>OZ057399.1:60033481-60256583 GCA_964056695.1 Melieria picta | reverse complement strand
CGATCAATAACTGGCGGCTAATTGTTGCACAGTCGTGTTGCATTGCACAAGCATTAAAATCGCAGCCAATTGAATAGTAAGTCAGTCACTCAGTCAGTCAGTCAGTCAGTTAGTTAGTCAGTCAATCAGCGCGCCAGCTGGCCGACCATCTCAGCAGCGCATCCAATGATCGTGCGGCGAGCTCGATTGCTGCTTTTCGTACGCCAACAGCATTTAATTGGCTTGATTAGCGTTCGAGCGTGCAACGCATTCGATTTGGACATGAAAACGCTGCACACACTCGCTGGCCATGTGGAAAGATGTCGATAGCACTGTCGAACAGCGCCAACGTTCCACGTGCGATGCATACGAAATGTGACGCGCAAGTGGCGTTCGCAACAGTCAGCGCTGACGCTTTGCCAGACTTCTTGTCGTATGGCATTTGTCAGTAAGGCAGAATTTTATTGTCGGCGCTCAGCAATATTTAGTGTGTAGTTTACAAAAAGTGTCGTTTGAAAAAAAAAACGTTTGTTGCACAAGTGCCCCCAAAGCGGCGTCCATATATGGCGCAATATTTCTGAGGCGCAGCCGAACGCTTTGCGTGTTTTAATGTAGTCAGTGAAAAGCCAGAATTTTGATGGGTTATTGCATTGACAGTAGTTGAGGCGCCGCAACAGCACCTTTTGCGTACAATCACTGCTAACAGTAAAAGCACTGAAGAGGTCAATGGGTGTTCCAGGAATTCACATACAACTGCTCTACAGATACAACAATTGTGATGACTGATCTGAACTGATCTTTTGTGGTGGTCTAATGGGTGTCAGTGAGATAAGAAATCGACAAGAATGCAACACAAGCGTTGGTAGAGACGCTTTGTGGCAATCATGGTCCAGAAACTGGCTCTCTTTTAGAACCAAACGATTTCCTAAAAGCCTAAATAGCCTAAAAGTTGATTTCAATAAATTAACAACTGGCCAAAGGACCCATCGCTACGCATTTGTTATTCCCACATAAAACTCCATGCTTTAGTCTTATTTTGTACTAATTTTCAACTGTTTTTGCTGACAACAAAGCCAACCGTGTCTCGCCACAGATATATACCACAACTGTTGTTGTTGTTGTTGCCCATGCAACACTCCCGCATCGAGCCATAAGCTTCGAGCTCAGCTCATCGACACCGCATCGACTTTATCGCATTGGCCAGATCGTCGGCTTGATTTCCTTACTCAGAGCTCTGATCGTTTTACATTTGCAACTGAATTAATTTAATGCTTCCTCTTGCTTCAATTCTTCTTTTGCAGCGCCACTAAAGTCGTCGGCCCGTGTGAGCGCAGAGCCAACACAACGATCCGGTGTTGTGTTGTGTTGTGTTGTGTTGGCCATAAAAGGATACTTTTAATTTTAGTCATAATTGCGCCGCAACAGTCGCTCGAGTTTGTATTCGCGCTTTGGGTGAGTTGGTTGGTTGATTTTATTTCGTTATATTTTTTATTTTTATTTCTTTATTTTTATTTATTTTTATTTTTTTTTAATATCTTTTTTGTATTTTTTTTTGTGGGTCAGATTTTATCGTTCGAACGTGAATGGCAATTTATTAATTATGCATAAATGGATGAGCCGTCTGCAGCGCAACCGATTCCGCTGATTGCTCCAGCGAAGAGGCGCAGACAATGCCGCAGACGGTTTTATTGTCTTAGCCCTTTTACGCAGCCGATCGATGGCCGCTCGAATTTTGCCGCTGCGGCTCGCAAGTTGCGGCTTGAAAGTGCGGCTGGTTGCCGTTTATTGTTCTTTCATGGCTCGGCGATCATTTATCAATAATAAGCGAATACATTTTATGCAATTTCTTTATGTGTGTGTGTGTTTGTCGGGGCGTATAAAGTTGCCGCTTTATGGTGAAGAAGAAGTGGCCGCTGTGGCCATTTTTTGTCGTGTCAATGCACAATCAAAAGTGAATTTAATTGCTCAGCAATCAGTGGAGATTAGTGAAGATTATTTAAGGACTGACATTGTTCTTAGCTTAAGCGAATTATGGTAGAGATCGATATACATACATATATATTTTTGTTTAGTTTAGTTCTTTGACCAACACTCAGAGTATGCTTACATTACAGAGGAAGAAAAAGAAGAGACGAAAGAAACTGAAAGTAAAAGAACCTGGCAAGTGGAGCACACATGATTTCATTTTGGGGATTTAATTAAAATCCATTTGGATCCATTTGAAATCATATTTTCCATCCATAAATTTTGTATCAAACAGATATTTGGTGGGACTTGAACCTCCATAACCCTACTTTCAATATCTGTTTGTAATGGTAAAAACTTTCATAATTGGTTTTAGTTTGGCATTGGAAATTTTTTATATTCCACAAACCAAAGTAAGGTTCGAAGATAAGAAAAAATGTTTCATATTTTCCGGCAGTAAAAATTTCATTTTTATTTCATTTCAATTTCATTTTAAAAGTGGTAAATAACATTTCTAACACAGCCGAAACTTGTACATAAATCGACTATTTCCATGTGAACAAAGTAAACAATGTAATGAATTTTGAAGCAAACTTGTTTATAAATCACTTTGAAATGATGAAACCTGCTCCATTACCATTTAAAGTCATTACTATTTAAAGCCACCTAAAAATTTTGCAACAAACAAATATTTGACGGGGTTGGAAACCCAAAACCCCCTTGTGTGCGCCATTGCTTTGAAATACTATACCTTCCAAATTTTCCAAATTTTTATTTGTGATGTTTTTTTGAAGGAGTAGACTTGCAATTTTAGTTTAGTTACAGCTTTCTTAACGAAATCTCTACATTCTTCTTTAACTTTTTGTAAACTTATTTTTCCAACTTGCTACAGATTTTCTCAGATATTTGACACAGACTTTATTTATTTTTATTTATTTATTATTCTTTATTCAATTCAATTTATTCAAACTTGTTCATGTAGATAGTAGTGAAAACAACACTAGCTTTTCCCCTATGTCGCATCACAATGATCCAACTGGGCCAAAGTGCCGAAAGAAAGTATTCATTTTGGTTTCACTGAGTCAAGATTCGAAGTCACAACCCCTTCTGACTTCTGATCTAACACATCAACTGAATCCAAATGCATCGATATTGATTCTGGCATTTTCAATTTCTTAAGCAGACTTTATGTGATCCTCTCGATGATGGCTTCTGTCTTTTCATAACATTAAAAATATTTTCAATATCAGTTTAGTACTTTTCTGTGCCATTTCTTTCAACAAATATGTTTCCAATTTATTAAAGAAGACTTTATCTCTCTTCTCTATAACAGCGTCTATCTTTTAGTCATTTTTAATCACTACTTTTAATATTCAGTTTAATACATTCCTGTGCCATTTCTTTCAACAAATATGTTTTCAAATTCCAAACAACTTCAAAGCTGACTTTATGTGGTCCTCTCTATGATGATTTCTGTCCTTTCGTTACTTTAAAAACATTTTCAAGATTCAGTTTATTACTTTTCTGTCTCATTCTTTTATATGTTAAAAATATGTTTTTTAATTTATTAAATCTGACTTTATGTGATCCACTCTATGATCGCTTTTATCTATTAATCACTTTAACAAATGTTTCAATATTCAGTTAAATACTTTTCTGTCTCATTTTCTTCAGCAAATATGTTTTCAAATTCCAAAATATTCCAAGCTGACTTTATGTGATCCTCTCTATGATCATTTATATTTACGTCTGTTGATCACTTCAAAAATTTTTTCAATATTAATTTTAATGTTTTTCTCTCTCATGTTTTCAATTTATTTAAGTTGACTTTATGTGTTCTTTTCTATGCTCACCTCCGCCTTTTGCTTACTTTAAAAACATTTTCAATATTCAGTTCAGTTCTTTTTAGGTCCATTCTTAAAGCAAATATCGTTTCAGCATGTTGCAACAAGTTTAAATTTTGTTGGCCGAGTCAACACTGCTGTCTCTGCTAATAGTTTCGATCTAATTGTTCAATATTGATTTATGGCTTTTAATGACTACATTTAAATAGCATTTCTCGCTTGTTTCCTGTTACCCCGACTGCGCCATTGTTTTCACTATTCCAGCAGTTAATTTTGGGATCCCTACATTATCTCCGAATATTGAATTATTTCAGACACTGTCTCAGGTGTCTGTGACTGCACATGTCTGTGTTTGTTTTACGGCCCAGCATTTGCTATTTTTTCTGGCTCCTCGACCATAATTACTTTACGCAGATAAAATACTCGTCTCACTTGGCAGCTGCGCCCTTTAACCTTAACAAATATACACTTTTCGGCCACAGTGTCCTTATTTGCTTGTCTTTTTTTTGTGTCCAAATGCTATGCTTTGTTGTGTCTTTTTTGCCAACTACGGCCACATTAGAGTCTTCGACGTTGCCTTAACAGATTTGAATAAAACTTATGTACATATGTATGTATCGATGTATGTAAGCATGCACATCAAATCAACCCTAAACAGTTTCCACTACCATTGCCAATCCCTACTGAAACACAACAAAGTCGAGTGAAACCAAATTGAATTGAATACCAATAAGCACAACAATAAATTAAAGTGTCTTCTGGACGCCCTCGTATCCTCAACAGCAACAACTACAACAACAACAACTGAAGTAGCAGTCTGTCAATGGCGATACTGCCAAAGTGCTGTGCTGTATCTTTTATGAAACCCAACCATGGGACATGTGTATGCCAATAGACAGACAGACAGACATATCGACAGCAGCAGCAACAGGCACCCCATTGCCACATCTAACGACGACTGCTACCTGCTGTTCCCTATTGTCCGATTCCTGCTGCCTCACTTTGCTTGTGGCTTGCACATGTTTTCAAGTGTCTGTCCTATGCACTTTTCAGTGCAAAGTTTTAAATTTCTTGGAAATAAAAGCCTAGGTATAACAATTTTCTGTGTCTGTGCATGTGTGTCTGTGTGTGTGTGCAGACACCAAAAAATAAGGTTGCGTCTGTCTGTCGCCCGCTACCTAAACCTGAAAAAAAACACTGAAATGGCAATGGGTACCACTTAAATCACAGATTTTCACTACACTCAGGAAAGGAGTCATTAGATCTGTATATGAGAAAGTCAATTGAAATAATGAAAAATTTAAAGAATTTATTGTAGCTTACAAAAATATTTAAAATAAAATAAAATAAAATAAAATAAAATAAAATAAAATAAAATAAAATAAAATAAAATAAAATAATAAAGTAAAATAAAATAAAATTAAACTAAATTAATAAAATACAATAAAAAACAATAAAATTAAATTAAATTAAATAAATAAAAAAATTAAATTAAAATAAAAGAAAAGAAAAGAAAATAAAATAAAATAAAATAAAATAAAATAAAATAAAATAAAATAAAATAAAATAAAATAAAATAAAATAAAATAAAATAAAATAAAATAAATTAAAATAAAATAAAATAAAATAAAATAAAATAAAATAAAATAAAATAAAATAAAATAAAATAAAATAAAATAAAATAAAATAAAACAAAACAAAATAAAATAAAATAAAATAAAATATAATAAAATATAATAAAATAAAAATAATAAAATATAATAAAATAAAATCAAATTAAATCAAATCAAATCAATTCAAATAAAATAAAATAGAATAAAATCAAATAAAATAACATACATATTCCTTTCCATTGGTGCACACAGGATTTTATTTTGGGGGTGCGAGCAGTTTACGTAAAACTTTTGAGCTCAAGTAAATTTTAGACCATATTTTGCCCCCGGGTTTTTTGTAGTTTTTTCCTCCCCTGTGTGCGCCACTGTTGCTTTATGAACTTCGTTAGAAGCATCCACATTCTCAACGATCATTTTAAAGTCGACCTGTAACACCAAGGAGCACTAACTGGTATCAGCAAGAACCCAACAGGTTGTATGCGTAGCCGAACTGCTCAGCCATCTTACATAACCTCAACTAATTTCTAGAAAGCAACTACTGTTCGCTCTAATTTCCCCTCCTAATTTTTTTATTATCATTTGACCAATTTGTTGTACAAATTTGTTTCCTATAAAATATTTTAGTATTTCGAAATATTCCCTATTTCAATGGCCTCATTCGAGTCATCATTTTTTCGGTGTATGATAATTTTCCATTTCAATTTTGTTTTTGTTTTGGTGTTGATTTTCTGTGTGTTTTGTGCTCTTCTTCTTTCTTGCTTTTTAATTTTTTTTATATTCGTTTTTTTTTTTTGTTTTGTGTCGAAAATCTTTATCAGCTCGCAGTTTGGCATATTGCCGTGACCATTCTACGCTCTTCAGCCGACAGTTTGCCGTCTGCTGTCTTCGGGTCTTCTGGACATCACTCTTGTTATTGTTGTTGTACGTTTTGCTGCTTTGGGTCTTTGATTTTTTTTGGGTTTTTGTTTTGATTTTTTGCTTTCGCTTCAATCTTTCAAATTGACGTGTTTGTGTTGTAGGTGCGCAGACTGACGACGACCGAGCGGCGCAACGTTTGGCTTGGGGCCGCTTGCGCTGTCCGTGTCCGAGGCGCGCGTACTGCGTGCCGCTGTCCGTCTGCGCGACTTTGCTGTAGCACCAGTGGTGGATAATGGTTGGCTTGATGCTGTTGTTGGACAAAGTGTTGTTGCTATTATTATTGTTGTTGTTGGCTGGTTGGTTGGTTGGTTTGTTGTGATTTGAAACCATGCAGGTGTCCAATATTTTTTTTTATTTTTTTTTGTTCATGGTTGGTTCGGTCTGGTCCGTCATTTACGTTTATTTTATTTATAATATTTTTTTTTCGAAAACTAGTTCTAGATTGACGACAGACGACGACGACCGCGACGCCAACAACTGCAACAGGGTATAGCTGCGTATCGGTAGTACTACAACTACAGCTACGTGTATACTCGGCGCTGATTACACATAACAAGTTTCGTTTTCTTTCCCCTCGCCTGTGTTTGCCTTCTTAACGTTTATTTTTTTTAATTTTTGTGATTTTGTGGTTTTTAAATGTTGCATGCGTTCATACATTAGTATTATTGTTGTTGTTGTAGTCAAATTATCAATTTGGGGTTTTCGTTTCAATGTTGTTGTTGTTGCTTTAATAACTCAAAGGCAATTAAAGTGCAGCGACGCCATCACTTGCCGTTATATTTTGAAAACGTTGAACAAGTGTTCCAGTCGCTTTTAATATAAAAACACACGCTTAACACTAAAATCAAAGCGTAGAGTTTAACCTAAATTCGATTGACATGGTAGACTTTCACGTTCTTTGCCAGCCAGCTGCTCCACTTTCCCAACTTCGACCACTGACTGGCGCCATCAAAGGGAATTTCGAGTGGCAGATCGTCGTAGGCCAAAATGTTGTTGGCAAAATCACAGGCAAAGTTAATGCTTTTCGGCTTGCCGTAGGCGTAGGGCATGGCCACAAACACCAACTGCAGCGGCAGCCCCTCGAAGCGACCCTGCAGCAGGCGATTGGGAAAGCCACAGTTTGGTGCATTAATATTCAATGGAAAACGGTAAAGCTCGTCCAAGGCCAGCAGGGTGTGACGATAAGGCTCCGTGTAGCCAATGTGTTGCTGCGATGTGCCAAAAAATGCCAACGACGAACACTGCAGAGTGTTGTGGCCAGCAGCCAAATTGGTGGGAAATGCATCCAGCTGAAAGAAGCTGCCGACAGTGTTGGGAGCCTTCAGAAAACTAATATTGAACTTCATGGTAAAAGTGCCATGTTGCGTTTGTCCAATTTGAATCCAAGCTGTATTCAACAACGGATCCTCCATACGTAACAATATTTCAAAAATAAATCTCTGTTTTTCCAACAAGTATTTGTTGGCTGAAAATTACACAATTTTTTCAATCATTTGAAGAAAATTCGATTTGATCAAAGTGAGCTGAATACACCAAATGATTATCTGGCTATCTAAAGTACAGACAGCACTAATACAAACCTATATTGCCGCCTAAATGACTGAAAACTCTGCCATAAAGTGTACAAAATGTCAGATATTTCAATTTTAAAAACATTTTCTTTATTTAATTTGTCTTTTTTGTGTTATTTTTCAAATCACTACACTGAAATGGAACACTTGTTTTATATAGAATTGTTGGATCTAAACTGTTGAATATAATTTTGCAGTTATTAAAAATTTGCATAAACAATAAACAACAAATTAATTTACAGTCTTAGAAAAGCTTTGTATTCTTTTCATACATCAAAAGACTTCTGAACTTGTGAAAGATTAGCAAAAAATGCACTGGAAAACATCAGAAAAATTATCATTGAGACTGTTGAAGTTTGCAATATAGGCAGACAACTCTGTGATAAATCAATATAGTATAATTATACTATATAATTTATATACCGGGTTTTTAATTTCGAACCGAAAACTTTGACAGCTCTGCGTTCGACAACCGCAGCTGTCATCTGTAGTTGCATTGTGTTAATATTGTAGTTTAGTGTTTGCCATTTATAAAAATGGACCGATTTAGCATCGCTCAACGTGTAAACATAGTGAAAATTCACTACAAAAATGGTGAAAATTTGAGCACCACTTTTCGCGCACTAAGGAAGGATTTCGGACGTCACGGAAGGCCTGTTTTGTCAACAATTTCGGATTTATTGGCGAAATTCGAACAAACTGGTTCTGTACAAGATGTACAAAGGCCAATACGTAATCGCCCTGCTCGTTCGGCCGAAAATATTGCTGCTGTAGCTGCCAGTGCTGAAGATGACCCGAATTTATGGCTTCGCCGGCGTTCACAATTCAACAATTCGACATCTCCATCACCTCAATTTGGCGTATTTTGCATTTGGATTTGCATCTTCATCCATATAAAGTTCAGTTGGTGCAGAAATTGGAACCGGGAGATCACAGAATGCGTCGTAACTACGCCAAATGTGTGCTTGAAAAACAGTCCGAAAATCCAAATTTTTCGCACAATATTTTCTTCAGCGATGAAGCACATTTTCACCGGTTACGTCACCGCGGTTACGTTAATAGTCAAAATTGTCGTGTGTGGGGCTCAGAAAATCCACACGTGGTTGTCGAGCGCCCAATGCATCCACCTAGAGTCACTGTTTGGTGTGTATTATGGTCCGGTGGTGTCATAGGGCCATATTTCTTCGAAAATGACGAAGGACAGACCGTTACCGTCAATTCTGAACGTTATGGCCGTATGATAACCGAGTATTTCTGGCCAGCGATCGAAGATATGGATGTGGAGGAGATGTGGTTTCAACAGGACGGCGCTACATGCCACACAACACGACCGAACATGACAGAATTGCGAACCAGGTTCGATGAACGCATAATTTCGCGTTTTGGTGATGCCAATTGGCCGTCAAGATCGTGCGATCTGAACCCTTTGGACTTTTTTCTTTGGGGCTACGCGAAAGACCAAGTCTATGCAGAGAATCCGCAGATTTTGGAGCATTTGAGGGACAACATACGTGCAGTTCTTGGCGCCTTACAGCCTGCTATATGTAAAAAAGTCATCGAAAATTACCTAAAAAGAATCGAGGTGTGCCAGGCTGCTCGTGGCGGTCATTTGAATGATGTCATATTCCATTACTAATGGCACAAACCAAATATTATTTTGATAATAAAGTTTCATCAAAATTCAAATTTTAATTGATTTTTTTTCTTTATTTACTTTTTCGGCTCACGATGAAAAACCCTATATATAATATCGTAACAAATATTTGATAATTTCTTTTACAATGCTATTTCTGAATCGATTTGTAACAATGATACATTCTTTCACAATTCTATTTGTGAACCGATTTGGAACAATTTTTCATTGAACTCTTCTTCTTAGCTTCTCATCGGTTAAAAGAATCGCAGCGATTTTGTATGATTTTTAAAAATATAAGTAAGCGGAGAAATTATGTGACCTTTAACTTATTCCTTATTCCTTCAAACTTATTCATCAAACCCTACAATGCAAAGACTGTTCATATCTTGCTATCATTTTATCATCATCAAATAGTCATAGGATAGACACAGTCAGCAGTGATAGGTGCACCAAAAAAAGTAAGAAAATAAGGGTGCAAAAAGTACCACAGACCACCTTTTCTGCTCCTGTTCGGCGCTTCCTTAAACGCGGCAATTGCATTTAAAGGGTTCTGAGTTTCACGAACCTCAAGGTCCTTGAGAAATCTCCTTGAGTTAAGGAGATTTCTCAACTTTCTTTCATTAATTTACTAAAGTTGGCCAAAAGTTAAGTCTCTGTACCTCTATTTGATGTTGCCAAGTAGCTGACTAAGAAAATAGTGTGAGGGAAACCTTCGAGCACATTCTTAGCTTCTGTCCGACTATCTCAAGACTTATTCACTTAGGGGTCGCGTTCTTCTCTGGGTTAGATGGGGTCCACAAATTAACTCAATTTAAATGACCATAAAGATGGGGTCAACAAATTAACTTAAATTAACCCATTACCGGATTATGGCCTGCCGCAAAATGTCTTTCCAAGCGTCCCTTCTCTAGTGGGTCACACCAACTTGGTCCTTCCACCGGAGACACAGTCTCCCTTATCGCCATCGACCACCTCCAACTACCGCGTCGAGCAACTTTTTCGCTGAAGTTTCATCGTCCACAAGGGAGACATGGACAAGCCAGCCTAGTCGCTGGATGTTGATTATTAAAGCACGACATTAAGTCGCTACTGAAATTTTCTGGGAACACCCACATTCTCAGCCATCAGTTTTATGTCAACCCACAACACTAACTGGTACCACTAGGGACCTATCAGGATCTATGCATCGCCAACGTGATCTATGCGTGGCCAGCCAGCTCTCCTAACCTAATCTAGTGCTTTCTATTTGGGAGGGTCTATGCGCGGCCGACCTGGATAGGCAGCTTAGTCAAACCAAACTACCTGACTGGTCTATGTGCAGATTTTGGCCAGCCAAATTAACCCAACCTAACCTACAATTTCTTATACAAATTACCTGAATTGGTTGCAATTTGGCAGGGTCTATGCGTGGCTGACCTGACTGGTCTATGTGCAGACTTTGACCGGTGAAACCCAACCTAACCTACCGCCCCCCATTCGAAAGACATTCAATAGTTTTAATTTAGTTGCATAAATGGTCAAATTTCTATTATAATACGACACTAGTACAAATATCTATGCTAATCTATATCTTTTTGCTGCAGATATTTAATGCTTTTCTTCTTTATGATCCTCAAAACTCATTTACTGCTCAACACTAATTGATCAGTTTGTGTTAGTCAAAATGATTCGGCCATAAGGTCAAACAGCTGCTCATAAAAACCCATTAACGTTTAACTCTACAAACACGTGAACTTTTTGTTTAATAGCTCAACTTCAAACGACTTAATCAGCCGGTAGCGAGTAAATATTTAAAAATATAGTAATAACCCAAGTAGCGCCGCCAGCTATTCATCATTGGCCAAGTCATTGTGAGCTGCGGCCGTTATGGCGTTATGACACGCTGTCTGCAGTGGGCCAAACAAACAACTACAACTATACATATAAGACGATTATGTATGTATGAATATGAATAACAAAGCACAGATAAAATTTAAAGCGCATTGAAATGATTGATGTGCGGCCTGCACTGTGCCGCCGAATGATAACGACATTTGAATCGCGATACAAATGCGATAGCGAAAAAAATGCAATAAATCTTAAATGGCGCATGTTAATTGCGAATATTAACGAACGCACACGGCGCAAAATACACACAGACACAGACAGACGGACAGACAGCTTAGACAGAGTGCTGCAAGTTTCCTTGTCACCCCGATTTTGGCTCGGGTACCATTTACGAGTAGACGCGGCTTTATGGGCGCAAAAAAGTAGGTTTTTCATAGAACACAAACAAAAAACTGAAATTCATATAAGCAACGCCCAGTGAAAAACTGCCGATTCATGCGATTGAAAAGTAATTTGCATTTTATAGTGCAAAATCAGTATTTTTTTTGTTTGATTTGTTGTTTTTGTTTCTTCATACATAATTTTGTTGTGTGTAGGGTCTTTTTGTTGTTAATAAAAACCCGA
Organism: Melieria picta; assembly: GCA_964056695.1. NCBI lineage: Eukaryota > Metazoa > Arthropoda > Insecta > Diptera > Ulidiidae > Melieria > Melieria picta. The sequence continues at coordinate 60,244,606 of OZ057399.1, read as the reverse complement.
TTTATGGCGACATTCAGCGCAGTGCCTGAGCTATGAGGCTGGCAAGATAATTTACAACAACAACAACAATAACAGCAATGCAACTCAAAAAGGTTATCACATCAGCACTACGAACATTGTCATCGTCATCGCGTCTGCCCTGACTCGCTGCGCGCGTGAGGTGATTAACCCATTAGGAGTGATCTGATCTGCTCCTGCCACCGCCATAATGTGCCACATCATTTCACCTTCATTTGGCGCGTAGTTAACATTGCGAGACGAGTGAGAAAAAGTGGGCAAATCACGGCGCGCCGTGTACGCACCAAATCGCTCCCCTGTGCGTCTAATCGCTCGCTCGCGATCAATGCGATCGGCGCGATCGCCTCGCTCCGTGTGCACGTGTTGCACGCAGTCAGCCACAACGAAGTGCCCAGCGTTTAGAGATATTTTTAAGCACGTCATTGTCTGCGTTGCATATTCATTAGCGTCGTTTTTCACAGCATCTAATCGACAGTGCATTCTGCTGTCCTCCGTCTTGGCTGCCTGTCGTTTGTCGTTTTTGCACTACGTTCAAGTATTCATTTGGTTTTTTTCACAATTTTCTTTTCTATTTTTTTATGCTTCTAATGCGTTTTGTGTATGCATTTGGTGATCCTGCTGCCAGGCTGTCAGGGCCTTCCTTTGCATAAATCACCGTGGAAAAGTGTCGTAAAGCTGCGGGCACTCAGCCGCTTCGAAATCATTTAGGGTGCTTAATGCAATAAAAACAAAAAAAAAAACCATGATTAGACAAAATACTGCAGAGGCAACCAAACAACTTTAAGGAAAGTGTTATTTGTGAAATAACAAGAAATCACACTTTGTCACGTTTGTTGGGCAACTTTGCAATGGCTGTCAGATTGAGAAAACGTGTGAAAGTTTACAGCAGCGAGGGGAACAAAAATGCAAATCTCGCCTCCAGACTGAGGCTTAATTGGCGCCACGTCCCACAGCAGTTCCGGTGTTGCTAGAAATGCGCAGCAAAAATCAGTGTTGCCAAATCAGGAGATTTCCTCCTAGATTTAGGAGATTCTTTGCCTTTTAGGATAATTTTTAGGAGGAAATATTGTTTAGGAGAAAGTTTAGGAGATTTATATTTTATGCAGGGGATTTTTCTGATCCTTAGTGTATTTTTAGGAGATTTTTGATGAGGAAGTATGATGTATTGGGAACACTGGCAACAAAAAATATTTTGGCTACTATTTTAATAGTCAAGCATTCTATTGTGTCAAAAATTGTTAAGCTTACAAAATGTTTGCTCGTTCTATCTCGTTCTCACTTATTTCTGTTACAATGAAATCCCGCAAAAAATTTCACTTTTTATTTAACCCTTTCGACCCCAAAGTTGCCTGAGAGCAACTTCACCAATTTGTAATTTTATAGCAAAAGCTACGATTGATTTATGGGTTTAATTTAAGTAGGCACCAACAAATTAATATTTTTAATTGCATTCAAAGCATATTACAAACATTTTACTGTTATCCCCAAAATAATTTCCAATAATTTGCAGCGGCATCAGGGAAAGTTTGTGTTCTAATTGAAGTCTTCGAATTGGGCGCTTTTGATCAAAACCCTGTTTCTTTAATAATGGTTAAATAAAATCAAAAATTGATCATTTTGTATTTTTCCATAAAAATTAAATAATTTTTCTGTAATTAAAAAATATTGATACAAAATTTATTTAACCTGGTTTAAGCTAAAATTGATCAAAATTAAGCTAGCTCTAGAACTCTAACAAGGAGGCGTGACGAATTCAAATGTCGTGTGCACACTTCTTGGACAAATGTTTCATGATTTTAATACCAAAAAGTAATATCGAGGCACAGGGTAAAATTCGGTGTCGAAAGGGTTAATTCATTTGTTATATGTTTCGTTTTTGTTAAGTTTTTGTTGCTAAGCTGAAGATGAATAAAAAAGGCTGCATTACAAAAAAATTATATGTATATATTTTTATTTTTTTATGAAAAGTATAATTCCTTTAAAATGACGCAAATTATAAAAAAAATTTTAGGAGATTTTTTTAACTTTTGGGAGGAAATTTCAGTATTTTTTTCAGATTTAGGAGAAAGTCATTTCAGGTATCTGGCAAAAATGCTAATGAATTGCAAGGATTGCTGTCGATCCAGGCAGCTGCCAACTATGATTCCAACTTATAAGAAAATTATAAGATAATTTTCAATCACTCTATGCTCGATTTACTCTGCCAGCAAAACCTATTCTGCATTCTGGCTGCACCATTTCACCGTTAGAATTGTAAAAAAGTCCAGTTCTAGTCAATAACCAGCAATTACAAAAATTGCATAATTGGCATTTTGCAGCACAAATTGGGCTGGCTCATTTATTAATTTTGCCACGGCCAATCGAGCGCCACTGCCAGCAACAATTATTATTATTGTTGTTGTTGTTGTTGTTGTTGGCTATCGCATGTGCAGCATCTTCACAACGCGAACATGTAATTTCATTGCAGCGCCTTAACTCGTTGCTTCACAACTGCGGCAGTGCAATCAGCTAACTTGGCCCATACGCTGCCCGTTAGACAGACACATCCGATCAGACCGACAGATCGCACAAACGAGTTCCCAATAAAATGCTCTCGTGCCAAAGTGCGGAAAATTAACGCCTGCACCAACCAGCGGCGGCGGCCACACGGAACTGCATTTCGTCTTGCCAGCTCATTAACTTTGGCACTACGCATTAAGTGGGCCGCATTGTTGTTGCATTGCCATGAACGTGTAGATAGTGTAGTACATTAAAATGTCATATTTGTTTTCTTGTGTTTTGTTTGTACTTTTGCATAAATTAACTGGCAAGCAGGGCGCAGACGCTCATTAAATGTGTGCATGTGTGTGCCTTTGTGGCAAATGATTTAAAATTCCATTTCCAGTTAAAATGCAATTTCGACTTCCTTTCAATTGTTGTCGACCATATCATCAGCGAATGCAACAGAAGCAAAAAAAATGCAGAAAATCAACGAAAATTAATTGCCATGCTGACTTACACACGTGTGTGTGTGTGTGTGTGTGTAGTTGTAAGCGTTAATCCGTTACGCATCAGCTGCGCTGCGTGTAAATGTCATTAAATAATGTTGCCCTTTTTTAGATGTGGCCACACAATGCCACAACAGCCGTAATTACCTTCTGGAGCTGGCGGCTGGGTTTGCTGGTTAAATTTGCAGTATCGGCAAAGTAGCAAAAAACTGGCACAAATTCGAATGGGTACACAACGATGGCTTCAAGTGCGCTACACGAATGGGTTTTGTTTAGTTTTTTTCGAAGTAATTTTTGTAACCTGTAACACTCTACAAGCTTTTGTTATACATAACTCTGCCTATCAGCAACATGGTTGGTATTCTGAGAGCTCACTGTTCCATTACTATCCACTCGCAAAGTTTGGCACTGATTTTAATGATATGAATGAGGAGGAGCAGGAACATTTATTTTACTTCTGTGTACTTTTCCATCACTCTCCGAGAATGAAATCTCGCTTGAATGACTTCTTCGACAATCTAGGAAATGTTTAGGTCAGATAAGACTATTCATAGTCCACTTTAGTGAATTAGTACTTGCCGGCAGATTGAGTTTTGACAGTTGAAACTATTACAGCATTTTCCAAAATAAAGTCGAGGAGGAGACTATAAGTCACCATTTCTGTTTATTCCTAAATCGAATTGGCTTGTGTTGACTTGCAGTAACACAGACAGTGAGATTTTCTCCTTGTGGGATCGCAAAAGTAAGAAAATATATTTTACTTCTGTGTACTTTTCCATCCAGGAGAATGAAGATAACTTTTTCGTTGACAATCTGGGAGATCTTTAGCTCAGTTTGTTGCATTATCTAGTTAGTTCAGTTTCATTATTTGGACTTTAAGCCAACAGATTTAGTCTTGACAATTGAAACTATTGCAGCAGTTTCCAAAATGAGGTCGAAGAAGAGACCATAAGTCACCTTCTCTGCCATTGCGCTATTCACTCTAAACGAAGATTGAAAACCCTAGGCCCTCTCTTACCAGCCTCCCAGCTTGGACAACCTGAGATCAGTCAATATCAGAGATTTGCTAGGGTTTATCTTCAAATCTAATTGGCTTGTGTGGACTTGCAGTAAGTCAGGCAGTGAGATTTTTTCCCTGCGGTATCGCAATGGACTCATTTTGTGGCCTAAGTGTGTCTTTCAACAAAGTGCAGTGCTCAGACAGCCACTTTAACTTAACTTACCTAACTTAACCTAACCTAACCTAATTTCATTAGAAACTGAAACTGGTTCTGTGAGTAAAAGCATTGCAGTCCCTATTATTGTGGTATCAATATGATCTTCTATACCATCAGAGCAGCCACTTCTACCTAACAATAAAAAATCTCATCTTCAAAAAATATTACAATACGATTTTTTAACAGTTTGTTAAAAGTCTACCTACGTTCATAGCTTTAAACTTTGAAATCTTGTTTCTTGTTTGTGCCTGATGAATAAACAAAAATTAAAAAAATTGTTTGAAAATTAATTAAACATTAATTTAAATAACTTATTGCAATGGAATGATTAATAATCAAATAAGCTATCGAAATATGAGATATTTTGTAGACCAAAGCACTTCAGTTTTCTTTGTAAGCCTTTTTGAAATAATCAAAATGCCATTGACTTTATTCATTAAAGCTAAACCAAAATGCTTGAACATCACTTAATGATGACTCGTTGGTCTACTACCCACATTATGACTTATATAGCGCAACATTTTAACCCTTTCTTACCGATTAGGACAATCTTATCCAAGACAGCTTGTTAGATAAGTTTGCTGCGTCTTTTTATAGGAGATTTTTAAACCACATCAACTAGTGGGACTACAAAGTCCTATAATAACTTTGATGGTCCAAAGTTATTATAAAAATAAACTTTGCTGACCTCTTTAATCAATCTTTAGATTACATTCGAGCTACAAAATTGGAACTATTGTATTTCCCTAATGGTTCATGAGATATTTCAGCTCTTGGTTCTTAAGTCTATCTTTTAAGTCTAAATATTAATACTTATTACCCGAATATGTGTTTAGAAATTATCTCTCGGTTCGAAAGGGTTAAGCATACTTTGTGTAGGGTATGACTGCGGCTCAAAACTATGCAGACATGGTTCGCACATTTGCATTGACTGTGTCTTCTTTCTCTCGCTCGCATGACATGAAATGTTGATGACTAATCACAACTTAGATGGTAAAACAAAGTAGGTACGCATTGACAGTGGTGGCTACGAGACTGGTAAAAAATCCGACACCTCTTAAACTCATCAAATGAAATCAATTTATTGAAACTCTTTTGATTGCAAGTGAATTAAATTTGAACCTTTCAACTCTGGAAAAGTTAGTATTCTAGAATCAATCTGATCAATGGAGCTCAGAACTCAATTGAAGCTTTACTTCTGAGTGGTTGGCACCTTTGAGTTGAACTTTTTCACCGAAATTTCAACCACTTAACGTTACTAGAAAAGGTTAGTTTATACTACAAATTGATCCCAAAACTATTCTAAAACTATTAAGCACTAAAAAATTTGACAACATTTTAAACACAAATTTTATCTCATTTCTTTAAGTATAAAAAATGTGTTAAGTTACAAAGTCCTTCCCCCAATTTATAAAAATTATTCTTATTTATTACCGTTGCAGGATCCATCACTTTTTTTACACCACCACTGTACGCTTCTACCGGCCTAAATCGCTTTTTTCGCTTCCATTTCTGACTGCATCTATGGACTCATGGAATGGCCTCGCAAGTGGTTAAATTTCTGTAAGTTTGCATATTTACACACACACACACAGCCACACATATAGCGTCACCTTTGAATGCAAATATCGTATGTTACATTCAATTTAATAACTTCAACGACATCTCTTTACCTCGTTATTGAACTCTTTCGCAGTGGCAACACATCCTCCCCCTTCATAGCACCCACACCCGCCACTCCGTCACTCAGTGACAATTTGAGATATTAAATTACATTTTTCGGATTATTCGTGCGGTTTCAACGTCTAGCCGAGGTTGGTACGAACGAATCAACTAGCAAACTTCATTATTTCGCCACGGTCAAAATGCCGAATTCAACGCCAAAAAGATCGTTGTCTGAAACCTCCCCGGAGGGTTTTGACGTAAAACTAACAAGAAGACAAAAAGTTGCAGAGTTGAATGTTGATGAGCTGATGAGAATTATAAAAGAATCAAATCGGGAAATCATGGCGAAACTTGATAATATGAATGATACAATCACTGCTTTAAAGAAGCAAAACCATGAGTTAAAGCAAAACTTAGAAGCATTAAAATTGGAAAGGGATAAAGACAGCAAAAGAATCTGTAACTTAGAGGATCAATTAAAAAGGAAAAATCTCATCTTCAAAGGCCTGGAAGCGACTAAGTCACCCCTGTCTGAAGTAAAGCGTGTAGTCAATGGCATGTTATCCCTTCAGGCACCCAGCGCTATTAAAGCAGTAAGGAAGTTATTTGAGCGCAATGGGAAATTGGCGGTCATAGCTGAATTTGACTCGGATGAATCCATTGAGTATATCCTCAAAAACACGAGTAAATTATCTGGCTCAGCGGTCTATATCGAACGTGATCTAAATGGCGATAAACAGCTAAACAAGAAAGCGATGTTGCAACTAAAGAAAGAAATACAATCAGTGAGCTCGCTCCACAGCGTAATTGTAAGAGAAGATCGTATTAGAATTGCTAACAACTGGCTAAGATGGAACAGTGAAAAGAAACTAGTTTCTGGTCGAGAAGACGCAATGCATCTACTAAAACAATTATACGAAACTTGTTATCAGCATATATGCACCGATTTTAACCAACTGCTATTGAAAGCCCTCCCAAAAAACTAAACAGATGTTCGGTCCGCATAGAACCGACGAACAAACCAACGTGCAAATCTTCATTTAGAACTGGCCTTAAGATTGCTTTCTGGAATGTCCATGGCATATCAAACCTCCTTAATGAAACTCCTGAAACTCTCGCTCTTGAAGATGTGCAGTTCGTCGGTCTCAGTGAAACTTGGCTCGAGTCAGATCCTGTACACCTAGCCTCTCCATGGAATGGTTTCAGCCGCCTATCATCTATTGCAACAAGGGAGAAGTCAACAGGCAGGGCCAGCGGTGGCCTGCTCAGTCTTTTTCATAAAAACGTTAAGTTTACTGTAGAAGTAATTTCTTCCTATTGGATTTTTTCCTCAATCATTATAAACAGTTGTAAAATTTTGATCGGGTCGGTATATTTTAAGCCATCTTACGATATTGCTATTGCACTTGAATCACTAGAAACTCTTATCGATGAGCTATCAGTCAAACATGGTACCATTCCAATCATTATTGGGGGTGATTTCAACGCGCGAGTGGGCTTGGAATCAAATGGTGACGCCTTCCCGGAATTAGATTGCAACCTACACAAAATAAGAGATTCCCAAGATAAAATCTTAAATGCGCGCGGCAAACTTGTATGTAACTTTATGGAAAAAAACAACTTATTTCTACTAAATGGTCGTACCCCGGGCGATTATTCAGGAAACTTTACATTCTCAAACAGCAACGGTACGAGCACCATAGACCTAGTTTGGGCAAATTTAGCTGCCCTACCCGTCATATCCAACCTCCAGGTCATATATGAAGCAACGGGCTCAGATCACTTTCCCATATTGCTCAGGCTTTCGTTCCCTAACGTAAGGAATGATCCTGGTCCCGGGAGCTCGATGCAGCCTGAAGGCGCTAGTAGGCAGGTGATGAAGTGGAATGCCCAAAAAGCGTCTGAGTATGCCATATTATTAAAAGAACTACGTTTTCCCCCTGTTCTTCCCGGTGACAGTCCTTTTACACTAATAAACCGACAAAACGACCATCTTTTAGTACACATAAAAAATGCTGCCAAAGAGCTAGACCTTATTAAACACGTACCTACTAGGCATTCAAAAATTTTTAAGAGCCCATGGTTTGACCAGGAGCTTCTTAACAGTAAACAAGATTTAAAAAATTCTCTAAAATCGTGCAAAGAATCAAATTTTGATCCAGAAAAGGCATCAATCTTATACTCCCTAAAGCGCCATTATAAAAAACTTCTTCTCAGCAAAAAGGAAGATTACTATACAGACCTAAAAAACAAATTTGCTAATGTCAAGAATCCGACGGATTTCTGGGGTGTAATCCGGTCATGTAACAAAAGACAGTTTATACCCAACCCGATAAAGCTATCGGACTGGGAAAAATTTTATGCTAGCATTTATCCGCCCCGTGTTGACACGCACCTATCCTTCTGTGGTACGTTCGACCCCTCCCTAGACTCGGAAATTACACACGCTGAGATTATACTTGCTTTACAGGGCTGCAAAAATAATAAATCCCCCGGTCTCGACATGGTTAAAAGTGAGTTTTACAAATTCCTACCCCCTGAAGGCATAAGTTTCCTCCACCGTTTCTTTAATAACGTACTAACTTACGGAATAACTCCAGATGCGTGGTCGTGCTCGTCACTGGTTCTTTTCCATAAAAACGGGGATCAAAACATACCTTTAAACTACAGAGGCATTGCGCTCTGCAACTCCATAGCCAAAATTTTCACGCAAATTTTATCTAAGAGGCTTGCCGCTTGGGCAAATATAAAAGGGGCAATTCCGGAATCGCAGAACGGTTTTCGAAGCAAAAGAAGTTGTATCGACAACATCTTCGTCTTGCAATCTGCTATTCAGCTCCATCTGAGGCACCAAAAAAAGTCTGCCCTTGCTCTATTCATTGACTTCCGGCGTGCCTTCGATTCAGTTAAACATGATTTATTATGGCAAAAACTCTATGCAAAAGGAGTTAGCGCGAGATTTATCCATATAGTGAAAGCGATATACGATCGTGCCTCGTTTGTTATTAGAAAAAACGGCATTGACTCAAAATCCATTCCAGTAACTGAAGGCGTACTTCAGGGTGAAATTCTTAGTCCCCTTCTCTTCATTCTTTTTATCTCGGATTTCGAGGAAGCTCTGCGGGAGAGAGGTATAGAAGGCATAAACATTGACGGGGTAACTGACCTACTTTTACTGCTTTTTGCGGACGATGCTGTGGCACTCGCAAGGTCCCCAGTAATCTTAAGAAAAATCCTAGTTGCTCTAGAGATATACTGCGAAAAAAATCAGCTCCAGATAAATACAAAAAAAACCCAAATTATTCATTTCAGGAAAGGAGGGAAATCCTCATCAGAAAACTTCTACTTTCATAAACAAAAGCTGGATATAGTAAAGAACTACACGTATCTAGGAGTAACTTTTTCCAGCTCGGCACTAGGAAAAGGCGCGACTGATTCGGCCATTAAAAAGGGTAGAGTTGCGTTAGGCGCGGCTCTTCAGACCTTAAGCAATTGCAAAGCAGATTCTTGGGATGGAAGAGTCAAACTCTTTGATAATGTTATCTCTTCGTCTCTTCTATACGCGGCCCAAGTCTGGGGCTTAAGGTACACCGACCAATTGGAGATTGTCCAAACTACGTACTTCAAAAAACTTCTTGCATTACCAAAAGCTACTCCAAATGCACATCTAAGACTTGAGCTGGGTCTATATAAAGTTGCCTCAAAGATTTTTAAAGCCGCCTGGAACTACATTATCAAAGTGCTTCAAATGGATCAAAACCGTTTACCAAAAATCGCCCTTCTTAGATTATCTCATCTCCAGCAGTCCTCAGTGGCACAAATGGAATACAATTGGGTTACTCAGTTTAACTGTTTCCTGGATAAAATTGGTTTAAAAAATATGTGGGAATCTCTAAATGCAGAAAACTGGCTAAGCATGAAACCAGTTGCTTTCGAACGCTTCGACCGCCACCTGAAATTTCAAGATGTACTCAGCTGCGCAAGTACTTCTTCTCTTAACTGTAAGTTACTTAGGGCACTTGATGATAAGGTAGCAGCTTACTTATTTCACCGCAACCAATTTTATATGAGCAAGGTTTTCGCCCAACTTCGCTTGTCAACCAAATACGTTCTAAGGTTTTGCATTAAAGGCTTAATTTATAAAATTGATCAAAATAATATTTGTAAGTTGTGCAACCTAAATACACTTGAAACCCTACAACATTTTCTCCTAGAGTGTCCGAGTTTCCTTGCAATTAGAAGGCGATACGTACAGAGCTATCTTGCCCAAACAAATGACCACTTAAATGCATTGGCAAATTGCCATGACCCGTACCCGATCAAAATGTTGTACTATTATATTGTAAACAGCCTTAGATTAAGAGCAACCTTGTTAAATGAATAACATTACACAAACATCTATATTATGCCAAACCATATTGTTGTAAATACGACTACCATATTGTTGTACCATATATTCACTTTGTTGTATATATACCTTGTAAAGTACTTCATAACATGTAAATTATTTCATAGCTTATTGTTCCGACATATTTTTCCACTATACCTGCTTAATAGTTCTTTAAGTGAAACTCCTGCTACAAACGATACGTTTAAAGCAGTAAATGAAATAAATAAAAATTACATTTTTCTGCAGTGATGCGTTGTTAATGTGCGCTTTGTTATTGTTATACTGGTCATTATTGTTGTTGTTATTGCAACTACTACCAGCTGACTGTCTACTGTCGACGACTGACTGACTGCCTGCTGCTGTTGCTTTTGATGTTCAGTTGTGTATGACGAACCTGTTGAATTTTTGCTTATTAAAACACTTTTAAGTCGGCTCAAAACTTTTGCGCATTTTTTTCTCCAATTTGGTATTTGTTGTTGTTGTTGCCATTTTGAGGCAGCACCTCCATGACTCATCCATGCACACTTGCAGACAGTTGCTGCCATGGTCGGCTGGATGGTTGGACTGTGCATTTTTGTTGTTGTTGTTGGTGATGTGTGGCAATTCAGCGTTGAAAACGCCTCCAAAATGGGTCAAGTGAGATAAAGGAAAAAAATGCAAAATGCGCATTTTTCGAAATTATGAAACGGAAAAAACGAAAAGTTGATTTTGTTTAACAGCAAACGTCAGCTTTGAACAAAGGAGCGAAAATGTTGTTGTGCCACCGACATCATGTTCAAAGGTTGTGGTGCTGGTGGTGGTCACATGTGTAATTTAATCTACGAAAAAAATCGAACTTGAGAAAGAACTGTACGCCCTCACGGCAATTCGATGGAACTGTCAACGTGTCAATGCAATTAATAAACAAAGGCATTAAGAAGAAAGAAGAAAAGGAAAAAAGGAAAAGAAGAAGAAGAGGTGTGATTAGGAGTCGAAAACGATTTGAAAGCAGCTACGAACTTTTCACAATTTTCTGTCCTCTGACATAGAATAGTTTATAAGCCTCAGGAGCTGATGGTAGCGTTAGTGTTAGTCTTAGTCTTAGTCTTAATCTTAGTCTTAGTCTTAGTCTTAATCTTAGTCTTCTTCTCAGTCTTAGTCTTAGTCTTAGTCTTAGTCTTAGTCTTAGTCTTAGTCTTAGTCTTAGTCTTAGTCTTAGTCTAAGTCTTAGTCTCAGTCTCAGTCTCAGTCTCATTCTTAGTCTTAGTCTTAGTCTTAGTCTTAATCTTAGTCTTCTTCTCAGTCTTAGTCTTAGTCTTAGTCTTAGTCTTAGTCTAAGTCTTAGTCTCAGTCTCAGTCTCATTCTTCGTCTTAGTCTTAGTCTTAGTCTTAGTCTTAGTCTTAGTCTTAGTCTTAGTCTTAGTCTTAGTCTAAGTCTTAGTCTCAGTCTTAGTCTCAGTCTCAGTCTCAGTCTTCGTCTTAGTCTTAGTCTTAGTCTTAGTCTTAGTCTTAGTCTTAGTCTTAGTCTTAGTCTCAGTCTTAGTCTTAGTCTTAGTCTTAGTCTTAGTCTTAGTCTTAGTCTTAGTCTTAGTCTTAGTCTTAGTCTTAGTCTTAGTCTTAGTCTTAGTCTTAGTCTTAGTCTTAGTCTTAGTCTTAGTCTTAGTCTTAGTCTTAGTCTTAGTCTTAGTCTTAGTCTTAGTCTTCGTCTTCGTCTTCGTCTTAGTCTAAGTCTTAGTCTCAGTCTTAGTCTTAGTCTCAGTCTAAGTCTCAGTCTTAGTCTTAGTCTTAGTTTTAGTCTTAGTCTTAGTCTAAGTCTTAGTCTCAGTCTCATTCTTCGTCTTAGTCTTAGTCTTAGTCTTAGTCTTAGTCTTAGTCTTAGTCTTAGTCTTAGTCTTAGTCTAAGTCTTAGTCTCAGTCTCAGTCTCATTCTTCGTCTTAGTCTTAGTCTTAATCTTAGTCTTCTTCTCAGTCTTAGTCCTAGTCTTAGTCTTAGTCTTAATCTTGGTCTTAGTCTTAGTCTTAGTCTTAATCTTAGCCTTCTTCTCAGTCTTAGTCTTAGTCTTAGTCTTAATCTTAGTCTTAGTCTTAGTCTTAGTCTAAGTCTTAGTCTCAGTCTCATTCTTCGTCTTAGTCTTAGTCTTAGTCTTAGTCTTAGTCTAGGTTTAGTCTTAGTCTTAGTCTTAGTCTTAATCTTAGTCTTCTTCTCAGTCTTAGTCTTAGTCTTAGTCTTAGTCTTAGTCTTAGTCTTAGTCTTAGTCTTAGTCTTAGTCTTAGTCTTAGTCTTAGTCTTAGTCTTAGTCTTAGTCTAAGTCTTAGTCTCAGTCTCAGTCTCATTCTTCGTCTTAGTCTTAGTCTTAGTCTTAGTCTTAGTCTTAGTCTTAGTCTTAGTCTCAGTCTTAGTCTTAGTCTTAGTCTTAGTCTTAGTCTTAGTCTTAGTCTTAGTCTTAGTCTTAGTCTAAGTCTTAGTCTCAGTCTCAGTCTCAGTCTTCGTCTTAGTCTTAGTCTTAGTCTTAGTCTTAGTCTTAGTCTCAGTCTCAGTCTCAGTCTTAGTCTTAGTCTTAGTCTTAGTCTTAGTCTTCGTCTTCGTCTTCGTCTTCGTCTTAGTCTTAGTCTAAGTCTTAGTCTTAGTCTTAGTCTTCGTCTTCGTCTTCGTCTTCGTCTTCGTCTTCGTCTTCGTCTTCGTCTTCGTCTTCGTCTTCGTCTTCGTCTTCGTCTTAGTCTAAGTCTTAGTCTCAGTCTTAGTCTCAGTCTTAGTCTAAGTCTCAGTCTCAGTCTCAGTCTTAGTCTTAGTCGTAGTCTTAATCACTGATTAATCACTTTCAGCTAGTGTCCGACCGAATATTCGGTTTTGGTTTCGGCCCAAATAAGTAGTTTCGGTTTCAGTTTCGGCCAAAAAATGGCCGAACGGCCAAAACCGAAACTTTCTGGATTATTTTTTACATTTTATTGTGTAGCGAGTTAACGGCTACTTAGTGCAGCCGAGCAGATATATAGTGAAAGGATGATGCACCAATGTAAATAAACTTATTTTCTAGAATATAATAATAAATTAGTTAATTTTGAATATTAGCGAGTAAGGTACGAAAGGGTGATTTTTTTTATGTTTATGTTTAAAAAAAATGAATTAATTGTTTTTATTAATAAGTATTTATTTATGTTATGTTATGTTTGTTTGTTCTTTATTTACTTAAAGTAAAATTCGTTTGTTGAAAAATGGTGATTTTGATACTTGATGTGGTGATTTTTATTTCAACTAGAAAGTTTCGGTTTCGGCCGAATATTAAAAAAAAAACCGAAACTCGGTTTCGGTTTCCGCCCAAAAAAGTGGTTTCGGTCGAACACTACTTTCAGCCTTTTAAGCCCACAGCTGTCAGCCAATTACTGCATAAAATCAGACTCCCAACCAAATTAATTTTTTTTTATTTTAGACAAATATTCTGTCTCCTCTTTCAAATATTTGTCGTCCAGCTTTTGCTGACTTTCCTGCCGCAAATATTGAGTCATTCTCGAGCGACGGCCCGCTTCATGTACAGCTTCATCAAAGGCTTAGCACCGGCATAACCGAACACATAAAACTCATAAAACTGCCTCGATTTGACAAACAAATCAAGCAACAACAAAAAAAAAGCACAAAGTCCAAAGTCTTCTGCAATGTTTGCTTCCTCAAACTTCGGCCAGATCCCCAACACATCTAGTCAGCAGCACCTACCAACGTTGTTGTCTCTCGAAAATCAAAGCTACCACATACAACAATAACAGTTATGCGCACAAACACCGCTTGTCGGCCGCACTTGTCGACAATATGCGATGCAACATTGCACTTTCCGAGCTCCCACTCGGTGCTGGGTATTTTTAGCGCTAACTGTTTGAACTACCAACTAACAGTAAATTCAGGCAGTGTGTCTGGCAATAATACGCTCCTCTTCTTCTTCTTCTTCTACAAGTTAGTTCTGCTTCTTCTTGTATATGGTTTCGTTTACCGTCGTTCAATTGTTATTCAATACTTGAGGTGCTTCGTTGTTGCGGCCAATGCGTTTTGTTGTTATTTATTTATTTGCTTATTTGTGTTTGAGATTCGCTTCTTCTCCTTCTTCTTGTGCTGCTGCTGCTCACATGTTTGCTGATTTGTTTATCGTGCATTATTATTATGCCGAACGAGTTGTCTCCGTGCGCCCACTGTGTACTTACACGTAATTCCACGCCGCAGAACAACTCGGGCGCGACTTCACTACGCGCGTCGTACGCATCATTTCGACTTGTGAAGACTTTGACAAAAGCAGCGCGTCGTTTCCCATAATTACTGCAGACTATTTATGCTCGAACTTGTGTTTATGAGAAAATTAAACAAAATCAAATGGTTGAATTTATAGGGATTAGTGTATGACACGCGGTGCTCAAAATTATGGCATGATGACATGGAATATGGGAATATCGATTATGCGCAGTGAATTCGTAATAAGCTGATCGCGGCAGAACGAGAACTGGAGTGATGGGGGTAGCTTTTCTGCTGGTAGCACAAAGCATTCAATAGTCACGTGGGCAGTCTTTTAGAGTTTTTGAACAATTGTTAAAGTTGTCTGCAAGGTTGTGAGGCCCATTTTGCTAAGTGCATCAAAAAATTATCTTAAATTATCGCTTTTTCACTCAAGTCCACATTACTCAATGCTTTGGTATGTTAAGCCCAGTTTACAGCCCCAACTTGGCATTAATTATAACTGTCAATGTTGACACAAAACACCAATTGGCATTGCAATAAGTATTGGCAAAAAACATGAAAAGTATTTTAAAATTACAAATCATCGTTGCAGATCTTTTCGGCCACAAAGCAGCGACACATTTTGCTGACGAGAAATGCGATTAAACGGATCAACAGGCGAACAGTAAACGCTCATTAGCTGCACGAAAACTGCAGCAAGAGCATCAACCAACCGAAAAAATGAAATAAAAGAAAATTTCGTATAGTAAGAAATGAGTTGCACATTGCGGAAGAGTCGAAGAGGAGCATTTCTTGACAATGTAAACATTTGAGTTGTACAAATTTTGTGTTGTGTCACTTTGGCATTTGTGCCCAGCTCAAAGGCAATGCTGCACAATTGTCATGTCACTGTGACAGCCACTGAGCGTGGTGTGATAAATGACACTTTGGTCATAAGAAAAAAATAAAATTGACTGCAGCAGTAAAGATGCGTGCAAAATGCGCTGGTCCCATAACAGCGCCAACACCGTTAGATGTGTTGTTGTATGTGATCTCTGCTGATGTTTAAAATAGTTTTGGTGTCACTGAAAATCTTTAATAGTAGTTAAATTGATCTGTTAACTCTCAAGAAATGTCAAAGTTTACACTTGTCTCGCACAAAATTTTGGCCGCAATGTTGGCCAAGAATATGCCAACTGTTGTTGCAAACGTGCCATGAACTTCGTCTTGTTAAGTTTAATGACCATTTAATATGTCCAACTGCTGCCGTTCCAGCGCTGACAATGTCAATTAGCGGCGCCATTAATGGCCGCGTGCGCCGCACTGTCGGCACAACATTAAACGTCTGGCAACACTTGCCATTTTATGATGCCATCTTTTTATAGAATGTGTCGTACCTACTGGCGCACATAATTTACGCCATTTCTAATTGCCGGCTTTAATGAAAGTTTTTGTTGCCAGCTGAATGCAGCTGCTGCCGCTCTACAAACGAACAACAACGAAAAAATAAGAATGTCAACGCAAAAAGCTGACAATCAAAGCTCAGACGCGCGCACGCTTCGGCTCATCAAACATGCGGCTTGGCCGCACAAAAATGGCAGTTAAGTTGTCACACACACACACACTCGCACACGTACACATAAGTAACGCTGCACGCACCGGCGCGCGGCGTGACAGTTCACTTGCGGCTTGTCGCGCACGTTGACAATTCTTTTGCTGCTGTCATTTTTCTTTCATATTTGCCACTCTTTTGCAGTCAATTTTTTATTTTATTTGAGATCTTTTTTTTGGTGCGCATTCGCAGCAATTGACACCATAAATGGCTTTACGTATTATTGGTGGTGTTGTTGTTGTTGATGGCAGCGAATTATTATTGCCTGTGCAAGCTCTGCATTTCCGCATAAAAGTACGCACCAACAACAAAAAAAACGCAATTAAAAATGCACTTGCTGCCTCTCACTATCGACGTGTCCATCTGCTAGACGCTGGCTGTGTTGTTGTTGTTGTTGTTATCATTGCACAGTTATAGGGCCACTTAATATGCTGGTTGGACCCTGGGGCCGTTTGTTTTCGAACAAAGCGTGCCAGACTTTCCTTTTTCGGTTAGTTGAGCTAAAGAAGGCTTTTGCATTTGTTGTTGTTTTTTTGTTGTTCTTTTTTAGTGGAAAAGAATTATGAATGGATAATCAAAACAAATGAATTTCTTCGGAATTAGTGGAGGTCAATGCCTAAAACGGCAATGGAGGTCAACTGCCCAAAGTGGAGGAAGCACATGAAAAGCGTGAGAATTTTCATACTCAAAAATTAACTGAAAATTCAAATCGAATGTTTATCAATGTTTATTCGGCCTTCTGATTAAAAAACTCAGAATTCTTTAATAAAAAGGGTCAATTACTAATCGAAAAAAAATAATCTAAAAGCAGTAAATAACATTGTCGAAGGCTTAATTTCTCATTGAAAATTGCCCATCGAATGGTTCTTACAAAATAACTCTTAATTAAAACTAAATCTCCAAAACCTAATACAAAGCTTTCGTTTTGTAAGCTCAAAATGTGCCCATCAAATGGTTGAAAATGGTACAAAATTATTCTAAAATAAGATCTTTCATGTTTAAGCTTTGTTACTAAATAAAATTTGCCCATCGAATGATTCTCCCTTTAAAAAAAACCTTATTGAAAAATAAATCCACGAAATCAATTAAAAAAAATTACAATTTGTAAGCTTTGTTTCTGAACAAATATACCCATGGAAAAAAATGGACCCAGATCAGAAATGTGAATTTTTTGGTTACCACAAATAATTCCAATCATGAAATATGAATTTTGAGTGACTCAACTGTTTAATGCAAATTTTATCAGATTTTTATGATAATCTAGAAAATGATAAACATTTTCCAAAAAAAATTAATCGTAGCTGTAAGTTAAAAAAAAAATGTGTCATCCCAAAGCCCAAAACCCCAACTGCAATCGCATTCGTGTCGCCTTCATGTCTACCCAGTCAACACAGCTCGCTACCGTTGCAGCAAATGAATGCGCAATATTTTTAATTTTTCTCTCACTCCCCCTGCACCTCACTGCTCCGTTGCAGTAACGACACGCAGGCTGGCAGTTTCTTACAGAAACGGAATTTTCCACTTTTCTATTTATATGACAATACAACACAACGGCACTGCTTGGTTGGCTGACTGGCTGGCAGCCCATGCAATTGTCAACTTTGACAATTTATTTATAAAGCGCACAAGTGCCAGCATAAAAATTGCATATCGGCAACATTTATGCAAAACGCCACCAAACGTTGCGCATTGTTGCAGTTATTGAAAAGAGGGAAAAATTGTTTTCAAAAGATTTCAAATGTAAAATAAAAATTAATTAAATTGCAATAAAATTGCGGAATCAGTTGTCAGAAAAGTGTTGTTCATAGCAAACACGATGAGTTTTATGAATGTTTTTGCATAAATTGATGATTTCTGCTCATATCGATTCTATTGTGTTGAATTTGCATTTGAAATGCACTGAAATTAATCGTCAGTGGCTAATAATTTGCTGCTTACTGGGTAGTTGCAGTGATTAATGGTGATTGCTCTCTGTTGTAAAAGACTTAATTGATCAGTATTCATTGAAACAGAAAGTTAGATTTATTTGAAAAGTTAAGTTTTTATTATTTGAGTTAATGTTTTTATTATTAAAAACAGAAGAAAATGTATTTAAACAAATTTAAACAACAATTTCACAAGCTTCGAAAGTCATACAATTTTAAATCCAAACAAAACCAAAAGGCTTTACAGTGGCGCATATGGAGGGAGATTGGGGGTGCAAACCACCCCAAATACAAAAACTGCTGGTGCAAAATATGGTTTCAAATTAAATCGAGCTCAAAAGTTGTACGCAAAATTCCCCGCAATGAAATCCTGTGATTCTGAAATTCTGCCATTGTTGACTTACATACAAACCAAGTCTTCATTAACGATTTTATAACCGTGAGAAAATATAAAGTCTGTAAATATAAAAAAACAGCGACAGTATGTTTGAAAGAAAATATTGTTCGTGTTATTAAAAAAATATGACCACAAAATCTCGAAAACGTGATCCGATGTGAATGCTTTTGAATTCGTTGTCTGCAGGACAATTGTGAGCATAATTTAGTTGATAATAATTATTATCAACTATAATAAAAAATATAATATATATAACAATAAAATATAATATAAAGAATACATATAATAATATAATATGTAAATAATATAAAAAATAATAATAATACAAAAAAATAAAAATTATTATAATTAGAAATACTTTTGCTACAAGAAAAAAAACAATATTTAAGCAGTCATTTAAACAGTCAAATTTTGTGCTATTTTTTATTTGGTGCTTTTCTTTATTAAAAAAAATATATCAAACGATACCGTAGTATTTTAACAAAATTATATTCCAGTCTTTTTTTCCAATCATGCTTTACCTTTGACCAGAAATAGCAAAGCTTATAGAATCTAAAAATTGATCACTTTTAACAAAATGACTTTGTCTTCCAAAATACAAACGTCTAGGATTTATGCGAATGCAACTCGAGACGCAAAATTATGCCAAACAAAGAAATGAAGACAAAAACTTGCAGAAGCGCAGCAATTATTTTTTATTTATATTTACAATCGAGTAAGAGATATGAGAAATGCTGCCAAAAAACTGTAAAAGAAAAACATTAAGTGCAAACCAAGAAGTAGCGATAACACTTACAACAACTGCAACTTCATATACACACATATATAATTATAATAAAGATAATACACTGCAGCGATATGACGAACACGTAGCCAGTCGTTCGGTCGTTTGCGCATAAAAGGCGCTGCCAGAGCGCAGATTCGAACCCAGACCCAGACCCAGCTGAGCACACGAAAATCACATATACACATATACACTGTGTTTGTCTGTATGTTCATATGTGTGTATGTATGTTTGTGTCTGTGATACGTAAATGTCATGTTGAAAGCAGCAACAACAACAAACTCCAACACAAAAGAACCCTTTAGGCGTACGTACTATACGATTCTTTTTTTTTATTTTATTTTTATATTTTCTTTATTTTTTTTGGTTTGAAAACGAGCCAACAACAAACAGAACCCAGTGAAAAAAAAGCAAATAAATACAAAAAAAATAAAGCGTGTAACACAGGTAGCACAGAGGCAGCGCACTAAAAAGATCAATATGAGGAGCATAACGATGTCTTCGTACACATACACATGCATTTATATATGTGTGTATGTATGTATGTGCTGACAGCGCAACACGAGCACACCAGAGCCGTTCGAGGAGCCAGAACTACTTCAATATGAATAAATGAAAGAAAGAAAAAAACCACAGGCTGGACTTGGCGCTGATAGACTCCGAGCCGAACGAGCAGCGCAAAAACCCAACGCAAAGAGGCTTTGGCAGAAAAAGTACGCTCGACAGACAGACAGATAGGCCGGCAGAGGAGGCCGGCACACACCCAGCGCGCACAATGCCAGATCGTTTAAATTCAAAGCACAGGCACTGGGCACACAGACATTGCGACATGCGGACAGACGCACCGATTGCGACGACTTGGGTCTCGGATCTGCGCCCAAAGCACAACCAGCCACAAACTGGCCAACGTTTGGCAATGTTCAAGAACACAACAACAAAAAATACTATTTAAAAAACAACAACAACAATGAAAAAAAACCAACCGACACTAAACAATAAGCACACAAAAAAATCAGAACCTCATAAAACGCAAGTGTTACGGATTAATGTACACCGAAAGCGGACAGTCAGCGCAAGCAGCACGAACACAGCAAAAAAAAAACAAAAAGAAATGCTCGAAAAAGCGCGAGTTGTCGTTTTGAAAGAGTCAGAAGACTGCGTAGCTGCGCACACGGCACAACAGGGCCGCGGATCGCGGACTCAAAACGCGACGTGGGGACCGCATCAACGGCAGACGGACAGACCAGTTGGGGGCATTGCTTTTAAGCGGCCCACAACCGCAGCTACTGTGGCCAGCTTGCGGCTCTGGGTTGTTGATGTTTTATTGGCTGCGGTCAGTTGGAGGATCCTGCGCGCTGGCCGCTTCCTGCCGGAGCTGTTCCGTGTGGCGTTTTAACACTCTACACTTAGTTGGTTCGGGTATAAAGATTGTGGAAAGCAGAGTTTGTAATGCATAGAAGAAGGAGTGGGCGGTATGGAAAATTATATATTTATAGACATGATCAGGATCATCAGAAGAACTGATATGAGCAGATAATATGAATCCGTCTGTTTGTATGTTCGTTATTGTTGTTGTATGGTAACTGATTGGTTTGCATTATAGCTCTGGAAAAAAGTTTGCAAAGCCCAGAAGAAGTAAGGGGCAGTATAGGAAAGTATATAATACAATGATCGGAATAATAAGAAGAATCAACTTAGCAATTGGTTTGGACGTTTGGTATGTCAGTGAATTTTTTAACCGATTCTTTCGCATTATATCTCTGAAGTCAGTAGTTGAATCAGCTACAAATTGTTAATCATATAAATATAGTTCGGTCAAAGACTACAGAGTTATATGGTCTTTGATTCGGCCATTTTTAAGCAGAGTTGCCATATAAAAGCAATATATAAAATTAGAAAATGTTTTAAAAATGACTTTTTTACCACCATACATGGGTGTGGCACGCCTCCCTAACACTAGAGCGCCCAAAGGAATCAAAATGTCTGCATTGAGGTCTTTTAAAGTTTTATTATATCTCTTTCTGAAAGAAAATCGTCAATGTCTTTTACTTTTATTGGTTAGTGTCAGGGGCGTAGCTAGAACTTGGTCATGGGGGGGTTTAAAAAACAAAAATTCCCAATTAAGTATTACATGCTTTTTAAAGTAAACTGAAATTTTCAAAGAGGTAATTTTGTGGTGGTGCCACCCATATGTGACATAGTGCATTGGAAATTTCATGAAATTTGGTTCACTGTAAGCGAAGTTATTGCGTCCGAAATAAAAGTGTGTTTTTGTCACTGGTACAAAAATTCGGTGCAAATTTGCAAAGAGCAAATATTAAGTTTTACTTTAAAGTTGGTTAAATTTTAACCGAAACATTTCAATTGATGAACTAAGTTTATGGTGATTATCGTTTATCCCGTGGCAGACTACATGAGTGGCACAAGCGATTTAAAAACGATTACCAGAACATAAATGATGACTAACGTATTAGCCAACTGAAGTCAGATAGATAGATCAGCGAAAATCTACTTGAAATTGTATTTAACCTTCGCTTTCCTTATACCCACCCGGGTGATCTTTCTCATATTTGTGTTCAATATCTACCAGAGTACTTGTCCAATGTAGTTATGATTTCGACTTACTGAAAAAATTCGGAAGTAGTTTTCAATAACATACTTATACAAATATTTTTTGGAAATATTATTCATATTTTTTGTGATTTTTGTTATTTTGTACACCAAATACCCACACGGGTGATCCCAGGCGCTTCCGCCACCATTTTAAATAAAACTCACACAAATTTTTTTTACATACCTCAGTATGTGCAATAAACCCTTTGGAAAGAAATCTTCTAATATTTTCCATAGTCGCAAAATAAATCGTCAAAGTAAGGCCTTTTTTCGAAAAACGGACTATCACCAAAGGAAGATTAAATACTGAGGTATGTTATTATTATTATTATTTATTTATTGAGAGTTTAATACAAAAATTTTTGGTAAGGCGAAGGTTAAGCATCTAAATAACATAAAATTATCGCATTTTAACTGAACTTTTGGCTATCGAAAGATGCCATCCCATCCATAGACACTCGTGACTGATTTTTTGACTAAAAGTCGAATTTTGACCAGCAACCACTTCTCGTTTTTACCTGATGCGGCATCGTGCGACTTTCACCTTATAAAAAAAAATGCATTTTCAGGACGTAGAAGCCATCCTAAAGGCTTATACCGACGTCCTGAAGGACATTCCAGCCGACGATCTAAAACACTCATTAGACATTTTTTAAAGCACACAAATAGGTGTATTGAGCCTGAAGGGGACTATTTAAAAAAGCCATATCGGTTTTACCAAAAAAAAAATTTTTATTATCCTTTAAATGTTTAAGGACTCTTACGAACGTACATACCGTGCATAGTGATTGAAATTTTTAAATAATTATAGGCCATGGGGGGGTTCTGACACCCAAAACCCCTCCCTTGGCTACGCCCCTGGTTAGTGTTATTGGTTATTTTTTTAATTTTATTTATTTAGAATAGGATAGGTACATTAAGTGCAGTAAGAACTAAGTCTTTTAATTACACCTCAATCAGAATTAAATTTATTCAATTAGAATTAAACTTAAATCTATCAATTACAAAATTAAATAATGACAAAGTAGTTTCATATATATTATATAAATATTATGAATAATAGAAAATACAATCTTAGATATAAAGGAGAAAAAAATAGGAAAGTAATGGAAGGTGAAAAGTAGAGGTTGATTGGGATTGGATTATAAACTATATTAATACATTATTTATCACAATGAGCCATAAGTTGTGCTTAAGTCAGCTTTTCACGCAGAAGGCTGCCACTCCAACCTAACCTAACCTAACAAATTATTTCATTCAAACGTTTTTTGGTTAAAAACTAATTTATTGACTTTTTCTACTTCGAAAAAAGTGAATTAAATTACATATAAAAATGTTATGTGCGCCGTTTTGAAGAGAAAAATTTTAAAAAAATTTAACTTTGTGTTCCGAATCTACACTCCAAATGCAGGGCATAAATAGTTCGTTCAATGCCAACTAAATCACTTTTACTTGTTTCATTTTTTTCATTACTTTATTCTGGCCTTTATTCGTACTGCTTGTATTTTACTAGTTGTTGTTATTGTTTTTGTTATTGGCATCAAAAGTGGAGTAACAAATTATTGTTCTACCATTTCGCTTCGCTCACTCTATAATCATCATTTGGCAGCCAGCGATTGCACGATCGTTTTCTTTATTATTTTCTGCTTTCGCAGTTTGCCAACACTTTTTCTCTGCCTTCTTACTACTTGATGATTGTTGTTGTTGTTTTTGTGGTATTGGTGTTGCATCTTCTCCTGTCCTGTTGGCAGCAGACGCACAAACTGCTTAACCCAAAGTCCAGCTGAACGCCAACTCGACCGCAATGTTTCCTTTTCGTGCCGTCTGCCTGTTCTTCCTGGCGTTGTTCAACGTTTTTGACTATGTTATGGTGTTGTTGTTGTTATTGTTGTATTTAATATAATGATTGCATTTATCATTTTGTACGCGTCAACGAAATTATATGTTTTGCGCTTTTGGTGATTTTTTTCCTTTCGATTTTTCTTCATGTTTAGTTGTTGTTGCAGCACATGAGGGCTACAACTACTCGGAACGCAAAGTTTTGGCTGATTTTTGTTGCAGGTTCTTTAGGGGCAATGGTGTGCTTATTTGCTGCACCAATTTGATTAAGTTGCGGAAATTGATTGTCTGTCGTTGTGTTGCGATGTGTTGGGGCTGGTTTTGACTGTGTTGGCTGATGTTGGCGTTGAAATTTTGACAGTGGGAACTTGAAAATGTTCACTCAAAAGTTAATTACGTGTTCTTGTCATAATTGGGTTTTGGTTTTCAACTTCAGCGAGACCATTAACTGCACATTTCATGTTTTGGGTTAATATTTTTTTAACCAATTAAGTGGTTTGGAAATTTGTTGAGTGAAACAAATGCAATTTTTTGTAATGAACAACAATTACTTTACACATGAAAGTCGAATCAATTGAAGACTTCTTAGGCACCCAGAGGAAATCATATTACAAAATAAGGTTAAAAATGTCTTAGTGTATATTTTTGTAATAAGCTTGGCTTCAAAGCAAAATAAAAGCCACCAAAGATTTTCTTTCCGAAACCTATGTAATGAAAAGACCTCAATGGAGTAATTTTGATTCCTTGAGGAATTCTAGTGTTAAAAACAGTATTTCACTGATTTCATTGCTCCTCTCAAGTGTTTTGGATATAATAGATCATTGTCTAGGAAGATCTTTCTTTAGGAGATAATAGTTCTCTCTCTCTATTTTGATTACAGATTTGTCAAAGAAAACATAATTTCCATTGTCTTGGAGAAAACAAATCTCCGCATAGACAACCCTCTCTCTCCAAAAGATAATAGTTCTCTCTCTCTGTTTTGACTACAAATTTGTCACCATTTCCAGATCACCGTCTAGACAGATCTCTCTTCAAGAGATAGTAGATCCTTTTCTGTTTTGATTCGAATTTCTTAGACGAAAGCACGATCTTCGCATTGTTATCTCCAGCCAGATCTCCGTCTAAACAGATCTCTTTGCGAAAGATTTTCTCTCAGAAATCTATGCAATGAAAATACCTCAATGATAAAAGACCCCAATGGAGTAATATTGACTCCTTGAGGAATTCTAGTGTTAAAAACAGTATTTCCATTGCTACTCTCAAGTGTTTTGGAGATAATAGATCTTCGTCTGGATAGATCTCTCCTTAAGAGATAATAGTTCTCTGTCTATTTTGATTACACATTTGTTAAAGAAAACACAATTTCCAGTGTCTTGGAGATAACAAATCTCCGGATCGACAACCATCTCTCCCCAAAAGATAATAGTTCTCCCTCTATTTTGACTACAAATTTGTCACAATTTCCAGATCACCGTCTAGACAGACCTTTCTTCAAGAGATAGTAGATCTTTCTCTGTTTGGATTCGAATTTCTTAGATGAAAGCATGATCTCCGCATTGTTATGTCCAGCCAGATCTCCTCCAAGAAATTATAGATCTCTCTTTCTATTTTGATTCCAAATCGTTCAATGAAAACACAATCTTCGCATGGTTACCAGCAACACTCGACTATTTCAACGAACATTATTGCATACCGTCTTTAGCGATATCTCGATCATAGTTTTCATCAACCTTAGCTGATATTTTGCATGGAAAACGTGAACTGGAGAGACACCAAAAGACCTCAATTCAAAAAGTAGTAGCAGATGTGATAGTCTGAAACCAGTGAGAAACCATAGCAAAAATTGTAAAAGCTATTTAGAAAAACTAAGGTTCAATCAATTGTAATGACGATTTTGTTATCGTAGAAATTTATACTATGCGAGAATGCGAGCAGGTTGTAGGCGAGATAGTCTAATTGAGCAAATTATCGGGGCAACGCTTATGAAATTAAAATGTCTAAAGCAGAATTCGATTGAGAATCAAAAGAATACAACTTTGGAACGTGTTCCGGAATTGCCACTTCATCAGATTATAACACAGAAAAAATATAAAAATTACATAAACCTGGTGCCATTCAACTAATCACCGTCTAGACAGACCTTTCTTCAAGAGATAGTAGATCTTTCTCTGTTTGGATTCGAATTTCTTAGATGAAAGCATGATCTCCGCATTGTTATGTCCAGCCAGATCTCCTCCAAGAAATTATAGATCTCTCTTTCTATTTTGATTCCAAATCGTTCAATGAAAACACAATCTTCGCATGGTTACCAGCAACACTCGACTATTTCAACGAACATTATTGCATACCGTCTTTAGCGATATCTCGATCATAGTTTTCATCAACCTTAGCTGATATTTTGCATGGAAAACGTGAACTGGAGAGACACCAAAAGACCTCAATTCAAAAAGTAGTAGCAGATGTGATAGTCTGAAACCAGTGAGAAACCATAGCAAAAATTGTAAAAGCTATTTAGAAAAACTAAGGTTCAATCAATTGTAATGACGATTTTGTTATCGTAGAAATTTATACTATGCGAGAATGCGAGCAGGTTGTAGGCGAGATAGTCTAATTGAGCAAATTATCGGGGCAACGCTTATGAAATTAAAATGTCTAAAGCAGAATTCGATTGAGAATCAAAAGAATACAACTTTGGAACGTGTTCCGGAATTGCCACTTCATCAGATTATAACACAGAAAAAATATAAAAATTACATAAACCTGGTGCCATTCAACTAATCACCGTCTAGACAGACCTTTCTTCAAGAGATAGTAGATCTTTCTCTGTTTGGATTCGAATTTCTTAGATGAAAGCATGATCTCCGCATTGTTATGTCCAGCCAGATCTCCTCCAAGAAATTATAGATCTCTCTTTCTATTTTGATTCCAAATCGTTCAATGAAAACACAATCTTCGCATGGTTACCAGCAACACTCGACTATTTCAACGAACATTATTGCATACCGTCTTTAGCGATATCTCGATCATAGTTTTCATCAACCTTAGCTGATATTTTGCATGGAAAACGTGAACTGGAGAGACACCAAAAGACCTCAATTCAAAAAGTAGTAGCAGATGTGATAGTCTGAAACCAGTGAGAAACCATAGCAAAAATTGTAAAAGCTATTTAGAAAAACTAAGGTTCAATCAATTGTAATGACGATTTTGTTATCGTAGAAATTTATACTATGCGAGAATGCGAGCAGGTTGTAGGCGAGATAGTCTAATTGAGCAAATTATCGGGGCAACGCTTATGAAATTAAAATGTCTAAAGCAGAATTCGATTGAGAATCAAAAGAATACAACTTTGGAACGTGTTCCGGAATTGCCACTTCATCAGATTATAACACAGAAAAAATATAAAAATTACATAAACCTGGTGCCATTCAACTAAATTCGCATTACCTGTAACATCTAAGGTTATCTATATGGGTTCGTATATTTATATATCTGTACGGTTACTCTTGACGTTATATATAGTGCGAGGGTGGTCCGATAAGTACTTAGTCCCACCGCCCGATGGTGCCACTATCGTAAGAGAAATTTACTATCGTGTAGTACATCCTCGTAGACGGCTACTGTCAAAATTTCAGCCATATTGAATTTGTAGTTTTGTTTTGACCGCGTGTGGAAACGAACGTGTCCGCGGATTTTTTTCTTCCACCATGACAACGCACCAGCTCACACCTCCGCCGTCGTCACGGCGAAATTGGTCGCATTAGGCTACGAACAGCTGCCCCATCCACCGTATTCTCCAGATTTGACCCCGTGTGACTTCTTTTTGTTTCCAAACATGAAAAAATCACTCGCCGGGCAGAAATTTGAGTCGAATGAGGAGGTTATCGCCGCCACGGAGGCCTACTTTGCAGACCTCCAGAAAACGTATTTTTCAGACGGGTTAAAGAAGTTGGAGCATCGCTGGGTCAAGTGTATCGAGTTGAAAGGAGACTACGTCGAGAAATAAATCGCCACTTTTCCAAAATTTTCGTTTTTCTTTTGTAGGCTAAGTACTTATCGGACCACCCATGTATGTCTATCTGGTAATGCTATGGACTCGAAAGAAGTCTATGCGAGGCCTTAAGGCTAGCCAGTTTAACCTAACCTACCTTATCGGTAAGTCTTCTATGAAGTTGTGGTGTCCAAAATTAATTTTTACGTCTTTTAATGATTTTGTACCTTTTTAGTATTTAAAATACTGATACCCCAAAAAATTTTTGTACTTCATTAGAATTGCAGCTTCCGCCTTTTTTTTAATAACTTTCGAACCAATAAAGTTAGAGTAATGAAATTTTGACACGCGATCAAGAAGATTTTGGGTTTTAACATACTTACTTTTCAAGAAAATTATGTGTAAATGTTCAAGGATATACAGGATTACAATTTTCAAAGGACCTTTTTCATATCTTTTTTTTACAAATAGATAAAAAATTAATTTTATTTAAATTCTGGAGCGTTTCCTATTTCATTTGATATACTTACATATCGCCATATTCTAACGAGATTAATTATTTTTTATATTTTTTTTATTTTGTATCCCCTTCAAAATTTTGAAGTCCTTTTAAAAGGACAAAGGATGTAGAAATTAAAAACTTAGTACACAGTATTACTATATTTGGTCTCTAGTTTCACGCACATATGGATTTTTCCCCGGTGTGCAAAATGCTGTCGCACGGTGATATAAGCAAATTGACTTGCATTACGGGGAGAAAACCTTCTTATGGCTGAACCAGAATATTTAAAATTGGCAGAAATACCGAAAACAAATATTTTTTAATATAAAAAAGTTTCCATGTTCTATGAGTTTTTACTCAAGCCCCAAACTTCCAATAAATGGTGAGTGATAATTTATGGACATTCCAACTCACATACAACCAAATTTTTTGATACGGATTAACTTGCGAACTGTCAAGTCATACTGCAATAAAGTTGATTATAAATGTTTGCTTAGCTATACGAGTACTTTTACCGAGAAAATATGACCCACGTTGAAAACGTCGCAGCTCATCTCTATGCAAGTTACTCTACCACCAGTGCGTTAGTACTCGCACATAAACTTGTATACTGTAATAAAAAATTTATACAACATCGACTCTTTCTTTTACAACTTTAGTGCCACAATAATTAAAAACAAAAAAAAAACGAACCAACCAACACAACGACATGGCACAACTGCAATGTGATTCTTGAGAACCGCAACCATAACGGCACTTTTACAACATTTCGCTCAACTGAAAATAAATGTTTTTATGTTGATTTGCAATATTCATGCTTGCGGTATTTGTGCGCAGTTGCAGTGGCAAATGTGGTGCGGTGGCCTTTGGTCCGTGCTTTTTTTTATTGCCGGCAGCAGGAAGAGTTACGAACGGTCGGCGTAATCAATGCTTCAACTCCTGTTTTGAGGTGCTGCTGTCTGCAACTCATCTCTGTGCCTATTCCAGTTCTTCACTATCACTTTGCTCACTCTGAAGGGTATGCAATGCCCCCCGCCTCCCTGTCAATATGGCCAATTGAGATGCAGATTTTGCTCATCCTGAATTGTGCCTCAACACATTGACACGTGGTTGTGTATTCCTGCTTGCTTTGTCCACAGTATGGTTGGTTTTTATTACTCTTGTAAATTTTCTAGCCAGCAATTATTCAATAATTCTTATAGTCGAAGGTATGAATGTGTAGTTGTGTGTGTGTGTGATTTGAGAATGGTGACCAGTTAAGAGAAAATTAAATATTTGAAAAAATTATTAATAGTGTTTTTACATTTTCATGAACAATTTAAGATATTTTTTAAATTTGTGTCCGTCATTTTGAAAATGTGGATAGTAAAAATGCTCAGATTGGATGCATTTATTTGTCAGATCTATTGAAAGGGTTAAGCCTTGTCTTTTATTTAGAACCTATAAAATCAGAGCTTCCATTTCCCCATATTTTTGTGCCCAACATTATTCAATGAATTCAATGTATTTAAAGAATTTGTGGACATTGTCCCTGACATTAAAACTCTCAATCCATTCAAGCGAGGTGCCCCTTAACACTAGAATGCCCGACAATCTGACCTACCTAAAATGCCCATATGTAGTAATTTTGACTTCATTATTGTTTACTGACTTTTTTTTAATTTTATTGATTTTTAAGTAGCAAATATGAATAAATGTACACGAGATAAAACTGAAATAAGCATTTAGTTTTTATTTTTTTTATGGTTTACAAAGTAAATTCATTTAAATAAAATAGCGTACTTTACACATAAATGGGATAAAATGGAATGAAATTTGGAATTTGGAATTTTTGAATGAATTTTATGAGTGAATTTTGAATTGAAAAACTTGGGAATTGTCACAGCCTACTATGATATTTTTTTTTTAATATTTGCAATTATTTGAAATTTTCATATTTCGCAGTTGAAGATGCATATTTGTCTATTTATCAGTAAGATTTGCTGAAAATTTTATATAGGTAGTCAAAATGACTACTTATGGGCATTTAAGGTAAATTTTGCAAAATTGGGGTAAACAATTTTTTACAATTTTTTTAATTTATTTATTCCATTTAGCTTTAAAAATTAATAAAAATCACGTACGATATTTTTTTAGAAAGCGATGCAACAAAAGTTATTTACAATAAAAGACCTCAATGTAGTCAAAATTACTACCTTGGGCATTCTAGTGTTATACACTAAAGTGGTCAAGGGAGTCCAAATGACCCTGAGGTCCTTAACTATTTTTATGTATTTTTGCAATTTTTGTTTTGTACATATTTTATTTAATATTTTTAAAACAAAATTAGTTAGAAATTAGTAGAAAGGAAAATCCACCAACAATCTTCTGCAAATAAATCAAAATAAATAAATCGGTAAAAAAAAGTTCCCGTCCTGGTTCTCAAAGGATCCCCTCTGTGTCTTCAAGGAACCCCACAGATAGCGAAGGACACCGTATTTCTCAAATGAAGAGAATGGACTCAAAAAAAAAAAAAGAGTCCCTGAGTGGAAGTGTAAGCTGCACACACCACTTCCATAACCTAATCCAAACATTTTCAATTTCTTTTAAACGAAAATTTCCACATCTGGTCACTCTACTGTCAGCGCTCGTGCCTGTCTATTGGATATTCGTTGATCCTCATCCTTTCAGCTATGATTTTTTTATTGTATGCGCTGCCTCAGTTCCTTTGCCTTTTCTCTACTTTTTTCCCCTCCACTCTCTCTTCTCTCCCTGTCTCTCTGTCTCATGCCTCTAACACCAACGATGCCTCCTGCCGCCCAGTCGCTTGTCGACCCATGAAAGATGTCATAACTGTTTGCAGCGGCATGCAATGAAATTGCTTGCAACACAAACGCTCAGATTTATCATTTTGCTTTTTTATGTATGTATTTGTTTTATTGTTGTTGTTGTTGTTGTGTGTTTGAATGCTGCAATTTGCATTTCTCGTTTAGTTCTTGTTTTATGATTTCTTTTACGCTATAATTTTTGTATTTTTGCTCAAATTGCCGCATGCAACACTGCCGCACTGCCACTGCAACTGCAACTGCACATTCGACTGCAGCGTGTGGAGTTCTATGAAGTTGATTGCATCTACGCACACGCGGCAGTGTGGGTTGTGCGCTGGGCGGGCGGCACGCGGCAAGCGGCCAACATGCGGCCGCCTGATAAACAGTGGCGCAAGCCCACATTTAGTCATAGTCATAGTGAATCTTCATCTTTGGCTGTGCGGTGGCACAGTCTAAACACATTTTGATATCGTCGACCGGCTGGCTGGCTGACTGGCTGGCTGGCGCAGTGGCTGAGTGGCTGCGTACAGTGCAGTTGAGTGGAATTGGCGTGCAGTGGCGCGAAGCCGCTCGCAAGGTGGATGCTGCTGGGGCACTTACTTTGCTATCTTGCGAGCGTTTCTTCTTCCTTTTTTAGCGTTTTTTGCTTTATGATTATTGTGGTGGCATGCAACACGCGCCACAAATTAGAAATGTGCTGCGGATTTTATGCGAGGATAATGTGGTGCAAACATGATGGGTATTAATTGGAATTGCTGTAATTGAGAGGAGTGGCTGCTGCTGCGGCTGTCGTAGTGAAGCTGCCAGCTCCTGCAAGGCGCAGCTGGGTGGGGGAGTGGGAGCTCAGTTAACCATGGACGCTGTCGTGCCTCGATAGTGTTGACTATTTGTCTAGCAATTTGCGTCAACGGCGGTGCGGCAGCTTAGGCTAAAAGTCGGAGTTGGGCCAAAGCTGCAGCAGATTCTTGCTTACTTGTACATTAGATGCAAAGGCAAAAAGCTTATCGATGCAACATGGATGGGGTTTGACGCTAATAGCAGTGCAGATAAATTAAAAATGCAGCACTCTAATCAGCGTTGCATGCAGTTAATTATTAATAATGAATGACTAGACGCAAATGAAAATATTAGCAGCAAGTTTTACTATAGAAATTTGAGAAATATTTGCTATAGTTAAAAGTTGTTTTCTGTTCTAAATGAAAGTTAAATCAATGAGAACTGCAACTGCAATTTTGCTCCAATAAATTCCATAAAAAATATTAAAACTCCAATGAAAGTCAGTAGTGCCAAGTTGCCCTCCAGGCACTACACCAACAATCGCTAATCGCTCTAATGTCCGCTCAGTGTGTTCAGTGCACGCCGCCGCCGTTTGTTCCCCCCACCTTTTCTTTGCTTTCCATGTTGGCGCGCATTTTGCAAAAATAGAATTTGCTGTACGCGTGCCATGGCCGCAGCCTCCGTAGTTCATCTTCGCTTTAGCTCCAGCTGGTCGCTGGCAAGTTCAGCTGCCAGCAACATAACGCCACAATTTTTCATTTTCAACCACAATTTCGATTTTTGCGCCGCTGCGCCAATTCGTTTTATTTGCTTTGCAGCGACACGGCACAGTCGAACAGGAAAGCGAAAAGTCGTTGTACGACTTACTGGCAGCTCAACTTACTGCAGCCAGCGAAATTCAAGTTGCATCATCAAGCAGCCAGCAACGTCATCGAATCAACGTCATCGATTGCCCACAAGAATAAACGCCAGCCACGCAAAGACAACGACAGACGAGGCAGAAGCCGTGGCACAGCTGCCGTTTGCAGCAACAAACCATACACAGGCTGCACTGCGCTGTTTTCTCGTGCTTTGGGGGAAGAAAAACTTCGGTCTGGAAACTAGTGAAAATGTTCTTCTAGCGACAGCAGCAGCAAGAAGGTAGCTGCAGCAAACAGTACTTACAAGCACAACAATGGCGAAAAAGGCAGCCGTAAAAAAACGGCTTGCGCACATCTGGGCGCACTGAAGGCGACGTGTGGCTGCCAGCAGCGCAGGAGGTGGCGCAGGAGTTGGTTGTGTGTTGTACTGTGTATACTCGTTGTTGTTGTTGTAATCTTAAGCCATTCAATTGCAGCAAATGTAATGAAGAGCAACATGCGGCTGAGCGACACAGTGGGTTGATTTAAGAAAATTTATTTTTAAATATAATTAAAAGGAAACTTAATTTTATAATACATTTGAAGTATATTTTGTTCATTTTTTAATTTTAGAGTGACTCCGAATTATTCGGAGTTACTCCGAATTACTCCGAATTTTCGGAGTGACTCCGAATTCTTTAGAATTACAATCAACATTAAGCTGTTCCACATTTGTATCAAAAATGCCAGCAACCACGCGCTCTGCGCTCTTTTTTGTTGACCAACTCCCCACAAAATCCTTTCCCCATCCATTACTGATGCACAATATCCTTTTGAAAAGTGCAAAAAACCAAACCAAAAGAACGCAAACCATTCGAGCCCACACAGTTACACTGTGCCACAAGGTACAGTGCAGCTAAACAACAACAACAATAACAAGCAGCACGTTGACAACAGTCAGTGGCAAGCTGCAAGGGCACCAGGCAAAGGCACTTTGACGAGTGGCAAAGGGTGCAGTTGAGCGGCCGCAACGACGCAACGGGTGCGCGCGGTTATTTAACAATTATGCGCCGCCGTGAGGGGGTCGCTGACCTATCAAGTGATTGCAGTGCAGCGAGCAGCAGCAGCAGCAACAATAGCACTGCAGCAGCAGCGGCAGCAGTAAATGTTGCTAGCCGCAGCAGTGGAATACTGAAAATGGGGGAGCATCAAACATACAACAACAACAAAAACAATATTGAAAAGGCAACACATGTGCAGCGGCAAGTGTTGCCAACGGCCCACAATATGCGCACACATTAGGTGTCAAAAGGAGCGACGGAGTGCGGCAGCAGCGACTCCATCGCATAGGTGTTTTATTTATTTTTAATTTTTTTGTTTTTTTGTTGCTTGCTTATCTTTTGTAACTTTTTCGCAAAAAGAAGAAAAAACTCAAAAAATAAATAAAAATAAAAATACTTATTGCACAAAAGTTGCTTGCAATGAAACCTTGTGGCGGCTATAAACTTGTGCCTGTGCGTGCCACACTCTGTCAACGCCGCCGCGCATAAGGGCGCACATTTAAAATTAAACTAGGCTAATTTCTTGCAACATGCCACATAGCAGGCGAGCCCAGTGTGCGTTGTCCCTGCAACGCCCTGTCGGCCCTCGTGTTCCCCCCATTTCGGTTCGTTCGCTCCTTTTGTTTACTTGTCATTTGCGGTCATTCGTATTATTTTTCTTTTCATGCTGCGCCATATTGATGTTGTTGTTGTTGTTGTTGCATTTGCAGTTGCCACATTTGTCCCTTTGTCGATTTGTGGCAGCGTTGCACAGAGGCAACGCTTTGTTCGACGACTGCTGCAGCTGCTGCATGGGGCATGGCTTTGGCGCTTTGATGCTGTGGCCATTTGGTCTTCGTCGCCGTTTATCGTTTGGTTGCGCGCTGGCCAGCTTTGAGGTCAACATTTAATAGAGCACAACAACGCACAGCTGATGGTGTGAATTGCCCCAACGAGGTTGCCACATGTGCGAATTTTGCTAGCACTTCTCCATTTTCTTCTATTTGCTTGTACTGTGTTGAGGCACCGCTGAAAGTTGAGCTTCTGTTTGAAAGATTAACTTTCAGCATTTCATGTGCACATTTGTGCAGTGTTGCACAGCAATCCAGCTTGACCCAGTGACTCTAAGTACAAGCGGCATGATGGATGTGGGGAAAAATTAGACGAATTTTAATGCTTCGATTGGCATAAGTTTGAAATTGGCTTAAAATTAGTTTGACTGTGGGAACAAACAGAAGATGAAAGCAATTCGGAGATGCAGAAATAAACTCCTTTCGATTTTTTCTGTTTGTTTGATTACAAATTGGAACTCATTCGAAAAACTGACCTATTAAGAATATTACCGGGTTACGGCCTGAAGCAAAATTTCAAAGCAACTGCTTTGCGACTCGACTCGAAAACTCTAACTTGAACAAATAGCATTAAAAACCATCGATACGAATTAAGATCCTCTGTTGAAATAAATGCGAATTTAGGTTCGCAGAGTAAGATTATACACGATTTGTTAGACTGGTTTAGGTGAAGTCGATTTTAATATTGATGTGATGGTGGACAGGAGAGCTCGAAGTCTTCCATAGCACTCAGTCCATCTGGACCATTGTATTGTGCCCAAAGGGAAGGGTGGGAGAAAGGAAAGGGATAGGAGAGGAATGGGTAGAGTTAGCTACGATACGATTTGGTCATGTTCGGTCAACAATTTCCCTACACTCCGCAAGTGTGAAGGAAGCTGATAGTCTGAACGACGTTGGTTTCATTTATTTGAATGGTGTCTGTACTGTAAAAACTGCGGGGATTGATTTCTGAATTTGGAACAAGGTCATTCTTATATCGCTTGATAATCAGAAAATTATTAAATGCATGAAGCAGTCGTCCATAACCTCTAAACTGGCTGCTGGATCTGTTTAAAACCTCGACAAATGCTCAACAAGATTACTCAGCTGTCAGCTGTGATGGACAAGTCAGTGCGGAGCAAAATGAGCTGGCAGATGGTCCAGCTAACAATAGGTCAGTCTAAGACTTTTGTAGACTCGAGCCTTCAACTCGTGGCTCGAAGCAACTCAATAGTCGCGATTCAGGTTGACAGTTGAGTGATCTCAGTGCACCGTGATTTATGGAATGACCAACTGTAGGCAGTCTAGGACAGCCTTAAAGGTGTCAATGGCCCGTAAAGCCAAAAGACTTCTTGGTCCTGATCGGAGAACTCTTAGAGGTAAACTACATTAACAACAAGGCACATTAACTTCAGGAGTCACTTGGTACGGTAAAACCTTGTCGACGAAACCTGTAGACTGAGTTTAGAAGATGGCGAGACAGCAGCGCAGATTTCGGCGGGTGTCCAGTTTTAATTGGTAGAAGGGAGATAACCGTTAATAAAAGGGAACGAGTCCTTAGTCATAGAAATCTTTCGGCAGGCTGGTAGATTAAAATATCCTATGGCAACTCGGCGAAAAGTTTAAAAACTCGAAAAATATATATTTAATTTGCAAACCTTCTGATAACCCAAAAAAGTGAACGATGTGATTATGAAATGGGGGATATCAAAGACAGTAATGTGCTTATATATGTCCCATATGTATGTCCCATTGGTCGTTGGAGGGTTAAAATGTTGTTCAAAGCAGTCAGTATGTGAGAACGTAAAAAAATCCGGTTGATTTCGAGTATATCAAAGATAGGTTATGTCAATAATTGGATATAAGAAATCGAACGGACGACAGAAAAATTAGGTAGCTTTAGAAATATGGTTTGTAGAGACTATTGACTATTTTTTTTCTGTCGGAGGTGGAAAATCTTCGGAAGATACTGAATATGTGTTTATATGCAAATGTGAAATATGAATCTGTGAATTTTCAGGATATCCTTAAATTGAATTCTCGATCGTCCTTAGATACTCAGTTATGTGTTGGACTCTTCGAAGCAATATTTACCACTGTCAATAATCAGACCACAAGCTGCCATGCAAAAACAAAACATAAAACGAACAACAACAACAAGGGGAGTAAAAAACGGCACATAAATAAATTAAAATCACTTAAAATGCATTTTTACTTCCCTGTTGACATTTCTGGGTCAGCGACCCAAACTCGAAACGGCTCCAAACGAGGCATTGCCAGCCGCAGCCAAGCAGCCACCAGCCAAGCAGCCGGCCGGCCGAGCGCAGATTAGCGCTCGCTCGAGAATGCTTTATTGAATATGAACACGCACTAAAACAACAACAACAACAAACACGACAATGCCACAGCCACAGCAGCAACAGTACAGAAATTATGGCAGAAACGTAAACAAATTGTTGTAAATTGCTGTTGTGGTTGTTGTTGCCACACAACCAACGACAGGCAGCAACTGCAGCTGTGTAGAAATAACAACGAAATATAAATATGTAAATACGTAAAAAGCGCAACAAATAATAATTTAGAATTACAAAAACAAATATACAAATTGTTGTTGCAAATGGACACAAAAAAAGCGCGCGAAAAAACAGCAACGCGTCGATACTGCGCAGCCGTAGCGGCGGCAACGAGCTGAACGCTGCGACAACAACGTGCAATGTGCAACAAAAATATTTAAAA
Organism: Melieria picta; assembly: GCA_964056695.1. Lineage (NCBI taxonomy): Eukaryota > Metazoa > Arthropoda > Insecta > Diptera > Ulidiidae > Melieria > Melieria picta. The sequence goes on along the minus strand of OZ057399.1, from coordinate 60,207,466 downwards.
AAAAGATATGTAAAAAACAACTCAATAAATAAACAAGTTGCAGAGAAGGCGAAAAATTAAATTGGTGCAGCGCGAGCAGCGTAAATTAAATGTGCGGCACATGGGGGGTGGAGAGGAGGGCACTGTAGTCAGTGCGAATATGTGGGAGGGGCAGGAGAAGCGTTGAAAGCAGAAAAGTCGCGCTAGATGAGCAGTAAATGGCGACAGTGCAGAAAAAGTGACGCTGGCAGAGGGGAGACAGAGACCGATGGCTGTCGGCGAGTGGGGACCTGACTGGGGGTAGTCAGAAGTTTGGAGCAAAGACTCGCCGGCAGTTTGTAGGCTTTTAATGGGAAAATTGTAGCACGAGTCCAGGGCGACGCGTGTCCATTTGTGGCAAGTGGCTGACTACAACAACAACAATAGCAACAACGACAACTGCACAACACAGCGACGACAATTTATTAAAAATAATAACAATATAAATGAAAATATCGTCGCTGCCGTTGTCATTGTGGACATGTTCCACATGCGCTGCACCGAAGTTGCCGAAGTTGTTGCTGATGAAAATGTGGCAGCGGCCGCACGTTCCGCGACAGCAGCGCGACAGCTTGCAACGCTTGTGCGTAAATTGCGCTAGAAACTTCAATTTGCGCGCATTTATTACTATTTTAATAATAACAACAACAACAACAAATAAATAAATAAATATGAAAAACCACAATAACAACAATTGCACAATTTGCAAAAATTATTGCTTGGCCAGCAGCCAGCAACGCTGCAGCTCATTCAGGCAGTCAGCCAACCGGCCGGCCGGCGTTTTTTTTTGTTGTTTTCACATTTCGCGCGCTCGTCGTTCTGCTTTCGTTTTGTTGCTATTTCGTTGATCGTTTGTTTGTGTTTATTATTGTATCATTTTTGTTGTTGTTTTGTTGTTTTTTAAATTAAATTTAAATGCGTCGTTGTTGTTACTATTGTTGCGTTTTTGTTTGTCGTCGCGTGCTTTGTGCAGTTGTTTTTGTTTTTTTTTAATTAATTATGCTGTGTGAGTGATGTGTTGTTGTTGTTGTTACGTTTACTTAAACAAAAGCCACTTGCAAAATCTTAATCGAACACTTGACACACAAAGGCGCTGTGCAGTGTCTGTTCGACTGTTTAAACACACAAGGGAAAATATTAGTAAAGTGTACTAAAGAGTAGTACAGCCACTTGTGACGAATAATAAATAGAATTCATTGCACTTGACTAAAGTTCAGAGATACTTTTACAATTTGCTCCACAAATATTGGCACATATCGATTGCCATTTGAAAGATTTGGTGTACCAAATCATAATTTGATTACCTTTGATGGACCTGTCAGAGGTACGAGTATTAACATAATTTTCATCAGCCAAAATGTATCAAAAAATTACTTCAAAATTATCGAAAATCACTAGTAACCCGAAAGTGCTGGAATTCTTTTTCTTTCCAATTTTTCGAAAACATTATTCGAGCAATTTAATATGAAGCATAATTGAAAAATTACATTTTTTTAGTGCATTTTAGTGTGATATATGGTCACGCTTGGCGCTACCGGGTTAACCCATTGCTGCCGAATGGGTAAAAATTTTCCCATGAAAATTGACTTTTTAAAAAAATCACAGAAAAGTTCGTGGTAGAGATATCTCAAAATCATTTATAGGAATGGTTGGGGTAAAGATGGAACTACCTTAGTCTAGTAGAGGTCACCCTAAAATTCCGCCATCTAGCTAGAGTTACCAGACTCCAAAAATTGTGAATTTTCCGGAGGTGGAAAATGTGGCGAAACGTAGTAGCCTTAGAACTTCACAAAAATCTGACTCCTAACTCACCTGTAAACAATACATCTTTTGTTCACGTGTTTAGCTGATCACTTTAAAAAGTATGGAAAAAAGCTACCATTGCTGCGTAATCGGTACAAAATACCTAATGAATATCTCAGCAACGTGCAGAGATAGAAAGCTGAAATTTTGTTTCTGATCATTTTGGGTCAATTCCAGGTCGTGTATGATCGTGTAATTTTATCAAAATCGTATGGGTGGAACTGGTACCCGGCTTTAATGGGTTAAGTATCGAACGCTGCAGTACTCTGGCAGCTAGACCGTAGTATTTTTGATGATCTGGACATAGTAGGTTTTGTACGGTTGTGAGGCATTGCTAGATTCCACCAAAGCTTATTTAGTTTCAATCATTACCTAACATTTGATTAGAGGGGCTTGCCACACTCTTTTTGGACATCACAAAGGGCCTCAAAGGCCTTCGGAATGTACTAGTCGCCAGCCTAACCAAACCTTAACCCAAATATGCCGGCCGTACTACATGTAGTACACCTGTTTGAAAATGCCGATGCCCTGACATGTAGCTTTAGTTACATATGGAACTTCGGCGTGAACTATGCAATCATGTAAAAAGTCGTACATAATGGCATAAATAAGCATTCAGAACTATTTCATTTATACTTTGGTACTAGAAACTTATTGTAAATGCAATCTTCTAAATGTGGAAGCAAAGACAATGTAAATTCAAGACAAAAATTTGAAGAAAATACCTTATAACCAGGGAAAGGATTTTGTGGAAATTGCCTTTTTTGTTTGCTGCTAGATAGAGCATTTCTGATTGAAAATGAGCACGAATTAGGTCCTCCTGATTAGAAATATACCACTTTTATTTTGCCTTTTTTTGCCTTAAAAAGGCAGTTTGCCTTTTTCACCCATAAATGCCTTTTTTAGTGCCTATTTTACCTATATGTAAATGCCACAAAATGCCTTTTTCAAGATTTGTCGAGCGCCTTTTTATTTTTCTTTCGTTTTTAATATTGTCCACCTTTTGTTTCGTAAAAATACCTTGAAACTAAAAAGAAATTAAGTGGCAACATTGCAATTTCGTTAACTTATCGATGTTTTTACATTGATTTGATCATTCCTAAGCCGTTATTTTTTGTTGTGAAGTGGAAAATTTAAAGAAAAAAACATGCCAAAATCAAAAAGTTCGGTTAGCGCAAAAATGTCCGCGCTGATAGCAGAGTTTGGTGGTGCTGAGAGAGGTGCTGAAATCCTTTCTTTTATTTATTTTTTTGTGATACAAGTACGGCTTTTATGCTTTTATATGAGAAGTTAAAATATGAATTTAAAATATGTGCTTACATTTCATTTAAAATATCTTAGTTTTAGTTTTTAAACTATCTTTGAAAACCTTGATGTTCCTTTTCTTTTACAAAAAACGAGGTATAAATATTGTATGCTGCATACGTCAGATGAAATAAAATTATTAAAAAATACATACCGTTTCCCGTTTTTTTAGATTTTCTAGTACAGTAGCGACTCGGTAAAAGCAACCGATTAATGACAGGGGCAGTTGCAACTACCGAGTTTGTTGCAATTATCGAGTCAAAATTTTTGTATGAAAATTTGCAAATTTCACAAAGTTTTATAAGGGTTTCATTAGAATTCATTATTATTTTATTCATATTTTGTTGTATTACAAAAAAAAAAGAACTTAAACTAATCACATTCATTGTGTTTAAGAAAAATCAAACAGAAACAAGAACTCCAAACATTTCTTAAAAAGGCTTTAATTAACAAAACAGTTTGATAACAATTTAGTTTACTGATTGATTATACTAACGGGACATCAACTGACACTCTACTCCACAAAAAGAAAATAAGATGAAGAAAAAGTTGCGATTATTGAGGTTTTTTCGGCAGCAGTTGCTTTTACTGAGTCTATAATGTAAGTTGCGCAAATCGAGGGTTGCTTTTACCGAGTCGCTACTGTATTTTTTTCTTATTTTTAAATGCCTGTTTTTGCCTTTTTAACAGCTTTTAATGCCCTATTTTGCCTTTTAGGCAGTTTTTAGTGCCTTTTTCTGTCTTTTTGGCAGTTTTTAGTGCCTTTCCGTGCCTTTTTTGCTATTTTATTTTGCCTTTTTTATAGGTTTTTAGGTCCTCAAAATCCTTTCCCTGCTTATAACACTTGCAAAAGTTCAACTTAAACGGTATAGAAGGAAAAATGGGAGTTGATTTGTGCCAGAAAGTAAGAAAATTAATTTTCAATAAAGAAGAGTAGAATTGTACTTTTTTAAGATATCATTTTCAAGCTGTACATAGGCCCCAAACTCATTCTAGTTCTACAAATTTTGAGAAGAAATACTTAGAAGCCAAAGTTCTTATCACAATTTCATTAATGCTTTCCTGCTGCATCAAAAAGTGGTGTGACTTCTGTTCATGAATCTTAGCGTCGGTCACACCCACATGAAACTCTCAAATTCCAACAATTAGCGCTTATCGCATTTGTGCCACCTTGAACGCTTTGCTTCAAATTGTCCCCTATTTGTTTGCTTATATTCGCAACAACATCATCCGATATCGTACGATACTCGATCAACGATTGAAAACCAGCGCGCGCCGGATTTGCGCGCCAAAACGCTTTTGCGCCTACACACACACACACACACAGAATGTCCACTGCTGGCCACAATCGGGCATGATGCAACAATTACGTACGATGGTGAAATAATGCGCAAACATATCCATCTAAAAAAACGTGAGAAAAAAAACCCAAGAAAAAACAACATGTTCAAACATGCACAGCCAAAGACGAAAGAAAAATTAAAGCAGACAGCAAAACGTAAAGAAAGAAACTGAAACGATAAGAAACGTTTGGGTAATCAAGTCGCAAGGCAAGTGTGGTTTGTTGTTGTTGTATAGGTTCGTTGTTGTTTTAGTTGTAGTAGTAGTTGTTGGTTGTTGTTGTTTTTGGTTATTGCTGTTGTTGTTATTGTGGTTGTTGTAGCCCTTTAAGCGCAGCTGGACATCGAATCATATTGCAGTAGTTATCCGATTGGTAGCGTAAATAGAGGCTATTGTCTTTAACCCTTGGGCCGCTACTGTAGCTTAAAGGATACAAACACAAAAAAGATATGAACGCTGCTATTACATTCTAAACAATTGTAGAAAGTCAAAGCAACTTTGTGTTCTGGGGTGTTTGAGGATTAAAAACGCATAGTTGCATAGTTGAAGATTAGTTTGAGTTTTTAGTTTTTGTTTGTATTTTGTGGGCTTTTGTTTTAGTAACTTTGGTGTGTTGTTGTTGTAGAGAACATAAGAAGAATTGAAAATTAGCAGCGCACAATTTGAGGATTAGCTGGGTTTTAGAGCAATAAGCAGCTGAAGCTGAAGCTACCTGAATTTGTATGTCAATTGAAATGTGGCTAATGTCTCCTAAGACAAATAACTCGAGCTGACTTTCTACTTAGCCACAAATGTTTAGAAGATAACTGACAGGATTAGGGACTAGTTTGCAATCCTAAAAAAACCAATTCATCTCATGACCTTACGCCATTTTTGACCTGATTCATATTTGAACACAGCTGATTGTTGAATTGCGTTGTCGTTCAAAACCTGCCAGTTGCAATTCATTTTTCCCCTTTTTTCACCTTTTGCTCAATTCATGCATCTTTTTGTTTCATTTGCTGCCACACCTACAAAACTGGCTATGGCCCAGCTACCAACAACACTCAGCAACAACAACAACTGCAGCAAATATCACTTCAACTACAGTAGCGTCAAGCAATGAACCTTTCGAATTGCATACACCAAAAAAAGGAACAACAACAACGTTTTTGTTGTATTCATCAGATACAATTTTATTTGTGTTTGCCGTTTTCGTTGTTGTTGCTGTTTGCTGTTTGCTGCCAGCGCGCCAGTGTTATACACAAAAATACATACAGACACACATGTGCTCGGCACTGGCCAGCCTACTTACATACATAAATATGGCTTTTTTATTATATTACAATAAAAAATGTTTTTTTGCTGGCAAAATTGTTTTTGTTGTATTTTTCTTCGTTTTGTATTGCTGGCGTTTCTGTTTTGCTCTGCCATTTCGCTTCTGCTTTGGCTGCCAAATTCGCGCGCTCTTTTGCCTTCTCATTTGCTTCTTTGCCATATTGTTGGTATATCATTACATACATACATACATAATATGTATATATATATGCCTATTTCTATGTGCAGCAAGAGCGTGAGGGCAGCAGATGTTGCGGGTGTGTCAGTGGCATCAAATCTGCATTTAATGCGGCTGCAAATCATTGCCAGTTGCCGCGACAGCTTATGCAACTCTGATTAAAATTTTCCGCGCCCAAAAACCGCCACTCCGCGCAGCTCTTCTGCCCACCACCCCCTCTCCAATGCCCCACAATTCTGCCTTCTCACTCTATCGCTCGCGCTTAAGCCACCTGCTTGGCGGCTCTAATGCTCACAGGTTTTTATTTTTCTCTTAGCCTGCGCCATAAATACTCTTTGCTTCCTTCTCGCTCTCTCTCTTCTATTATCTTCTTCTGCACTTTTATTCAGTTTAGCTACGCTCCTACTGCCCACCCAATGCTCGCTCAGCGGCATACGAACCAACGACGAACGAACCAACAGTGACGTATCAAAACAAAATAACAAAAATAAACACAAATGCACTTTGCTGGCGCTTTTTGTTTTGCTTCGACATTCGCATTCGCCTTAAATCCGCTCACCAACGCTGCCGCCGACTGGCTGGTTTTTCGCTGTTCGCTTCTTGCTTCTGACTGTATTTCTATATGGTTTCATACATATCACAGGCTATATGACGATTTTTTTTCATACACTGTTTTTGTTGTTGTCTTCTACCTGCTTCACAAGGCGGCGTCTCTGGCCGACCGGTTGTACCTACATACATACATACATGGCATATCTGTGTAGCTGTACACGCGTCGGCACTGTATCTTTTGGTACTCTGGACACCGCTCAGTCCTCCCCGGCAATCTACTACAAATCCGACACAGAGGTGATATTGATTTGAACGACCAACTGACGACGTGTAGGTGGAAGATCAATGAGTTCGCTAGAGTCAAAACATAACCGACTTCTGTAGCTTATATATGTATATAGTAGAAGGCAGAAGCTGGAACCAAAGTCACCGATTTTCTTATGATGAAACGTTCGATGATTTGGAAAGGTGGATTATGCCGTTAACTTGTGGCTTCACTTAACTGGTCATAACAACCTGTTACCGGGTTACGACTGTGGCAAAAGTTCTCTTCAGTTGGTCACACCAAGAGATAGTAGAGCGTCTTCAACTTGATCCTTTCACCGGAGACACGTTTTCGCTCTTCGTCGTCAACCTCCAACTAGAGCTTTGAATACCTTTTCTGACGGCGCTTCATCTTTCATACGGGAAACATGGCCATGGATGGTCATGGATGGTCTTTAACTCAACCGACAATAAATCAGTTAACCTCAATTAGGCCTCAGCTCAACTCTGATCAATGATCTCTGGTTTGACGAGGTTAGAAGGTTTGAGCTGATCTTTACACTCTTGGTGACTGATTGGAACCAGGTTCTTGAGCTCTAACATGCTTCACTCTAACTCCTAGGATTAGCCAATTTGTCTACCCACATAAATCCTTTTTCTCCGCCTATTATTGTTCTCTCTTACACCATTTATAATCTGATTTTTCTAGCAATAAGTCTTTCATCCTTAATCCAACCTTCAGCCGATTCATTTCGCAATATGGAACCATTCTCTCGCCCTTTTATACTCCACTTCGACTGCACCGATCAGCCGATTTCTTTAGGGCCATGAAACCCTTCTTTTCCCCTTTTCCATCCTTCTCTTTCTCTCTTACCACATATCCCTTTCTTTTCTGATCTTTTTCAAATCTTGCCAACTCGCATAGATTGCAACTCTCTTACGTTGACTTGCTGCACTGATTCGGATCGGCCGCATCACTTCTACAATTCACTTCTGCCATTCTCACTCCCTCTCTTTCGCTCTGCATCTTTGAATAAACTCTTTATGGCCGAGTTCTGGCTGTGCGTCTCGTCACTTTGTTCTTTCCTTCTTTCTTACATTCTCGCCATAGACTGAAAAGAGTGCAGCTGCTGCTGCTCTCCCACTGCTCGAGCGCTGGGCCCGTCACAATTGGTGTAAGTGTGTGTGTGCACGTGCGGCTCCAGCATTGTACTTGCACATGTGTTGGAGATTTTCTTAATGTCGCCACTCTGTTTGTTGTTATTGTATTCGTGTTGTTCTTGTTGTTGTCGCATGCAACACCAGCGCACCACTTGTGCGCCTTTTGTATTTGTATTTGTGCGCGCAGTGCGAGTTGGCCAAGATCTGGTCGGTGCCGTTGACGTTGTGCGCGCTGTGATTGTGTTGGTTGTTGCTGCTGCTGCTGGTGCTTCATTGTCGCCGTCATCATCAGCGTCATCGCCGACAACAGCATCGGTTGTTGACGCTGACGCTCACGTTGACGCTGCCCGCCTGCCCCCTTGCCGGCCTGCCTGGCCCGGTCCGGCCTGTTCGGGCCTGCTTGGCGCAGTGTTCTGACTGCAAGCCGGGTATCGGCGGCGTCGCTGTATCTGCGCTATGCTGCGCCGCGCCGAGGCGGCGGAACCTACACCTCGCACCGACTACATGTGCAGCACAGTCGATTGTGAACAGCGAAGTGAGTAAGACGTGTTGGTTGGCTCTGGCTCTGCTCCTGTCCAACCCACGACGACGTTTTAAGTGCTTCTAGTTTTTCTTCAATTTCATTTTGTTGTCTTGGCATTATTCCGAACTAACTCCGAGCCAGTGTTTTCGGTTATTGCTTGATTGATTCGATATTAACCTGAACTGAATTCGAACTGCGGCCAGTCGTCAAAGTGGTCAAGTGAATTTTTTTCGTGCGTGTATTTTCGTAGTTGGATTGTGATTTCAAAGCCACAAAATCAAAGTGACGAATTGCACAAAAAGTAAAAAATTTTCTCAAAAAAAAAAAAAATATTTGAAAAATTGTATTCAACAGTCATTTAATGTTTTTAAATTGAATTTCATAAAACTTACAACGAAGAAAAACTAATCATTTTGCAATTTGAAAGTAAGTTTTTTCAAGTGTCGGCAAATTTTTGCACAAAACTTAACAAACTAACTAACATTTGTGAAAGCTGCAAAGTTCTGCGCGAGCATACAAAAAGTATCTGACAGATAGTTGTGATTGAAAGCACAAATTTTACAAAAATGATCAAATATATCAATAAATAGTGTCAAGAAACCTTGAACGTTTACACTAACAAAGTTCAAAAATCATTAACAACAACAACAAAACACTGAAAACAATTAATAAGTTGTCAACCGATACAGTTGTGTTGCTACAAAAAAATAAGTGTGAATAAAAAACACACACAAGAAAAACAAAGAAAACACAACGAACGAACAGGTGCAACATTTCCACTTTAGTCAGCAAGAAAACAATAAATTTACAGAAAACAATGTAAAAATTTTAACTGCAAATCAAACAATTTCAACAGAACTGAAAAATAAACTAAATACAAATAAATTCATAACCAAAACAATAACATTTCCCAACAGTGAAACAGTGCACAAAACGCCGAGCGAAAGTACTGAAACTCTGCATACACAACAACAACGAACGGTAAACGATTTGCCGCCAACCACTCAGCAGTTGGCCGCACGCTGCACATTTTGCACCGGCTGCACATTCTAACCTCACAAACGCGTCGCGCAAATACCAGCGCACAGCAACAACAACAATATCATTAACAACAATAACAACAACAACAACAACTAGCAACAATGGCCGTTGTCTTTTACATGCCCGAAGCGGGCGCCGATGACACTGCCTCCGGCAGCGGCAACAACAGCAGCGCCAGCAGCAGCGGCGGCAGCAACGCCTCCTCCACCTCGCAGTCGCCGAACACCACCACCTCGGCCACACAGACGCCGATGCAGAGTCCGCTCGTGGCCTCGCCGGAGCTGCTGTGGGCCATGTGGAACTCGATGTATCGCTCTGGTAAGTTTACACTCTGCGTTGCCGCCGCTTTGCACATTTTTTGCACTTTCCACCTTGCGCGCCCTTTTGTGGGTGACAGCAAGGCGTGTTGCGGCCGTCCCACTGCCGGTTGGCTGGCTGACTGAGTGGGTGGGTGGGTCGATGCGTGGGTGGTTGGGTGCTTCGTGCAAGGGTTAACACGTTTGTGCGCTGTGCAGCGGCAGCAAAAGCGTCGTTGCGGCTGCAACTTTATCGATTTTTACCGCCTGCACTTTTTGCACTTTTCGCGATTTGTTTTCTTGCCGTTTCTGTTGTGGTTACCAGTTGTAAGTATTCAAAGCTTTGGGAAAAAAATAATTCCACTGTTGTTGCATTAAAAATGACTGACTGAAATGTAATGAATAAATTAAATGACTGACTAAAGGGAAATTCACATTTTATTTATTGAATTTTAAAGAGGAAGACGAAATTTGTTTGTTATTCTCACCGTTGCACACTTCAGGAAATTTTGAATTGGGCTGACATCGCGATTTTACTGACATTTGCCAATTAAAGTTACTGTAAATTTTATGGTAAACCTTTAGTCACTTGAAAATTGTGCAATTATATATTTAAAGTCCCTTCCTTCAAATGATTGTTGCAATTTGTAATCCAGTTTTTCAGAGACCTGCCGTAAGAATTTGTGTGGTTTTTGTTCCAAAATTTGTTACAGCTTGTTTTATGTTGTTTTATATTCAGATTACTCGCTGCAGACCACTTGTCCCCCTAATTTGTGATCCAGTTTTCCAGAGATCTGCACAAAATTTGGTTGTTTTTTTTCCAAAATTTTGTTGCAATTTGTTACTTTATATTCTGGCGACAGACTAGCCGCCGCAGAACATTTTTTCTCTTATTTGTGATCCAGTTTTTCAGAAACCTGCGGTAAAATTTGTTTGGTTTTTGTTCCAAAATATGTTACAGTTTATGTATTTTATGTTTTTTTTTTGTTCTGGCGACAAATTAGTCTCAGCAGACCACTTGTTGCCATAATTTCTGATCCAGTTTTTCAGAAATCCGCGTAAAATTTGTTTGTTTTTGTTTCAAAATTTCGTTGCAATTTGTCATTTCATATTCTGGCTACAGATTCGCCTCAATAGCCTCCTTTTCTTTTCCTTATTTGTAATAAAACTTTGCAAAGATCTGCTGTAATCATCAGCCTACCTTACAACCACCATATCTGGCAAAAACTAACGCTGGAATTGCTAGCTGATGATCCATAGAATACCCTTAAAGTCCTCTTTGAGAACTATTAAAGCTCTGGAAACTCTTCTTGAAACCATCAATTATCTACTCAAAAGATCTACTTTACTGTCATATCTACTCAAAAATCTCCAAGTGAAAACAATTCAACTCAACTTAGGATTCAGTAGATTTCATACTGTTCACACCCGACGCTATATAAGCATAATTTTTATAGACTTTAGGCAGGTAGGGATTCGTGGCTGCTGTGAACGGAGCTCATATAGAGCAAAGACATTTAAAAATCAGAAAATTTTGTTTTTATGGCATAATTTAACAATGGTTCAGTTCAATGTTGTTGTGCAGCTCATTGTTTTCATCTTTTAGAGCCAATGAACATGAAAGCGCCCATTCCTACTTTAAGTCATTATAACTGTTTTCAAATGCTCTCTTAGTTGGAGTCCCCCCTGTATCTAAAAACAAGCTCCAGATACCTACCACAAGGACCTCAATATCTATAAAAGACATTTGAATATGTTATGGGTATTTTACCTATAATTTTTCAGCGCCTTAAACTCCATATTAAAACTAAATACTTTGTAAATCTCAAAATTGTTTATACTTTAGAAATTTGTTATCCAGAACCAATAAATTTTCCCAGAAATATTGATTAAAGTCAGCCAACTTCCTCAATACCAATTTGAGTAACAAATTATCATAGTTTCTTATCTCTTTGCTTGCCAAAAATATGTAATAATCGACATTGAATAGAAACCTTGTTTGAATCGTAAGCTCTTGACAGTAAAAAATCGTTATCTTCCATAGCCAATGCGAACACCTGAACGGTTAGCGCTGACGCATTGGCGAGTGCGCACTACGTAAAATATAAACTTTTGAGGATAAATATAGCAAATGAAGAAAATATTTAATAAAAGAGTGTGTGAGAAGAGTGTAAGACATACATATAAGTGGCTGATGCAATTCTTATAAAAAAAAAATTTTAGTACAGTAAAGAAATCGTCTGCCAGTGAGCAACGAGAGTTGCTGCTTACGTCTGTTTCTGTCTGCCGTAGTGGCTTCCTCAACATTTACTCAATGCTTTGTTTATCTCTTCAGACATTCGAGTGCAGTTGATTTTCATTTACCACAAATTGCTTTGCTTGCAGTTTTAGAAAAAATAAAGCAACAAGCATTATGCTGAACAATGTATCAAGGTGGGCTCTATAAATTTTCATTTATCCACAACAAAAAATCAACATTTTGCACATGACTCATAATCGGTTACACTACAAAACAGCAAACAGAGTCAATATTGCACTGAATTGTTTGTCTTACAATTGCACAACATTTTCTATACAATAATTAAATTTTTATTTAATTTTTATTTTTGTTTACTTAAAGAAATGTTTTTTTTTAATTTTTATATTTTTTGTTTTATTTTTTAAATTTTTTATTTAACAAATAAATCAGTTAATCAATAAAAAAAACTGCGCAACTGTGACTTGTTTTGCTGACGCAGTGCAGTTCTCAAACCAACCCAAGCTCACCAGAATTGGCGCTGACAACCGTCGAAATGGCTAAATGACATAATAAAAAATTGCCACAAAACACACACACATACCTACATAGACAAAGGCAGTTAATGCTACATTTGGCCACGTCAATTGCCGAAATTGCATTTAAATTACCGCCAAGATAAAGAAACTTGCCAAAAAGAAAAAAAATGGAGCAAAACAAGGCAATAAAAATGTGCACAACCAGTCAAGCGTCCAGCAACAAGTAGCGGCCGCACACGACAGCAACAACAACGGCATGTGGCAAGGCTGACAAACAGTGGCAGCCGCAGCAAAAGTGCCACCACTACACGCTGGAGGTCAAATGGCGTTTAATAATTTGGGTTAACATTTCGGGCGTTGGTCTTTGTCATGTTTGTTGCGGGCGTGCCCTGTTAAAACCAGCAACAACAACAACAAAACGCCAATAGTTGTTCGCAATGCAGCGTAAAAGGCAAATCAACTGTCGTATTTCAAAGTGCCAACTGTAACAAGAGCTGCCGATTTGCGGCGCAGTCACTTTGCATATTGCAGCGGCACAAACAATATTATTGCAATAACCACAACAGCAACAGCAACAAGCAGCACACAGCCAACTTTTGGCGCGTGCCAATCATTTAAGGCCACTTCTTGTATTATTATTGAATTTTTTTTCTTTCTGGTCGCTGTTGTTGTAATTCATCTGGGTCCACTTTGGCGCTGACCAACAAAAAGTTCCGTCGACTGCGCAGCGAAAATTGGCTTCGGCCCCAAGTCAAGCAACATGAAATAAAGATATTGCAGCGCAGCGAACACGCCCACCTGGGTTTTTTATTTGTTGTTGTTGTTTTGTTTTCGATTTTATGCTGCAGCGGCGCTGGTGTGTTTTATGCGAGTTTTTTTTCTTTGCTTTTGATTTATTTTATTTCATTTTGATTTGCCACAAATGAATGCTTTGTTGTTGTTGTTGTTTTTGTTGTTGTCAACTTCATTTAATACGAATTGGCCGCAAGACTCCTTTGAATGTGCTTTGTTGCATTTTTGTTTTTGATTTGTTTCATAACAGCAACACTGCAACAACAACAATAACAACAACAACAACAAAAATAAATATCAGATAACCAATGTTGGCTTGTAAATGTTTTTTCATATTCTTCGCTTGTTGACTGCCACTGATACGACACTTTATTGTTGTTGCATATTGCATGTGCTTTGGTGTCGTTGTTGTTGCTGTTGCTGCTACTACAGTGTTTGTTATTTTATGGCATTTGTTGTTGTTCGCGCGCGCCAGCAAAGCCAAAGAACTCTGCTTGCCGCACGACAAACTCGCTTTTTCTTGCTTTTTGCTTTTTTCTTTTCCTCTCTCGAGCGCTTTTCGTTGTCTTTTTAATTTTTTTCAAGCTGGAATAACTTGTTTTATGCACAACAACAACAACAACAACAAACGTTACCAACTAACGTTAAGGATATTTTTAAGCCAAGTTTCGATTTTTTTCCCGCTTGCAATTCGCCGCACGTCGACTGCATTTGTTGCTGCTCTTGTTGTTGCTTTAACCATATGTTTGGTCAGTTGGTCAACCACATATTGCACTGCAACTCGTGTACTCATGTATTTAGTTTGCTTGTGGTCTGAAGCCTGTTTTTTGTGTTGCTGCGCTTTGTAGACGCTCTGACGTGACGCTTTGCGAGTGCGCGCGCTTTTCTTTTCAGCGTTCAGATGTTGCAGCCGCTGATGAAATTGAAGTTTTATGTTGGCTTAATAGTTTTGTTAAAGAAAGGTGTGTGTGTGTGTGTGTTTTGTAGGCGGCTAAAAAACAGGGCTGGCAATTGACCTTTGAGTTCAAATTGTAGCCAAAGAAAATCTTTAAACTATATTAAAAAAGTATTGATTTTAAACATTTAATGGCTGAAAATGTGTTCATCTACTTGCAAAATTTCATCACAGTCTCCCGCTTAAACAAAAAAATTTTCAATTTTCCTTTATATATAAATATGCAAATGCATAGTTAGATGTGTTTGTGTGGCAACACTGAGTCATCAAAGTCAACAGCAACACCCAACCAACCCTCACCCTTTCGTGCTGCTTCGCTCAGCCACTCACTCACACACCAGAGTCGTTATTCCACTCTAACGCAGAGCGCTAAGCCTGCGCCCCAACTTGCTGCCTCTAGTTTTTTTCCCATAGCTGCCCCACAGAATTTTTGCCACCTTTTTCATTTGCTGCTCGCCTTTGTCTTCAATACGCCCAGCCACAAGCAGAAACCTGCCCCTACCCAACAACAACAACAACAACAAAGAACAAAACAACTCTTGCTTTGTTCGTTGCTTTCCCCTCGTGTAGGCCGCATTAATGTTGCGCGAGCCGCACTGTTCCACACTGCAGCGCCGATTTCACAGCCTCGCAGTGCCACTTGTGCTGCACATCCTTTTCCGGTTTTATTCACACACACACATACGCCACGCAGATATCCACCCCCATCTCATCGCAAGCCGCCCCACCAACCCACCCCACGCGCCGCCCATTGTGTTTAGGCCTTCAACGCCTCGGTCGCCTCCGACGCCTTGTTGTCAGGCGTCATTTTGCGGCTTCGACTTCGTCGTTCTCCATGTGGCGTCATTTTTTGTTTTGCTTTGCACTTTCTTTCGGGCTGCGCTCGAAGCCATAACCTCCGACTGCTGCAGCCCAGCCGCGCCACTGGTCGCGGCTGCACAGCGCCAAACAGCTGTTCGCAGCTGTGTCTGCACAGGCTGCAACAACGCGGCCGCCGCCAACAATTTTGCACTTTTGTTTTGCTCGGCAACTTCGCTGACGCATTTTGGTCGACTGTCGCTGGGTGTGTATCGAGCGGCTGCTGCCAATTAGGGGGTTGCAGTGGCGTCGGCAGCGAAATGGGCGCGTCTGTGCTGTAATGTGCGCAAAAAAGCGGCCAAGCGGCAAAAATGGCCGCCTGGAAACAGCTGAGTCGGGTCGCTCGATTTGTTGGCGTCCTTTTTGCGCGGCGTGCCCTGTCGGTCGGCGCTTGTTTACATTTCGCCGCATCCCGGCCAGCTGGAAACAGCTGCACGTGCTGGCGTCTCTACCTGTGCGCGCCGTCGCCTGGTTATAGATAAAAATTTCTGTTATGGATTTTTTTTTCTGTTCAGCGCTCGGCACGTTGCTGTGTCATTGCCATTGCCATTGACTTTTCAATACTCACAATAACAGCAAAAAATGCCGCATCAGGCATTTTCCTCTAGTTTTTCACATTCAACTCGACGAACGCTTTTCCGGGCGTTTTTTCCATTGCTCTCTTTTCCTTTACCTCATTGCAGTTGCATCGGTGTTGTTATGGTTGTTGTTGTTGTTGCTGCAATCCGTTGCGCCGCCAGTTGCAAATTTGCATTTTCTATGCGGCAACGGCCACATTGTTGCTACCGTGCGACGGATTTTTCATCATTTTGCGGCATTTTCCATTTTCTGTTGCCAAGTTGTTGGTGGCTTTTCCATGCAACCGCCCGACTGTTTGCAGCGTCGTGCAATGCGTCGCTTCTGTTGCTGACTGAAAAAAAAACAAACAACAAAACAACGCGAAGTTGAATTTTCCGCCAGTCGACGACTAACGTTTAGGCTGCTTAGTTGTTTATGCTGTTGCTTGGTTGTTGTTTTAGCAAGCATTTCTGTTGTTGTTGCTGCAATACTTTTTTGATTTTGCTGTTAATATATTTGTTGTTGTTTTTACTTGGTGGCTGGCACTTGATTTTTCGTTCGGTTTTTCTTTGCTGCTTGTATCTCGAATTTCATGCTGTAATATCTGCATATTGTTGTTGTTGTTGTTATTGTCATTATTGTCATTTTGTTATTGTTTTGGATCGTTGCTGCAGCAGCAATTTCGTTGTTGCTTTTCTTGCCATTTTTGCACATCAAACTTCACATTGGCCGTGAATTTGAAGAGTTTTTGTGTTGTTGTTGCTGGTTGTTGTTGTGACGTAAGATTTGGTAGATATTTCTATTAGAGTTGAAGTGGAATTTTCAACATTTTTAATTTATGCAAATGATGAATTTTGCGGTTTAAAAACGTTGCTCATTAATTTGTGCCGTGTTGATTTGTTTACCTTCGGAGCGCCATGACGCATGAATCAATGATTTTTACATTAGTAATACTTATGAGTCAATTCAGCTTTAAGTCGGCTGTAGTCTGCAATTGATTAAGCAAAATCGAATTAAAGATTTGGTGCTGTTTGTCTGTCTGTCTGTGTGCGACTCGGATGCTAATGTGATTCCAAAAGGAAGCAGTTGCAAATATTTGTCATTGCAACACTTTACAACAAGAACAATTTATGACATATCATATGAGATACTATATCAATATATATCTAGAAGTATTCCAACTTATACTATAATGCCACCTGGCAGCAGTTTCTTGCAAAGCACTTCGAGTGCAGCTTCAGCATTTGGCACTCGACTTTTCAGCCGACAATTTTCCTACAAGCTCAGCCTGTCAGCTCGGTCTCAACAACGGCAACATTTGCATAAAACCTTTGCTACAACGTCTGCCATAGCTGACTAATTCAGCGGGCAAAGAAAATATTATAAGAAGCTTATTTAAGCGGCTCGCAGTGGCGTCGAATGCGCGCAACAACGTGAACAGTACTTATACATAGTACAACAACAACAACAATAATAAAGCGCACATCAGCCGCCTGAGTGCCAGCAACATGCCAACACGGCACATTGAACTTGCAACGTCCATGCAGCTCTGTCTGTCTGTCTGTCCGTCCAGCTGTCTGCACGCCGCGCTGCTGATGACAAATGCCGTAGGCATTTTTGCACGTAAAAACGTTGTACCACACCAACAGCAACAACAAGAACTACAACAACAACAGATGCAGCAACATGTCTGCATGTGCGTCACAGCAACAACAACACGCGCCAACAACTTGCGCAACTTTTGCACAAACGTGTGCAAGAAAAGTTCGGCTTGACGTAAGGAAGAAATGGCATCACTGGCGTTGCCATACTTTTGCTTCAATTTCTACATTTCGTGTGATGATTTAAGCATTTATCAATGGCAAAGTAGTGCAGCAAGTTTTAAAGATTGTTTGCGTTAGTTGTTGTTGGTATTAAAAGAGAAATGGCTGTTGTGTTATTGACGTATAAACTTGCATTATTTACCAGTGAGCGGTACCGATTGAGAGTCGGATTCTTGTAATGTGTACGTCAAAGGCAACTCAAGTTCAGTGAGCCAAGTCAATGATAGTTGAGTGGAATTATTTAAGCTTGCGTTGGTTCAAATGCTGCAAATGTTTACAATTACATTTTTTTATACTACAAAAGCTTACATAGCCAAAAATATTACAAAATGTAAGCATAAACTGGTTAGTGCTAACCAGTTTAAATTTTTAGATTATCAAATTAAAATCTTAATAAATATTTTATTTCTTATATGTACTTTTCATAAATATTTTAAATGTGTTTTGCATTTTTAATGCCAAAGTAGATTTTAAAACTGGTTAATGCTAACCAGTTTATATTTCAAGACTATAAAAGTAGAATTGTTGATAAATATATTTATTTTAAATTTTTTCATTAATCTTTTGAGTACAATTGGCATTTTGTATTGCCAAAGTAGATATTTAAACTGGTTAGTACTAACGA
Organism: Melieria picta; assembly: GCA_964056695.1. Taxonomy (NCBI): domain Eukaryota; kingdom Metazoa; phylum Arthropoda; class Insecta; order Diptera; family Ulidiidae; genus Melieria; species Melieria picta. Next base: position 60,189,281 of record OZ057399.1, on the reverse strand, counting down.
ATTTATATATCTAAACCGTAGGAAACATGAATTTTGTTGCAAATATTAGCTCAGGCAGAGTTTTTCGGCATACAAATACTGATGTTGACTTAAAAAAATACTATAAAGCCACAAGATAGCAAGAAATGTATATTCGAACCAGTTAATGCTGATCGGTTCAAATTTATATTGAAAATAAATTAATGTTAAAAAAATAAAATAAAATATAATTCATCATCAAATATTGGTACTTTTATGTTTTTGTTTTTTTTTCAAATATATTGTAGTAATACTTATAAGTAAAACAAATCCTCACACATTTAGAATTTTTTGTATGATTTCTATGCATTTTTTATATAGAACAAGTTACCGCATAGAAACAATTTTCTTTCTTTTAGTCAAATACCTCATAACTTAAAATTGGTTAGTAATAACCGCATTCAGAGCTTCATTCTGCCTATTCTACACACTGTGTTTAATATTTGTAAATATTTTTTGAATGATTTTTGTTCTTAACTTATTACAACCACTTCAAAAATACAAAACTGATTAGTACCAACAGCATTCAGTAATTTATTTTGTCCATTCTGCAAGCTGCTTTTATTATTTTTAACAATTTTTGTACTCAACTTTTCGTCAGCCTCTTCAAAAATAAAAACCCGGTTAGTACTAACCGCATTCAATAATTCATTTCACACATTCTGTAGTAAGCTTTCATTATTTCTACCAAGGTTTTTCTTCTTATTCGTGAACCAATTCAAAAATAAGAATCAGTTAGTACTAACCGTATTCACTAATTCTGTACATAGCTTTCCATATTTCTACCGAATTTGTGTGTTATTATTAGTGAACCACTTTAAAAATAAGAAACTCGTTAGTACTAACCGCATTCAATAATTCATTCCGTCCATTCTTTGGTTAGCTTCCATTATTTCTACCAAGTTTTTTCTTCTTATTCGTGAACCACTTCAAAAATAAGAATCAGTTAGTACTAACCGCATTCAATAATTCTGTACATAGCTTTCCATATTTCTACCAAATTTTTTTCTCCTTATTCATGAACCAATTCAAAAATAAAAAACTCGTTAGTACTAACCGCTTTCAATAATTCATTTCGTCCATTCTGCAAACCGCTTTTAATATTTTTACACAATTACCCACAACATAAGACTGACATTTTATACAGTTGTAATCTTAAGAAAATAATCAGCAACTACGTATCAATCATTTAGCACTCAATTTGCTATATCAAATAAAATGAAAAAATCAACTAACTAATGCTAATTGTGCGCTCGTTGTGGTCATTAACAACGCATTAAAATCAACAAGAAAAGCGAAAAATAAATACAAAAATACAGCAACAAATATAAAAACTATAAAAGCTACCAAAGAATAAAATCACCAACGCAATTAAAGTAATTAAACAAGACAGCGTAGCTGCAAAAAAACTAAAAAAAACAAAAAAAAATAGAAGGCAAATGCACACGACTGCACGTAAGTGGCGCGCACATGCTCGCGCACAGTGGGGCAAGTGTCGGAAATGGTGCGCACACAGGCGATGTGTGCATGACACACGCGCAGCGGCGACACCATAAGCTGATCTTACAGTTGTTGCTGTTGTAATTGACACACTTGTACTGGTTGTTGTTTTGTGCAACTGAAGACATGATTTGAAGATTTAAAGATTTGTTTTCATTAATTTTTTTGTGATTTTTTATATGTTTGAATGTTGTTCCACCTCCTGCTTTACGTGTCATTAAATTTTTGCTTTAAAAAAAAACACAAAAAAGTTGCAATTTAAATTGTATGATAGTTCCGCTTGAAAGGCAACTTTGCGCCGCATAATCGCCTTAAATCTGTGCAAAACGAGGTGCTAAGCCGCTTAGTGTCGCGCAGCCATTGACACGAACAATGTGCGATGCGATGCGATGCGCCGCTCGCACCGAGTCAGCTGGTCAGCTTAAGTAGTCGCCAACGTAGAGTGAATTATTTTCAATTAGAATTTCTTTACTACATTGTGGCTTTTTTATTGTCTCGCGCCTCAATGCAGATAAGGCGGCGAGTTTTACATTAGCGACGTAATTAAATACGCAGTGAATTGGGTTAGTGACAGCGCAGCGAATTCGCATTGGCACTGGCACTGCTTGCGTTTGAAGAGCAGATATTTGTGGGTTTTTAAATACATATAGAAATATTTATTGTGCTTAATGGACTGGAAAACCATAGCTTGGACATGAGTTTATGTATATTTTTTTACATAAAATTATTGTATGGTAATGAAGGCCATTTCTGGACGCTTGTGTGTGTATGTGTCATTCGCCACACGCACACATTCGCATTTTATTTATGATTTTTAATCAACGCCTTAATTAGCGTAATTAAAGCATTTAATTGCATTTCGAATTGCTGCGCGTTGGCCACATACTGCACATACAAACAAACATACAGTACATACTATATATGTATGTGTATATATGATGAATATGCCGCCAATGCCGCATGTGGCACAATTCTCAACGCATCTTTCATTTTCATTTTATGCCATTTGTCTACACTTTTTTATAACAGCAACAACAATAAAAATCATTTTAAAAAATATTGTTTGCTGTTGTTGCAGAATGCACACATGTCAGTTATGTGCGATTTTAAGACCGTCAAGGCTGGCAATGCTGTTGTTGCTTATGTTGCCAGCCACATGTTGCAACGTCATCAGCGACTGTTTTTTACGCTCTTGCAACAATGCCACACACACACTTAACTACCGCAAAATGTTAATTGTGGCCAATAATTTTTTAACATTACAACAACAACACGAATAGGCATTGCAATGATAAATGACGACAAGTAATGTGTTTGCAAACCATTGTTTGCGCTTTTAATTGCAGCAACAACTAAAAACAAAGCAACTTTGGTACACTAAATTTTTTTATAATGATGAAGAAGAATATAAAAATAATATTTCAAAAGTATACAAAATAAAGAATACAAAATACAATTTGAAATATAAATCTAAAATATTAAATAATTTTGAAAAACTAGAAAAGACAAAAGTGCAAAGATCTCTTTCGCTTTTATCTACTTCGGACCGGTTTTAAATTTCTATAAATTTTATGTTTTTCTCAAAACCTCTTCTAACTATTCTAATTTTTGTTTTAGAGCTTCGCTGCCTCAGCTGTTTTTGTCATAATAATTTTATGGCATTTTGCTACTTTTATAGCGAATCCACTTTCAGCCATGCAATGCATTTCAAGTAGCTGCCATTCGAATCCTTTTTCTCACCATTAGCATTCATTTCTTGTACTCGTTGCTGTCTGGCGAATTATTTTGTTTACACTTTTTGGTTTTTTGTTCTTTGCCTTTCAAAGTCGTAAAAGCAGACACAGCAAGTTTTAAACGAAATTCACATAAATTTGACTATATAAATTTGATATCTGCGCGCTGACAGCTGATGTTGCCGGGTTTATTGCAATAAAAAAACACACTCATAGTAGGACTAGACTTGTTAGACATGAGATGTACTTAAGTGAAAACTTTATCTAAGTATTTTGTGTTACTTGGAATGCATTTGAGTTGATTGAAAATGCAGGTTTCGAGAGGTTCATTCGAATTGAAGCGAAACAAAGCCATGTTTGGCTAAAATAAAGTGGAATCAATAATAATATTCAATCAGCAATATATACATATATGTATATAAGTATATATAATACATATGTGGTATATAACATACAGTTGAACCCCTCTACTTGTACTTTTTTACCATCCCTGGTGAAGTTTTATATTCTTAAGTGAAGTTTAAAAAATTTTAGTTTCTTTTCAAAGCAGTTTTGATTGTTATACAATCGCAAGAAGACAAAAGTATAGATAAAAAAAATATTTTTTGTCAGAGATTTGAATTCTAGTTTTCTGTTCAATTAGCAGAAATCTCATTCTGACTCCGTTTCATGTAGTAAAAAATTAAAAGTGACTGAAGAAACATTCAGTTCTTCCTTTGTGATGAAGCACATAATTCATATATAAAATAAAACAAAATTTTAATAATTTCCTTGTTAATGGTTTTCGAGTAGTCAACCAATCAAAAGCCCACCAACGCAGCTGTCAATGCTTTACGCTCTGCTTTCAACTGCAGTAATTCAAAATGTATCGGCTGACATATCTTTATTCCGTTGAAGAACAGCAAGCATCACTTGTTCAAATTCCCCAGCGCCTGTCGTGCGCTCATAAATCTTTGCACAGTTTCACAACCACAAGTAAACTGTCACTTTTCACCGTTTGACGCACCGACATCGAACGCCCGACTATCACGCACCGAACAAAGACAGAAAGGCAGAGAACGCTTTGTTGTCAAAAGCGGCTTCTGGAGAATTTGTTTGCGATTTCATTTCATTTCCTTTCATTTTGCTTCAAATTTGTTTCTTTTGTCTGGGCCCAAAAAGTCATTAAACGCTTATAACGGTAACTCAAATAACGTTCTGGATGTTTTCATGTTCTTAACGTTTGTTTTTGCCGCCGCTTTAAATGGCAATCTTACACATTTATTAACGGCAAATGAAAGCAAAAATAAAAGTAATAAAAGCAAAAAATTAAACCAAAAAGTTCACAACTCAGACAAAACAATGAATCGTCTGTCTACATTGCCAACTCAAGTCAACGCCAGTCGTGAGGTTTTTGTCACCTTTCAGCGTTGGCAACATCCGTTTTTGGTAATTTCGTCAAACCGCAGATCTCAGCCGATTTGGCCAGTGAGTCGTCAGCGTAGTGGCGTGTCGCACGCCTACGTGTGTCGGCAGTCGTCAATATCCGGTTTTACTTTTTGGCACAAAATTGGCGCGAAACGTCAAATGTGCAGCTGACGATTTTACGATTTCATTAAACGGCCATAAATGAGAATATGTGTGAGTGTGTGTGAGTGTATGAGAGAGTTGTGAGGCGGCGTGCCGTGACGTCACGCTTCGAGTGCTGGCTGCTGCCAAAAGTGGCTGCGGCGTGTGAAATATGTAAACAATAACAACAACAATGCGTATAAACAATATTACGCGAAAAAGGTCAATAAATTTTAAATTATGCCGTTTTCAGCATTGCAACGTTGTTATTGTCTTAACGGTAGCGCACGTTTAATGACTGTTTTTGTTGTTGTTGTTGTTGTTACTTGCTGCTACCTGTTATAATTCAATAATTATTGTATTTTTTTATTGTTATTGTTGTTACTGTGCGGATGTAAATGAGTCAGTTTAGCACTGTTGTACAGGAGAGAAGCTGACTAATTGAGGTTAAGGTCGGTCAGTGCGGGCGATGACAATTAAATCGCGCATAACCGATAATTTATCTACAGTTTAGTGAACTCGAAATAATAATTTTCAGTTTTGTTCTCTAAATTTATTGCATAACATTAAACAAAAAAATATATATATATTTAAAAAATTAAATAAAATATATAAAAATACTGAGAAATATTAAAAGTTACAAGAGTAAAAAGATATAGAAAGTACAAAAAATATAAAAAACAAAAAAATATAAAAAACCAAAAAAAAATTTAAAATATTAACACAAATATTTCGATTTAAAAAATTAAAGCAATTGAAAATATGTATACTAAATGTTTATTTATTTTATTTATTTATTTTCACAAATAGCCTAGAATTAGTTAACAATTCATATAAACTAACCGACAATTAAATACTTATACTATAAGTCTTTTTAACAAATTCTTGAATACATTTTTAGAAACTGAAAAATCTAATGAATTTGAGAATAAGTTAGCCTCGGTCAAAGCTCGCACAATTGGGGCATTAAATGAATAATTAGTTTTGCAACGTGGAATAAGAAACAGATCTTGACTTCGTAGAGTTCTCAACGGAGCTAAGAAGTTAATACGCTGTTAAATGTTAAAATATAAATAATGTTAAAATATATAAAAATTAAGATTACAAAAATTTACATAATATAAAAAAATGTTTAAAATATTAAAACTATAAAAGTAAATAAATATAAATAATCAAAAAACTATACAAAAATAAGCAAAACAATATATTAAAATATAATAACAATAAAATATAATAAAACATAAAAATTACAAATATTAACAAATTTAAATATAAAAAACTAAAACAATTGAAAATAAACTAAATGTTAATACAGTCGTGTCTGGATATAGTGAACTAATTATTTCAAGGCCTGTTCACAGTATTGAGGTTGTTCACTATATCAAGGTTAACATTTTTGTTCAAAAAATCGTTTTATTTGCTCAAAATATACTTTTTATTTTTTGCTTTAAATTGCTTTCAAAATTTTGTTCAATATTTAGAAGCTCCATGTCAAAATTTGGGTGTTCACTATATAGGTGTTCACTATACCCAGACACAACTGTATATAAAAATGTACAAAAATATAAAAAAATCAAAAATATTACAAATATAAAATGTACAAATGTACAAAATATCAAATATTGTCAAAAATATTAAAAATATAAAAATATAATAAATCTAACAACCATAAAAAAGCTAAACAAAATATTAAAATATAAAAAACAATATTTACAAAATATAAAATAATAAAAATACAAAAAACATATAACATAAAAAATTAAACATATAAAAAATTTTAAAATGTAAAAATATAAAAAATAATTAAACAAAAACATTTAAATATAAAAAAATAAAATTTTAAAAATATAAAAAAGAAATAAAAATACAAAAATGAAAAAATGAAAAATATAAAACATATAAAATTATAAAAATATAATAATAAAAAAAATTTAATAATGTAAAAATATAAAGCTATGCAAAATATAAAAATATTATGAATATAAAAAGTATGCAAAATATTACAAAATTTTAAAAATATAAAATGTATAAAATAAAAAAAGATTTTGTATTTAAAAAAAATTTAAAAGTGAGTGAGTGAGCCGATTCCCACGGAAATGACCAATAAGCGGCAAACCAGTTGCTCATTACAGTCGCTGACACACTGTCGAGCCGCACATCATGGGACACCAAAAACCGTTAGACAAAACCGTTGCACAAAAATGTCACTCAAGTGCAAGCAAATTGCGGCACAAAATCAAATAACAAAACACAAAAATAATGCAGTCGAAACTTTGAGCCAGCTGACAGCGCCAAATGTCAACTGTCGCTAGTCGGCCGAGTTGAGTTGTGTTGAGCTGTGCCGCTGCCAACATCGGCTCATGTCCATAAATGACAAATTGTATGACAGTCAAACGTGGACTTGACAGCAGTCAAGCAAAAGTGTTGCCATATGCGTGTCAGCTGACAAAATTGTCAACTGGAATTGCCAAAATTGGCGGGTGGCGCGCAAATAAGAAGCATTTCGAGTGCAATTGATCGGCGCTTAGCAATGTTGCAATGCTGATACTGCAACAACAACGTGCTGATACTAATATATACCTGTATATATTATAGAATAAAAAAAACACTGAAAATTTAGTAACAATGCGGAAAGCGCATAATTGTCGCATCGCTGCCTTAATTAGAAGCGTCTAATTAAGAATTTTGTGCGCCCGTTTTTGGTGTTAATTGGAGCTGCCGCTGTGTTGAATGGCATTTTTTGCATGCCACAGTGACTGACCGCTGTTTTTGGTTATAGATCGAGCATGGCGACTAGCATGAAAATGGTCAAAATCGCCATAGCGAGTGAGTGTCAAGTTCAGATGTAAGGCGTGAGGTGCATTTCGTAGCCGCCTGTTGCAAGGTTAGTGCCAAATTTGTAATAGATCCGCGTGTCTGGGGACCGCACAGAATAGTCGAAACGGGAAATTGCACGCTAAGGAAGAGAAACCAATGTCGCGATGCGTTCAGTTGAGGTTCTATTGTTTGTTGTTCTAACGTATGGTTTCGAACTGATCCAACTTTAATTAAGTCGATTTAATTGAAGCTACTGTAGAGAGTACAAAACTTATAGAAACTAACAATAAATGCAATTAAGTGCATTGGAATTGTTTAACAATGATGATTGCTGAATAAAAGTAGCTGAAAGAAAAAAATTTTACCACATCCTCTTGAGATCTCCTGACTCATCATATTCTACACTCAGCATTAATTCATTACACATTTAATAAATAGAAAAATATAAAGTTATAAAAAATTGAAAATAAATAATAGAACAAAATGAATAACGCCAACTTCGAAACAGCTATCGCTGCTGAAATAAAAATAGAAATATTATAAAAAAAAAGTTTGTACACATATAAATTAAAAATTAATATAAAAAATAGAAATTACAAATCGAAAATTAAATAAATGAAAAAATATAAACTTATATTTTTTTATTTATAAAATAAATTAAATAAATAGAAGAATTTAAACTTATAAAAAAAACAAAAATAAATAATCCCAACTTTGAAACAGCTACCGCTGCTGAATCAAAAATAACAAAGTAATAAAAAAAGTTTGTATACATTTAAATTAAAAATTAATAGAAAAAAATAAAAACTACAAATCAAAAATTAAATAAATTAAAAATATAAAATTATAAAAAAAAATTTATTATCACCTTGAGAACTGCTGCCGCTGCTGAATTAAACCTAAAAAATTATAAATCAAAAATTTATAAATATATAAATTAAAACCTATGATACAAAAATAAAAATCAAAAATTAAGTAAAGGAAAAAACTAATAAAAAAATAAATAATGCAACGTGAAAACTGATGAATGATATGTAAAAAAATTATAAATTAAATATTAAAAAATATTATAAATATAAATTATATATACAATATAAAAAAATGTAAAAATATAATAAAAAAAATTCAAAATATAGAAAATAAAAATAAAAAATTATAAAAATATAAAAATATAAATTAAAAATTATGACAAAAAATAAAAATAAAAAGATAAAAAATTAAATAAATTGGAAAATTACAGAATTATAGAAAACAAATACTTCAACTTGGAAACTGATGAATGATATATAAAAAAATATATATATTTAATATTAAAAAAATATAATGAAACAAATTTTTAATCATAAAAAAACAAAAACAATCATAAGTCAATGCCAACAACAAGTATTATTTGCCGAGCGACCAAACTCCAACCCCACCCAACTAAATTCAAATTAACTCAACGCAATACAAAACGAAGAAATACTCGTGCAATTAAATTACAACAACAACAATGAGTACAACAAATAAATGCAACGCAAAACAATAAAGCACAAATTAGCAAAGTTGGCGACAATTTTGCTGCTTTATTTCTCTACTTAATGTCAGTTTTGGTGCAGCAATTGTCGCCAACCGAAACAATAACAACAACAACAACCACCACCATAAGAATAAGACCAGCTTTAACGAGTTCGAATGCTTGCGTAGTTTTTTTCTCTTTTGCCTTTTACGAGTAAAATGAACGCAACAGGCTTTAGTAATTTTTTCCGCTTGTACTTAATGCATACGTTTTGTTGTTGCTATAATGCAATAGCAATAAAAACAGCAGCAACTGTAGCAGCCAATAAAAAATAAATAAAAAATTGAATCTTCAAGGCCAGGCAAGCGGTACAATACCAGCGGATTATCTGCGGCTGCGAGCGCCGGTGGCTCGCTGCTGGTTGCTGGTGGCTTCGTTTGCATTTTTTGCCACTTCCCTGCATTTTTAATAATGCAGCTAAATACGACAACAGCGAATAGTACAAATGCACGATAAATTCTACTAACTGCGACTTTGTATAAATATCTGCGAGCTACGTAAGTTGTGTACACCAACAATGCAAAGCAAAGAACAATTAAGGCAGCGCGCAACTTTAACTTCAGCGCGTGTCAGTGTGTGTGTATGTGTGCTGCACCATGCTTGATTGATAATTGTCAGTCAGTCAATTAGTCACACTATCAGTTAGTCATCTGGGCAGTCAGGCACATCAAGCGGCAGTCAGTCGATCGGTCGGTCGGTCGGTGTGCCAATTTGAAGAGTCTGTCAGTCACGTAGCTACTCAGTCCGTCAGTCAGTCAGTCACTCTCGTATGTAGTCAGTTCGTCAGCAGGCCGATCTGTTTGTCTTGACTTTATCTCTTTGTCAGTCATGCCAGTCAGCCAGTCCGTCACTGGGTCCTTCACGCGCACTTTGCTAGACAAGCTGGAGCTTATGTCGCTTTGCTGCACTTTTCTGCTCAGGGGCTTGCAGCTGCATTGACTGTTCTTATTGTTGTATTACCGCTGCCGCTGACGTTTTTTCTATTCTCGAATCTTTTGCTTTAAGCCATTTTGGCGCGCAATTGTTCAACTCACACGTTAGCGCTGCCAATCTGACTTACAGATGCGCGATTGTTTATTTTCATATAAAAATTTGTGTTCGTTTTGTTTCTAATTCAAGCGCTCACGGTTTGATTGTCGTTGTTGTTGTTGTAGTATTGGTTGTAGTTGTTAATTTGCAGTATTTTGTAATGTAATGATACTAAACGAGTCATTATTCATTTGTATTTAATGCGCTCATAAGTGCATTTCATGCATTTTGTATTATCTTTCATTTTCAGTGGGAATACACTGTGCAAACATATTTTAGTTTGTTGAATTATTATTATTTAATAAAAATAAATAAATAAAAATACATTGAATGAATTCTGAAATCGCAAAAAAAAAATAGTTTAAATAATAAAAATATGAAATTAAAGCTTACATGATAGTAATGGGCAAAATTAAGAAACACAAAATTTTTTAATATTTTGGTTTCATATAAGTAGAAAAGATGACAATGATAGCTATGAGCTTATGACCTCCTGATGAAACATTGACCTATTAATCTTACCCATTCTAGACACCAGGTCTTGTCTTGAAGGTCTTATGCGAGAAATATACTTGAAATTAATGTATAAAAGATTGACAAGTCTTACCTGGTTTTGAATTTTAGATAACTGAAATTCAATATTGATTTCGTGACGAAAATATTTAAAACAGAAAGGATCTATCACTTTATGCTGCTTATGTCGATTTGCAAAGATTAGCAAGTTTTTGCTAGACCTATAATAATTATTTAGTGTACTCGACCCACAAATGTACGTTGATCTGATATGAAAAGATTTTATTCGATCAGCAAAGATAAGAAAGTTTTCGCTACATCTATAAGAATCATTTAGTGTACTCGACCCACAAATATACATTAATCTGATATGAAAAGTTTTTATTCGATCAGCAAAGATTAGCAAAATTTTGCTAAACCTATGAGAATAATTTAGTGTACTCGACCTTTGACCTGGTATGAAAGTTGCCGTTGTTCTGGTATGAAAACTTTTTATTCGATCAGCAAAGATTAGCAAGTTTTTGCTTGACCTATGATAATCATTTAGTGTACTTGACCTTTGACCTGTTATGAAAGTTGCCGTTGATCTGGTATAAAAACTTTTTATTCGATCAGCAAAGAATAGCAAGTTTTTGCTAGACCTATGAGAATCATTTAGTGTACTCGGCCTTTAAGTTAACGTTGATCTGGTATGAAAAGTTTTTATTGACTGACAAAATTGGATATTGGATGACAAAATTATCAAAATCAGAGTTAAGTGATCTTTTTATCAGTGTTGATTGAGTTTTCAAGCAATGAATAGTTTTATGCTAGTTTCGAGTAGCAAAGATGTATAAGTTTATAATAGTACAGAATCAGTGCTGCGAAGGTGAGTGTTTGAGGGTTCAACCACTCAGTGAAGTATCCTGGTGGTTGTTAACCGGGTCTGCAGTTTTCATAATTCCAAATTTTTTAGTTTTTTGAAATGCTTTTACATGAAACTATAAAATACCTGCCAAATGTTTTTAATGCTTCCTAGCAAGTTGGACCTAAATGGAGATGACCGTGTGTACCGACTGCGATTGGCTCTCTACCGCTTTGCAATCCATTACAAAACTTTTCTCATGGCGACCGCAGTAGGTCATATGAAGAGATGATAGATCAAGTTTTCGTTACTTAAAAAATATTTCAATCGAATATGTGGCTTCACTTTTCTCACAAAATTGCTAATTATAGATTTTTTTTTAAATGTTCATATAAACACCTCATTAAAAAATTCCATAAATTCGCATAGACTTATGTTCTTACACTGTACTCGCTCGAAACCCTTCTCCACATATTCTTTCCTTTCCTCTTTTTTCACCAGTTGTCGTTTTCCACTTCATTGCCAGCAACATGAACATAAAATATTTCACACATTTGTCGCATAAAAACGCCAACACTCGGAATTATGAAAATGTTGCACGTAATAAATGCATCCAAACGACTACCTAATAAAATTACAATTTGCATAAAACATTCAAAAAAACATAAACAATTAATTTGCCATCAAAATCCACGACGCTTCCAGTTGTTGTCACAGCGACGCGCCAAATGTGCAAAAACGCCACTGCCACTGATTGCAATGGCAAAAATGTTGTAGCCAATAGTAAAAATGTTGTAATTGCTATTTATGAAAACAACAACAACAACAACCAGTATGGTTTTTGTAGCGTTCATGCGGCAATATTTTTCATGTAGTTTTTTTTTGTCGCTTCTTCGTTTTCTCAATAATTTTTCATGCACTTCACGCAGCGCAGCGGTGTTGTTTTTGTTGTTACTGTTAATGTTGTTGCTGTCATTTCATAATTGCTAAAAGCGCTTACAAGTTGCTTAAAATGCGCTTAGTGTAATATCAACGGCAGCAGCACAGCGAATAAACCGCCAGTAGCGAGAATTAAATCAAACAAAAATCACAACAACAACAAAACATGAAAATAAACAGCAACATATCGTTAAATGCAGCAATGCACATCAACGAGCGGCGCACAATGTGACGTGGTTGCCAGTTGGTGGCCAACAGTTGTTGCCATTACTATTATTGTTGTTGTTGTAGAGCAGCGGCAATATGAAAATTCGCAACAACAACAACAACAGCAACAATCAACAAAGCAGTGTTCCGCTGCAATGGAATTAATGATGCCACTTCAATTCAAGGTTAAATTTGTTGCGCTCTTGTGCGGCTCACGTGCGCGGCCAACAACAACAATAACAACATTTGCTACTACTGCTGCCACAAGCACTAGGGACAACAACAACGGCGGCCAGCAGCCAGCGCGCTTCATTGTCATTGCGCGTCATTGCCGGGCAAAGTCAGCCAAAGCGATTTGCCGATGCTGCCGCTTTCGTCGCAAACGTGTTTCAAATGCTGCAATTCTTGTAATTTGTTGTTGTTGTGATTCGCTGCAGCCACAACCACAGCAGCTGCTGCTGTTGCTGCTGATTCCAGCAGCGTCAACAAACGAGCAACAGCAATCAATTGTCTTTACTGGCTGCTATTGTTGGTACTTGCTGTTGTTGTTGTAATTGTTGTTGCCTTTTTTAAGGAGTGGCAAATCGTGCCGTGTGTTGCAGCCTCTGCAATGCGCTGACAGCACGCTTGGCTGACGTTGGGCCTGCAGCGTTTTGCAGCGCGCCATTTGTGCTGTGAGTACAATTTTCTTAGTGTTGTTATTGTTGTTAGTGCTGCTGTTGTTTTAAGCGGTTTTGTAATGCAATTAAACATTTGAACAGCTGATACGTTTAGTTGCTGTTATTGTTGTTGTTTAAGTGTTTGCTGCTGTTGTTGTTGTTTATGTTGTTGTTGTTGTTTTTATTATGTTTGTTGTAAATCATGGCACATTTGTTGTGCCAGAGATCAAGGATATTGGGTCAATTGCAAATTATACAGCATGCTGTTGTTTTTGTTGGAAAATTTTGTTGTTGTTGCATCTAACTAATGCCATGCGTTTTAAATGACATTTGGGCCTTATGAGGTCTAAATGACATTTTTAGCTGCGCACTAAGACACTTTTAATGCTTTTTGAAGCTCAATTGTTGTTTGTGTACATATTCAAGGACTCAAAGCTATTTAAAGTTTTGTTGAACGTTTCAATAAAAAGGAAATAAAAAAGTGTCTTGCAACAACTGTAACGCAGCAATAATTGTTTGAGTCTATTAGTCAGATGTCTTTGGGTTCAAATCGCAACATTTTGCTTTCCTTGACTGCTCAAAAGCTTTAAGCTGCTTTGACTTGAACGCATTTTGTTATTTAAATGCATTTTCAAAGTAAAAAAAAACCTTCTCTAACCTATAAAATCGCAAACTCGCTGCATTAATTGTGTATTTAAAATTTGCATTTCTATTTATAATCTTAAGCTACTTTAAGCGCCATCACTCCATGTCTCAGTGCTCGCAAAATGCCAATCATTCATTTGCTACGTAAAACACCTACGCAACAATTGTTGTTGCTGTTGAATAATTTTTGAATTTTTTTTCGCATTCAAATTTCAATTACAATTTCGCAATTCTTCAATCTCACTTGGCGCAATTTGCATTTGTGCAACTCTGCATAGTTGACGGCGACAGCCCAACGAAAGACACCTGCACGAGCTGTTGTTGTAGCTTAAGTTCTTGTAGTTGTAGTTGTAGTTATTCATAGCCGCAAGCAGCAGCGAGCTGATAAATTAAACGCAATGGTGCTTTAAGTGTAAATTACAACAACAACAACAACAACAGCGACATATGTACACGAAGCATTCAACGCTTGCAATTTGCATGCATTTGAGAAGCAAAAAAAAATTAAAAAGCTTAGGATAAAAAAAAACGCAGAAAAGCATATGTCAGGAATAGAAGAAATATCGACATTGCAGTTTTACATAAAATTATAACAATTAAAGTTGAACTTAAAGCTGAGCTGGGCGATTGCACTGTTTAAAACTTTTGTACAAACGCATTAATCATCTCCCAGTCGTTTCAAGCTTGCCTGTTGCTTTAATTTTCGCAGTTTTATGGCGTCTATTTATTGTTTTTGTTGTTGTTACCATTGCGCGGTTTTAGTGCAATTTTATTGTCCTCTTCGCATGTGTCGTTTTCGTGTGTTGGTGCATTCATAGTTGGCGCCTTTTACTGGCCGCTGCCAGCTGCAATTCAACACAAATCCCATTACAACCATTAAAGATAGTGTCGTAAAAACTTGACGCAATAAACACTATTCTAAAAATTAAAAATAAAGTTTAAAAATAAAATTTAAAAATAAAAAATAATAAAATTAGAAACCATAATCTTAATTTTTATATTATTTATTTTTTTATGTACTTTTTTTAGTATAGTGTTTACAGCCTTAAATGGCAAATTTATGTTCCATTAAAGCTAAAAAATCTAAACTTAAAAAAATCTAAAAATAAAAAAAATATTTATATTTAAATTTGAGAGATGAAAATTATAATCTCTATTTTTTCTAAAAATTCTCTAAAAATGATCTTTTGCAACATTTTTATCTTTTTTATGTACTTTTTTAGTATAGTATTTACAGCCTTAGATGCAATGAATTTGGTTCCATTAAAGCTAAAAAAAACCTAAAAATAAAGAAAAATATTTATAATTAAATTTGATAGATAAAAATTATAATCCTTGCTTTTTTCTAAATTTTTTTTTTAAATTAGCTTTTATCTTTCACTCCTAACCCGCCCAACCCAACACTCAAATCTAACGTTTCCCTCTCTCGCTCTTTCTCTATCAATTGCAGTGCCCGTCTTCCAGTATCCGCCGCCGCCGTCACCCAGTCCTTGCTGCTCGGCTCGCAGTCCGCCCTGCACTGGCGGCGAGGTGTTCTTTCCGCACAGCCGCAGCACGCCGCGCACACCGCGCACACCGCGCACCAGCGTCAGCTTTGCCGCCGGCGACGACAGCGCCTTTTTGACGCACAGCACACCTCACAGTCACAGTCAGCCGCCACAGTCTGCGCCGGCCATGCACAGTCACAGTCACAGCCACAGTCAGCCTCAATTCCAGCCCATACCCTATCCGCACTACCAGTACACGCCGCCGCCAACACCGCTCACCGCCAACAACAACATCAGCGGCCTAACAACAGCCAGCGTTTCAATATCGACCGGCACCTGCATGGCCAGCAAGTCAGCACAGTCGCGCCTACAGCGCAGCCACTCCGATGCGCAGCGACGGTAAGTGACCGTAAAGCTTCTCAAAACCTACTCAATTGAATCACTTTTTCCAACTTCGAATGTCGAATTGCGCGTTGCTAGGCGCCAGTTCATTATTCCGTTCTGCTTCTTTCAAATTCCATGTAAATGCCAACGATCGGTTCGGCATTCGCGGTCGATCACCGCAACAGCCAGCAGCAGCTCCCGCAACGCATTAACGCGCCATTTAGATTGCACAATAGTCGATATTGCGCTGCAGCGCGCATCTAAAAATATGAATTCCCATGGCAAAACTATGCCGCCCCGAATCACCACTGCACGCGATCGCGCGGCGCTTCAGACGCTTTTAATTACAGCGTCGCGTACAATGCCGCCGCGTGTCGCCAATGACGAGATAAGCTCGCCCAGTCGGCGGCAAGTGTTGAAATTGTTGTGCGGCCACACAGCATCAGTTGCAGTCGTTCGTACTTTGAGCGCTTCATTCTTTCAATCATCGCATAGTTTGTACATTTATGCGGTTTAATTCAGCTCGATTCATACGTTGATCTGTCTAATGATCACTGGATTCATTTAGGCATGTTCCGACCTATCTGACCATTTGTTGACTATGGAGCTGTCACTTGATTTGTCGGTTCAACTTTGCATCTCTTAGACTATGCATCGGTCTGCTGGTTTTGACCTTTCTCCGATCTATTTCACTACCTTCAACTCTATGTGAACGCCAATCGATCTGGTCGATCATCCCTCTATTTGCTCGACCATTCTCCGATCTATTTCACTATCTTCAACTCTATGTCGCCGCCAATCGATCCGGTCGATCATCTCTCTATTTGATTGACCATTCTCCAATCTATTTCAGTATCCTCGGCTTCAAGTGAACGCCAGTCGATCTGGTCGATCGACTCTCTATTTGTTTGACCATTCTCCTGTATATTTTCTCCAATCGATCTCTCTATCAATCGATAGGTCATCTCTATAGTCATCATTCAATCCGATTGATCATCTGTCGATCTGTATATTTTTCTATCAGTGTGCTTGATCATTTCTCGGACTTCCTTCAATATGCTCTGATCATCACGCAATCCGATTTGATCATCTCTTTGCCCGTCTTTCTATCTGCCTAATAATTTTTCGATCTGCCTGATTATTTATCAATCTCGATGATTATCGCTACTTGATCATCTCTCGATCTATTTGTTCACCTTCGATTTGCCTGATCCTTTGCAGATTTACTGTTGACTCATCACATCAACTGTCCATCAAATTATTCTTTCGTCCATCCCCCTTACTGTCTGTGTAAGTCGACCCGTGATCTATCAGCTCAAGCATTTGTTCGTCCATTCATCTTTGATCTCTGTTCGTGCACCAAAGTAATAGTTTGTCTATCGAAACGCCTATGAGACTATTCGCTTTAAACATATTTACGTCCACCAGTCGATCCGCTTAGCCATTAGTACATCGCCCTATCCTTCTTATTCCTCCTCTCCCCCAGCAAAACTCCCTGTCTGTCTGTCTGTCATCATCCGTGTCATGCACATCATTCGCATCGTTGCTATTTTACGACTTTTGAATGCGCACAACTCGTCTCACTCCAGCCACGGTTCATGTGCTAATTGTAAATTGTGGCCATGATAAAATTGCAAAAATTATTGCTCATCGCTATTAAATTGCAGGAAAAGCTATTTTTTAGACTTTTGAATTTTTGCTTAATTTTTTTCCACTCTTTTTTCTTTGCAGTTCACGTCGCACTTCGGCGCACGAGGTCGAGCGCGAGTGTCACAGCGAGCATGAGACCAGCTGGGATGAGCTCGACGATCGCTATGACAATTTCACAGCGGGTCGCGAGCGCTTACAGGAGTTTAATGGCCGAATACCGCCGCGCAAGAAGAAGAAGGATGTGCCAAAGCCGAAGAAGAAGGTGAGTAGTGTAGACATGTGGCACTGTGGGCGTCTCTGGACAGCTTAAATCTTTAATTGTAGACTTAATTTGAGGGGAATTTGAAAAGAATTTCGTATGGAGTAGTTTTTCAGGCACTCGGGCTGAGTAGAGCATTTTGTTTGAGGCTTCAAAAAGGGAATACGAGAGAATGGAAAATTTAAAAAGATTGGATTTCAAGAAGAAGAAAATATTAGGGAATTAGCATCAGCAATTAGAGTCCAGTGACGAGTTTTCTGAACTTTTTACGTATTTCAGTCATTGCCATAATATCAAAACTTTCAACTTTCCAGATTCAAAACAGAAAATATTTTAGTTGTTTCACTTAATAATCATACATTGCAAACTATACAATACAATCTATTATACGATCTTCCAATGTCTTTCAAATGACATTGAACCAACTGTACTGCATATCAAATGCTCTACTAAAATTCCTTTGTTATCGCAAAATTCGCATGCGATTTGCCACTTGCAGCTGTGCCGATCGCTTCACGCAAATAATGAAAATTTTAGTGACAGTCGAAGAAGTCGACATTGCGACGAATAGTCGCTGGCAATGTCGTGAATGCATTTTTCGTTACCAACGTTGCGGAATTAATTTTTATCACTAAATATTTTTTTGTTTTTGGTTTATTTTTTAAATTATTTTTATATTACATTGTTGTTGTTGTTGCAGTTTCACTTTAGAACCGCGTGATCTTTGTGTATGTGTGTGTGTGTGTATGAAGCACGGTTGGGCAGGTTCGCCTGTGGACACCAGTGTGCAGCAATTTGTCATCGGATCCAATTGCAACGACAACTGCAGAGAAATTGTATTTCGCTTTTGTTTTTATTTCACTTTTAAATTGTTGTTTTTTTGTTTTTGTTTTTTATACGCTTGCATTTAGCAGATGTTCGGTTTAAGCGATTGCGATAAGTTTTTGATTTCAACTGTACTAAACGTGCTTCCGTACACTTTATATGCTAACGACCTTTTGTTGTGATTTATTGAAACGTAAAATACTTTGTAGCTTTTACAATTTTGTTGTTGTTTTTGCTAGTTTCTATGGATTATTGTTGCTTTATGACTCAAACAGTTGTATTCAGTTGATGGAAATGTTGTTAATAGAGGTTTTCAATGCTCAATATTGGTTTTTATGGAAGAAAAACGTCGACTAGTTTCAAGCGTGAGGGCTTTTATGTCTTTTTCGATGAACTGTTGTGTCTAGCTTTAACTCTGAAAAATTACTTTACAATCTCTATGTGTTTAAAGAAAAAATAATCTAGTCACAGGCTTCTATACGATTTATACATCGTTGGCAAAAAATTATTTATTACTTTTCGCACGATCCTACCGTCTTAAAAGGAAAGATTCTTAATCAGGTCTCATGCTTGAAACATACCTTACGATCTTTAACGCCTGTCTACTTTTCCAATCTAAAATTTAAATAATTTATGCATTCCTAATTGGTGCATTTTCATCTCTGTTTAATTTATTTTATTTCTTCTTTGGTTTCTGATGTAAGAAAACCCAATGAAAATTGCAACTTTTTTATGTACTTTATCTTTTTTTACATTTACTTTATCTAATGATTCTTATTGCTCGTGGAAAATGACAATCAGTGAAGGAAATCGAACCGAAAAATGTTTCAGGGATCAATAAAAAAGTGGATCATCATCAATGATGACATTTTTTTTTATTGCTAGTTTAAAACGACAAAAAGTGGGGCAATTCAGGAGAAAACTTATCAGGGACTAACAAAACCCGTGGTGTTAATGATTAGTAAAAAATGAGGGAATTTAGGGGGGAGAACTAGTCAGAGATCAACAAAACCCTTGGAGCCTACAACAAGAATAATAAGTAGTGATTTCTATTACTAGTTGAAAACGGCAAAAAGTTGGGGGGAAATTGCGAGTAAAATTGTTCAGTGATTAACAAAAACCATGATACCAACTATTGATTAGTTAAAAGTGGGGAATTTGGAGGGAAATCTTATCACGGACTAAGAAAAACCGTGGAGCCTTAATTGATGATAAGTTTGTTTTATTACTAGTGGTGGTTTTTGAAGGGAAAAACTTGTCAGGAATCAACGAAACCCTTTGGGTCTACATTAAGGCTGATGATTAGTGATTTTTGTAGCTAATGGATAAATGATAAAAGGCAGATGAAATTGTGGAAAAGAATTGTCAAAAATCATCGAGTGTACATAAATAATGTGAAATCAGAAATGAACTGATCCAGTCATCTTCGATTGATAAATACAACAAAACCCAACATAGTTGTATGGAAGTTTAAGATAATTTTTAAATATTTAAAAAGAGAAAAATATTATGTGGCCCTATTGTGCTCCCAAAGAAGAATGCGAATTGTTCCCTAAGCCTTTTGAATTAAAGACAACTTAAGCTTTGGTCCCAAAGATTCCACATTGCTGGCTTAGTAAGTCCCAAAGCTTCGTGAATCTTCTGGTTGCATTAGAGAAGGTTGGTCAAGCAAGGTTCACCATCTTTCGATCTTAACAACAGAAAATGTTCTCTTTCTGGCTGTTAATAGTCCAAATATTTTGCATCAAATATTTAGTCAACATTTCACAGCTCAAAAAAAAAACACAATTTTTACTCCCCACTCTCTCTTATTACCCATTCATATTTACAAAAAATTCTAACAAATGCCACTAATGAATTTCATTACAAACAATTGAGTCCAAATATATATCGAAAAACATGTCAACTAACCAACAAAATTCAACAAATTCGTAAACCTCACAGCTGTGGGCAATAAAATTTGCATGGAATTCGTATCGACAGCAACAAAACGCAGCGCACTTGATGCACTAAAATATGCAGTCAAGCGGCAAATATTGAGATTTATGGCCAGCAGTAAATATTGGACAATAGAGTGACCAACAAAACATGCTGAGATGCTTGTCAAGTGCTGCCTCGAAACATGTGTACAGGGTGGGTGTTGTCGCTGATGTGCGCTGGGCGCCCGTGTAATGTTGAAACTATAACCAATAATTACCGACACAACTTCGACACAAAAAATAACAAAAACAAAAAATAAAACAAATGCCAGAAATTATTTTATGATTTCGGATTTATGAACTCAAAGCGGATTAGAATTCTGCTACCCTTATCGGCACTGGCATAGGGGCAACAACACAATGCGGCAACTGTGTAATAATGCCAAATGTGGGCAGCACAACAACTACGAGTACAATGTTAGAGATGTTGACAGCGCATGGAGGCGGGGTGCAGCGGGTCAAGTCACTACATGGCACTCGGGACTTTTGTAATTGTTTCAGCGCTGACAAAATATGGCACATCCCTCAAGGTTTACGGCCAACCGCCGGCACGTTTTCAGTGTTTAGACGCTCGACTTGTGTGAACGTGTGTGTGTGTGTGCAACTTTACGAGTCACTGGGGAGCATTTGACGGCAAACGGAAATGGCATTCATGGGCCAATCTAATAGGTTATGATGTAAGCATTAAGAGATATGCAGCTTGTTCAGTGGGGTTCGCAGCAAGTTTGATCTACCTTCACTTTATTCCCACTTCAGTCTTTACTATAATTTATATCAAAACATAATTTTTCTATTGTTTTCTTCTTTGCAGTTTCAAACACTGATTTGGCCCACCGTTGTCTCAGTCATCGTTGTTGCCATTGGTTGTGGTTTTCTGGTGGCGCGATGAGTGCTCTACAACCAGCAATTAAATTAAAAGCTTAACTTATTGAGCGAATGCTCAATAAACTAATAAAAAAATCTCCAAGAAGACCGAAAATGCGATTTTTTCGTGCGCCATTGGAACGAGCTCAAAATCAGGTAAACAGCACATCTGGCAGCGAGCCCGATGCACCGGCCACCCCCCAGAAAGCACAGTGAACGCGGTGCACAGTGGACGCCGCGCGCCGTTGTAGCGCAACGAACGAGGCAGCAACAGCTGCCACAGCCGAGCACATGTACGAGTATGAACGAATCCGAATTTGCAACGAAACTTATGAACTGCTGAATCGAAGTCTAAGGCATAGTGAAATGTAGTAGTTGGTAACTTTTAAGCGTGGCCTCACTGTAGTTGTAGCGCCACACTTGAATTAAATATGAAGCGTGGAAATTTTGCAAATCTTCTAAAAATGCCATATACACAAAACAGACAAAAATTTTCCTAAACAAAAAAACTCAAAGTATTTACACGCGATTTGCAAAACAAAGAGCACAAAATTCTAGACTGCCAGTGAAAAAAGACAAAATCCAAAAAATGGGACTGAAAAACAAGGAACTTAATAAACTAAAATTTTCAAAGAAAAAATTGCTGACTAGAAAAACTGACACTGCAAAACTTAACTCAAACTGAATACAGAACTTGATACTGAAATTTAGTTGTTTCTCTAAAATGGATACTTGAAACTTTAGTATTAGAAATTCGAAACCTAAAGCTGAAAAAAAATTTAGTATTTAAATCAGTGATGATCATTTTACTGCTCGAGAATGGCAGAATGTTCATCACTGATGTGAATGAAGTGCCAAAATTTAGTACTAAACTTCAGTACAAATGTCTAGTACAAACGTTTAGTACTTGTATTTAATACGGTCATTGAATACACAAGTTTAGTACTACGAGTACTTGAATACGAAAGTATTCAATTGCATTAAATGTGAGTTTTATGATTTAGTACTTTATTTTAGTACCAAACTACATTGCCAAAACTAAACACTTTAAATCAATGCTACGATTTATGTAATACTATAATTTAGCACTACAACTGAGTACTAAAGTTTATTACTCTAACTTAGTGCATAAATTTAGTACTCAAGCTTAGCACAATAATTTTATGATCAAATGAACAATACAAATTGCATATTCGAATTTAATAAGTATTCAAAGTACTGAAGTTGAGTGCTAAACTTTGGTACCAAACTTTTTAAAATTTAATTTTTAATAAAACTAAAATTTTAGTAAAATTTAGTACTCAAGTTTATGGTCTCAAATTTAATTTTTAATTTTCAGAAACTATTACATTTGTATAAAATATTTGCATTTTCAACTATTTAGTACACAATTTGGTAGATACTAGCAATTTGTTCATACTAAAAGTTCAAAATTAAATTTCAATTTGTATTTTTACATGTTTGGTACAAAACATTGGTACTAAAATGTCTTCATATTAGAGGTTCAACTTTAATAAATTTTTAAATTTTTGGAATCTATAAAATTTGTATCTTCAATTACTTGGTACACAAAAAATTGGTACTAAAATGTTGCTGAAATTTTTTATATTAAAGGTAAACTTTCAAAAATTTAAATTTCTGAAAACTATTATATTAGTAGATATTAAATATTTGTTGGTTATAACTTTAACTTTTGGTTGATTTAGCTTTAATAAATTTTTGAAATATTTGAAATTAGTACTAAATATTTGCACCTTTCAGTTTTGCTACAAACCATTAGTACTAAAATTGTCTTCATGCCAAAAGTTTAACCATGAAATTAGTACTAAATTTGGCACCTTTACATTTGTAATACTAAAATTTAAGAAAATTTAAAAAATGTAATACTAAAATTTGTACTAAAATTGTCTTCATACTCAAATTTCAACTTGTTCAAACTTAAATTTCTGGAAACCACTAAATAAGTAGGTGCTAAATATTTCTATCTTTGGTACAAAACATTGGTTCTAAAATTTTCTCCATAATAAAAGTTCGGTATTCAGTATTGTTTTGCCAATAAATCACTATCTACAAAATTTTGCTACTACAGTATTTTTATAAAAGGAAAAATTATAAACACTTTTTGACGCATTTTTGATAAACATTTAAAACTCATAGAGAGACTTGAAAACTATTTTTTATATGCCAAGATTTAATACGGCAGTAAACAAAGACACATTTCATGAGCGTATACATAGGATATTTTTGTAATCAGCAAACAATCAGCTAAATATGGTTGCCAGAGTTGTCCATATTGAAATGGGTTCCATGAAATATCTCCATTATTAAATTTTCAAGCTTTAATAAAATTTTCTAAAAACAAAACTTGGAATCTGTGGCTAGAAAAGCAGTTCAGTTTTGAGTTGAAATTGATTATAGAATAGAAATTTCCGAAACAAAACTTATGTACTCAAAAGTGGCGACTGGCAACTCTGGCAAAGAAAAACAACTCTAAAATATTTTTCAATGTTTCAAGTATTAAAAGTTTCATTTGAACAAGCAGTCAATTAGAAAATTGCCAGTACTCACTGCAGGCAGTCAATGCAATACTCTCAAGACACATTTTATACTTTCAAATACTAAATTTTTTTTGCGTTGTTCCATTTATTGTTGAGACCATTTATCAATTTATGCATTTAATCTGTTGGCATTTGTATGGAATATTCTTTGAAAGTTTTCATTTAAGTGGCATTGAATTTGTTTCACACCTACATAACTACACCTTTTATGAAAATCCATTTGTAAGTAATTTTAAGCCAGTCTGGCAACGCTGTCACCACTTAACACTCTCCTGTGCTAATTTCTCACAAGAATATTTTATCATATTTCAAATTAAAAAAACTAGACGGCGCACTTTTGGTCGCCTCAAACTCGTTCCATGCGCTAAAACTTTCGCTTTTTCGTATCAGTGGTGGGCACATCACCGGCCGCGTGTCGGTTAGTTTTGTGTGCTCTGTACAGAGCGGAAAATGAACATAAAATAATAACAATTATTTATTATTTATAATAGTTATTCTTGTATGTTCTTTGCTGCTTTCTGAAGCGTCTTTAAGCGAATTCTTTGTTCGAGTGGCTCAAAACTTGCTGGCACGCGTGCCTGATGCGCCCATTTTCTCAACTTTTACTTAAAAATTAATTTTGTACATAAATAATAACTGTAAAAGTAAATCAATTCAAGTGATATTTTTGCAAAATGTATAACGAAACTTAGTTGAAAAATACAAAACCATAAATTTATATAAAGTTTTTTATACGAAGACCGGAAGGTGCTAAAGTCGCTGAGAATAGAAAACACACAATTTAATGTCTTCTGATGTAATATCAATTACACATATTTTTTAGTTATTGTCTACAATTTTAAGAGATTTAAAAAAATATGCTTTAAAACATAAATTAGTTAATTTTTTTGTATCTAGTTTTAGTTGTACGAGAAACTTAAAAAAATAATCAATATGTGTATAAGTTTTATGCCATTTTTGTGATTTTCTGTAGGCAAGTTTGCTTATGTTTTTTGACAGAACAGCAAGTTAGTAAAATTCCAAAAACACACACACACACTGCGACAAAACAAACAAAAAAATAGTGAAGCAAAAACTTTAAACAACAGAAACAATTTTCAAATTGGTCTCACTAATTTGTTTAAGTTTTATTTGTTAATTTGTAAGTATCTCGGATTAGCGGCATTGCGGCGTGCGTGGCGATTTAAAAATTGTAAAGTTTCAAACAAAATTGTTTCTAAAGAAGAAAATTTCAAAATGATCTCAAGCGAATCGTAACAAAAAAAATCTTTCCATTAAAGCAAAATTTGATCTCGTTAACCAAAGTTGTGCTGTCATACACACAACGATCAAGCGTGAGTCGTTGGCGTTGCTTTTGTGACAACTATTGTGACACTGCCTGTGACACACCGTTTCGCTGTCACACACACACACATTCGCCGCCGCAAACAGCCGCAATTCTCCGCTGAACTCGTCATTCAAACGGAGCGCATATGAAATCAAATACTAATCCTAATTAAAATGCTAATTTCAAATATAAAAAAAAAATTCAATTTCAAAGAGCGCCACACACATCAATTGAAATTAAAGTTTAAATAAAAAAATATAATAAATAATTTGTGGTTAGGCCGCAAAGCAAAGCAAGTTATGTAAAGAAAAGCAAACACAAAACAATTCCCAAAAAACACAATGATCTCATGATTTTTTTAAACATTTTAATTTTATCTTTAATAATTTTGTGCAAACAATGTTGTATTTTTATTTTATGCAATAAACAAAAATACAAAAATTAACGATTTAAAGAAACAAAACAAAAAAAACTATAGTTAAAAGGTCAAGCAAGCAGACAATTATTACTATAATTTTTTTTCTGTTTGCAAATTTTAACATACAATTTATTTACAATAAAATATCCAAGTTGTGCTTAGCTTGTAGCAATGTCGAACTTGTAACGCCAAGCGTTTCAGTGCTTAGTTAATTTACTTCTTAGTGTTAGTGCTGCTCACACACACACACACACCCAACGCTAGTTATAGAAAGAATTGTAGGGCGAACAACAACAATGGCGGCATTCGGGATATGTGACAACTTCCAAACAATAATTCAGATTTCATACTTTAACATTTTTGAAACTTCTTAAATGTCAACCAAATCCAAAGTTTTTTAAAGCATTTCAAAGAAGAAAACCATTCAAAAAAGATTTAAAGATCACAAGGATTAGCCATCTTCATAGCAATTGCCACATATCGTGAATGCCACCAATGAAAATGGGCAAACGCAGCCACAACTTCTTGTCATTAAACGCATTGCTCACATAAAAATATGCATATATATTTTTGATTTTTACAAGTAATATTAAATAAATAAATATATTATATTATATTCGCTTATTTGTACATTTTTCACTCAATTCTGTACGCTTTGTGACATTTCTTGTAGTTGTAATATTTGCTGGCATTGTTAAAACGACAATCAGCGCTTTAGATTTTCTCTTTGTTTTAGTCTTTTGTAAATCTTAGGCATAGTTTTGCATACTCATTTCGATGACATGCTGCCACGAAATACAACAATAAGCTTAAAACAACAACAACAATAGTTAAATATTAAATTCTAAGCCTTCAAACGATATTAAAGTATACTTAAGTCGAAGCGAATACTTACTTAAAATCGAAATGTTTGATAAATTGTAGAATTGCGCAATGAATGGTGAATGTGAAGAGCGAAGGGGTGTTCACAATCTCATGAATGTAATGTATGACTTCTATGGCTCTTGCCATTTCAATTGTAATAGCTGAAGACTTAAACTTACCGTACTATCTATGAAGTCTTTCTATCTTATTAACAATGTTTGGGAATTTAAATATTTAAATTGAAAAAAAATATATAAATAATCCTTAGCACTTTCGGTGCTCATTTCGTTCACTGCCCACTTCTTGTAAACCCTTGAAAGACCTCAATTATTTGGAGTTTGCTGGAGCTAGTAGGATTAGGATTTAAAATGTTAGTAACTTTTCAGCAACTGCCTTCAGTTTTCAGTCTCTAATTGTTTAAGAAACAAGGAAAATTTTTCCGCCTATGCTTTCTTCACTGCCTAACAGTAAGCAAACCAATTTGTGACAGGATTTCAAGTTTCAGTTTATTTTCTGAGCATCTGCTTAGGATTTTCAGTGCTTATTAATCAGTAAAAATTTAAGAAACTTTGAAAATATTTACCAATACTGCTTTATTTACATACTATTTCACACTTAAAGATAAATGGGACACTTTGTGACAAGGTTTACAGTTCATTCTCTTACCATCTGGTTTGCCTTTTCAGTTTTTAGTGATCACCAAAAGGTTAAAAAATTTTAAGATATTTGCCAATACTGCTTTATTTACTATTTGATACTAAATGATAAATGGGACACTTTGTGACAAGATTTGGAACTTCAGTGCTTTTTCTTTTAGCATCTGGTTGGAGTTTTCAGTTTTTAATGATCACCAAAAAGGTTAAAAAAAATTCAACATTTTATCCCATGCAACTTTATACACTATATTAGTGAATGGGACACTTTGTAACAGCATTTTTTTGAATTTTCAGTGCTTCAAATCATAAAAGTTTTAGGAAAACTTCAAAATTGCTGTGTCCGTGCTGCTTTATTCACTGTTCCCCTAGTAAATAATTCAATTTGTAACAGAATTTCAAGTTGTAGCGCATTTTGTCACCATCTACTTTAGGTTTTAAATGCTCAATAATCACTTAATGGTTAGAAAACTTCAAAAATGTGTTCAAATACTAAGCTATATACCTTTAGACAGTGAGTGGGGAAACTTTGTGACACTTTGAGTGCATTTTTGTTAGTATCTACTTTGATTTGAAGTCCTTTATAATCCTCAAAAGGTGAAAACAATTATTATTTTATATTTTTAACTGTTTTTATAACTTTTAAAAAATAAACTGTACACTTTGTGACAGTGTTTTGAATTTTGTGACATTTTGTGACAGTGTTTTGAATTTTTTGCAGTTCTGCTACTGTCTACTGCAAGTGATCAGTCTCTGGTCATCATTCAAATGGCTAAAAAAGAATATTAAAATGAAACTAAAAATACTAGTCTTCTCTGCTTCACAGACGGCAACTGTCACTAATCAACACAATACTTTTCAACTACCATCAGACTATGCTTGAGTTCACAACATATACACTAACAGATTAGACTGGCTGGTCTCGCAAATATTCACTAGCAACTCTAATAACTTTCAACTTTCTTTTAACACATTTCCACTCAATTTCCATCGTCACATTTCTCAACTTCTATCATCTTCCACCCATTGCTGTGCTCTCCATTCGCACCAACATTGCAATTTCTACACACTCACTCAACATTTAATGTCGCTTCACTTAGCTCTGCCAGATCGTAAGAAAATTTACTGTAGTACAATTCCACAATTCCACGCACAATTAAATTTAAAAAAAACCAAAACTCCAAACGAAACGAAATGTTATGAAACGAAAATATTGAATGAAAGAACGAATGAAAATGAAAAACGAAAAGCAACAATTTGTAAATTTTACTAAATGCGCTACAACAATGCAACATTGTCGTTGCAGCTGTCACAGAAACTATTGTGACAATGGTTGACGCAATTTGCTTTGCTTGCGGCGCATTTTTCTGTAGTTTTCACAATGATCTCGGTGTATTTTGGTCTCGTTCACAAATTGTAGCTCAAACGAAATTGTTGGCCAGCACTAGCGCCCTGTGACAGATTGTCACACATTGCAATTGTGGCCCAATTCGAAAACGGCCAATGATTATCGCGCGCGTTACAGGCGACGAGACACGAAACAAACAAACAAAAAATTCAGTTAATTTTTAATTCCAGTAGTCAATTAAAGAAAATCTGCGCTAAATCATTGTCTTCGTTCTTCGTGTGTTGAACGTTGATTTTCTGCTGATTTTTTTGTAATTTTAATCTCTTTATTTTTGTTGTTGTGTTAATTTGAATTCTCACACACACACACGCACACACATACAAGCACACAATAATCACAATCCCTAAGTAATTAAGCCCACTGTACATAGCCGAATTTCACTTAGTTTGTAAGCCAACAACAATGACGGCCAATGGGCCGTCGCTGCTTCCACATTTGTTTTATGTCGCCAAATTTCCACGTCAAGTGCTGCCAATATTGAATTGTAAAAAAAACTATTGTATGGTATTTGTATTGTTTTAGTTGCAATTCTACCAACAACAACACTTATATAAAATATAAGCTTTGATTTTTCCGTAGCAAAAATCCACAAAGAAATGCTTCCAGTAAATGCTAAAAAAATCGCTGTATGTATACAATTTTGATAGGAATTTTTAAAAACTCCATGCTTGTTTTTATTTTCATGCATTTACATAAATATAAAATTTGTATTTTTTTTTTGTATTATACGATAGCATATCGATAGATATTTGTTTGTAATTTGATTTGTTTATTTTATGCTTAAGCAAACTGAAATAAAATATATCGCAAAACAAAAATGCATTTCTTTAGAGTTGATGATCAGACGAACAACTGAAAGATTTTGCAAATATATATAAATATGTATATGAATAAATATTGTAATTATCAAATATGTAAAACTAAAGTAAATGTGCGTTTAAACACGCACATCTTCTAAATCATTATAATGATCTCATATGTAAATGTTCATGAAATACATCAATAAACAAGAGTCCAAAAATACTTGGAGCAATAAACAATTTGCTGTGTGTTTAATTTATGGTTTTGTGTGCAATATTTTTGGGCAAACTTGAAGACAATCGGGAATCAAAGACAGGAACATTGCGACTACTGGCAGGGGAGCAGAAGAGAGTCGGAGATGTTTATTGGTGGGTCTAAAGCCAGCAGGACTTCAGCTTCAGCAAGTCCTCAGCATATCGCAGCAAACGTGATTAAATAAATATTGTGGAGCTTGTCATGGCATTTAACCACTTTTTTGATAATTTACAAGTTTAAACACCCAGAAGGTTAGGCAGGAAGATTAGTCCTCGAGAGGGTCTGCATCTTTTTCACGAGGTGTTTGGAAATAAGATAAGTTTTTGTTACCTAAAATTTCATTTATTTGTAAACAAAATTTTGTTATTTTCGGATGAGTACGTCAATCGAATTTAGGGACGTCCCGGGCTATTTGCGACATGTATGTAAATAGAGAACGATGAGTCTGCTGCTCACTGTATCAGTGAATGCATTGTTTTCAAACATTTCAAGCACATGTGGCAAAATGGAAAAGCGGCTGCAATGAAGTGAATGGATGAGCTACTGCAACTCAAGCTGTCATATATCCTTTGCTTTATAGAAGCAACAGACCGGCTAAAAGAGATTCAGGAGTGTCTGGAAAGTCTGATGTCAAGGACTGCCTATTAAAGGCCGCAGAATCACCCAATGGTTGGACTGGTCAGATCTACTTCAAGTAGTTGCAAGCCTGGGCACTTGCTAGTCAAAGGGGCACACAGGGGGCAGTCATTAATTCTTGTAAAAACTATAACTTCATTAAAGCCGAATTCAATGACATATCACGTTCATTAAATTCAGTTGATTGGGAATCTGCCCTTAACAAGCCCCAATTATCACAAGCCTACTACGTATTTCGAGACAATTTGAAGGCGGCCATTAACACGTTCGTTCCTGTTGTACCAGTAAAGAGTCGTTCCAAGCCGATCTGGTATAACTGCAGACTTATAAATCTCAACAATAAAAAAACTAAAGCATACAAACTGTATCGCAAATCAAACAAAAATTTAGAACTTTATGCAATATACAGTCGGTTGCAAAAAGAGTTTGATACTCTGAACAAGTTCTTATATCACCACTATATCCTTAATGTAGAGAGTGAAATAAGGGCAAATAGTAAGCGTTTTTGGCAGTTTATAAACAGCAAAAAGAAAGACACTGGAATCCCAGACATGATGCATTATTTGGGAGAATCATCGTCGGATATTGATAAAATTTGTAATTTTTTTGCATGTTTCTTTCGATCAGTTTATGTTCCTCAATCTGGAATCGAAACTGACAATAACATAGATAGCAGCGCACTTGTCTTTAAGGGTTTACAACTCTCAGTTGATGAAGTTCTAGATGGCCTTGCGATCTTGCCAAATGACCCAACTTCAGGAGAAGATGGTTTTCCACCTATTTTATTAAAAAATTGTGCACCAGCGTTAGCCCTCCCATTGTCAATAATCTTTAATAAATCCCTGCGGTGTGGGGAGTTTTTACAGGACTGGAAAAAATCCTTTATTATGCCTATCCATAAATCTGGGAGCAAGTCAGATATTTCAAATTATCGTCCGATCTGCAAAATCTCAAGTATACCCAAACTTTTCGAGAAACTTGTTTATGATAGGATTTTCTTCCATATTTCAGAGATCATATCGCCTTATCAGCACGGCTTTATAAAGGGTAAATCCACTTCTACAAACTTGGCCTTATTCTCTAATTTTGTCTTAAAACAATTTGAAACAGGTCAACAATGCGACGTCATATTCACTGACTTTTCGAAAGCTTTCGACAGGGTTAGTCACAAAATCCTTCTTGCAAAGTTGGAATCAATTGGATTTCATTCAAGTATGCTTAAGTGGTTTGCATCGTACCTAACCGATAGGACCCAAATCGTTCGTATAAACAATACAAAATCGGATATCATTAACGTCACCTCAGGTGTGCCTCAAGGCAGCCATCTTGGGCCGTTACTTTTCCTGATCTTTATCAATGATATTCCGGACGTCTTTTTGACGTCGCGTTGTCTGATGTACGCAGATGACTTGAAAATATATAGTCGCATAGAGAACGTATCTGACTGCATTAACCTTCAAGAGGACTTATCAAAACTGCATTCTTGGTGTGATGCTAACTCTTTGCCACTTAATGTTGGTAAATGCCAGTGTCTGTCTTTCAGTAGACGTAAAGTCGCGATTAATTTCCATTACAAGATAGGCAATGTTATCCTCACAAAAATTTACGAAAAGAAGGATTTGGGAGTCATCTTCTCCTCGAAAATGTCCTTTTCTAAACATATAGACTTTATGATTACCAAATCTAGGTCCATGCTCGGCTTTGTAATGAGAAATTCAAATGAGTTCCAGGATGTTTTTACTCTCAAGAGTTTGTATTTTGCATTCGTAAGATCGAACCTAGAATATTGCAGCATCATTTGGGATCCATTCTATTCGGGTTATTCGTTAAGGATCGAGAAGATTCAGAAACGCTTCACTAGATATGCCATTCACTCTCTCCGTTGGAAAATGATTATGCCTGAATATAAAAGTAGATGCCTTTTGCTAGCTTTGCCGACATTAGAAATGCGAAGAAAAATTTCCTCGGTAATGTTTATTAGAGACATAGTCACTAGCCATATCAAATGCCACTTCTTGCTTGAGTTAATATTTTTCAATTGTCCCGCACGTGGCCTCAGATTTAACAACATGTTCTACCTACCTTGTCATAAGACTAACTTTAGTCTTAACGAACCGCTTACACGCTGCCTAAGGCAGACAAACCAATTTTGTAAAAATTTAGATATATTTTGTAATTCTAGAGAGAGTTTTAAGTCTAAACTAATTCTGCTGTCACACTTTTTGAGTTGCGATTAATTGTAATTAACATATTTATGTACATAATATATATACCCTAGCTTTTAGTAATCTATTTGAGTTGTACTCTAATTGATGAATTTAAATAAATAAATAAATAGCTGAGGTACATACAGTGGTCAACAATGTGTATAAGCCTGTGTCCATGAACACCGCTAACAATATAATAATAATAATAATATTTCTCTTTCGTAAATCCCATTAATGAATACAACATTTTCTGCTAATGAATCAGAAATGTCTAAGAATCATCTGCCAACTATTCTGGACAAACAAAAAGCATAAAAGTCCATTTAAAGAAAAGCCTTGGATTCGTAATATTTAGCTCAAAAATGTAAGGCTGAAGTTATCATAGGACAGGTAAGCAAATTCCAATTGCCAGATCAGGGGATTTCTTCCTATATTTAGGAGATTCTTGGCCCTTTAGGAGAGTTTTTAGGAGGTATAATTCTTTAGGAGAAAGTTTAGGAGATTTTGATGGTGATACATTTCACAACAATAGTGGCACTGAAGCCTTGAATATTGAAAGCTAAAGTGTCCAATTTAATTTAATTTAATTTTATGCTTCAAAGTGTTTAATTTATGCAATGAATGAAGAAAGTTTACAAAAGCGAATTTCATACCAATCTCATTTTTTATATGATTTGTTTGTGTTAAGTTGTTGTGAAGTTGAAGCTGAATGAATAACAAGGCTTTAATAAAAGAAACTAAATATATTTTTATTTTCTTTATAAGAATTTTAAATAATTCTTTAGTTTATAATGACAAAAATTATTTTAAAAATATTTTTAGAAGAGGAATTTTTGGGAAGAAATTTCATTTTTTTCGATTTTAAGATTTAGGATTTAAGATTTTTTTAGGAGACAGTCATTTCAGGTATCTGGCAACGCTGTTTCAGAGAGATTATCCGCTTTCTGTTGAGAAGGCTAAGATTTCCATCGAAATTTTATTATAAAAAAATTTCCAAAAATTTGGAGCTTATTATTTCGATCTTCGATCTCTTCGATCGAAGTCCAAAGGACTAAACACCGAGCGAAATTAGGAAAATGTATTCTAGGAACAATTAAAATACAAAGTTGAGCATTTTAACTAAAAGGTTTTATTAGTTAAAATTACTTTCGAATAAATTGATTCACTTTGCCATTTTCTTTGTATCTGAAGATGAGAACCCCATCGTTATCTGCTATGAATCGACTCGACCTGTTGATTCCATAGTTAAAATATCAGGTGTACAACTTTGCTTCCGTTTTTTCCCAAAATTAAAAGCTTTATTGCGAAAAAGTGCTTACAGATGTATTATTCAAAGTATTGTCCGTCGCTAGTGACAACTTTCTCCCATCTTTCCGGCAATTTTCGGATCCCGGCTCGAAAAAAGGAGTCCTCTTTTGACGCTATCCATGAAGCAATCCATTTTTCCAATTCTTCGAAGGATTGAAAATGTTGATCTGCCAGGCCGTGTGCCATCGAACGGAATAGGTGGAAGTCAGAAGGGGCGACATCTGGGGAATACGGCGGGTGGGGCAAGACTTCCCATTTCAGCGTTTCCAGGTACTTTTTGACCACTTTTGCGACGTGAGGCCGAGCATTGTCGTGTTGGAGGATGACTTTGTCATGTCGCTCTTGATATTGTGGCCGCTTTTCTTTTAGCGCGCGACTAAGGCGCATCAGTTGCGTTCGGTAGCGATCTCCTGTGATGGTTTCACCCGGTTTTAAGAGCTCGTAGTAAATCACACCGAGCTGATCCCACCAAATACAAATCATAACCTTGGCGCCGTGAATATTCGGTTTTGCCGTCGACGAAGAAGCATGCCCGGGCTTTCCCCATGATTTTCTGCGTTTAGGATTATCGTATCGAACCCACTTTTCATCACCGGTTACGATTCGATGTAAAAACCCCTTACGATTTTGTCTTTGAAGCAGTTGCTCACATACAAATAGACGGCGCTCGATGTCCCTCGGTTTCAACTCGTACGGCACCCAGTTTCCTTCTTTCTGAATCATGCCCAGGGCCTTGAGACGTTTTGAAATGGCTTGCTGACTCACTCCCAACGATTCGGCGAGCTCTTCTTGGGTTTGGCACGAATCTTCATCAAGCAATGCTTCTAGTTGTTCATCTTTGAAGGTTTTTTCTCTTCCACCACCATGTTTGTCTTCGACATCGAAATCACCATTTTTAAAACGTTGAAACCACTCCCGACACGTTCTTTCACTCAGAGCAGCATCACCGTAAGTTTCTGATTCGATGCGCTTCACCTGCATTTTTTTGCGAATTGTAACAGAAAAGTAAAACTTCCCGCAAATGGCGAGAATTGGGCACATAAACGGACATTTTCGAGCGTGAATAATACGAAAACAAGAACAACTGTCACTGAAACGGCGATGACAATTCGTTAGGCACTGTCCACACTCACTTTAAAGGCATTACCATCTATGTATTTCAACCAGCCTCAGCCGGTACAGCCACCTATCGGAAAACGGCGGAAGCAAAGTTGTACACCTGATAATGTTAAAGGGAATAGGTCAACATGTGTGAAAGCTGAATAGTGACACAGAATATGTTGTCAATTTTCTCATATTATAGATTTTTAGAACATTTTGTAGATTGTTTCATGGAAAAGGTATTTCAGAATAGCTTCAGCTGTGTTCTATTCAGCACTGCTTTGTCCTCAGGTTTCAAAATCATTACGAGCCTATGAGTTCATATTCATAAACAGTGCAATATTCACAGGTCAGGGACGGATTCAGAAAAATATTTTGGGGGGTTTCAAAAAGTAATTCTTTAATATTCATAAAATGCCAAAAAATTCCTTTTAATTTGTATGTAATTTTAAAATCGATCCTAATATTTCGAAAGGGTTTCAACCCACAAAACCAACCCCTGAATCCGCCATTGTCACAGGCCGATGGCAGTCATACAGACTCTTTCAAATCTTCTAATGTGGCTAAAAGATTTCCATGTGTTACTGAATTCCATTCCTATTCCCATATTAACCCTTTCGTTATGACTTTTGCAAGGCATTGGCACAAACTTTACTTTCGATTTTTTTGATTGAAGTTCGCGGTTGAGTTTTCAACATAAATTAAAAATTTCAGAGGCAGCTGAACACGTCGTGGAACACCAGTTTGCCTGCAGTAGCGAAAGAGTTTAGTTGAACAACACTTTAGCGACCGAACAGAAAGCCTAACTTTGATGATTTATTTGGCAACTATGGCAAAAGTAAGAGGATTTCTTTTAAGAGCATTTATTGAGCACATATTGAAGTATGACAAAAATGTATTATGATTTTTATTCAAAATACCCAAACAGTCTAAAAGTATAAAAAAATCAAAAACCAATAATTTCCCACAAACACGCCAACACTCAAAGCAATTATGTGAAAATATGGAACAGATTTCCAATGGAGCCAATGAAAATTGTTGCAGGAAAATGCATGTGTGACATGCATGTTAACCCAGCAAGCCCCAATCCAATCGAATGAGAATTACGAAAATGAAAGGAAATTACCAAAACACACCAACAAACGTAAAGAAAACAAAAATAGGGAAAACCCAAACTTGATTGAAAGCCAATTGAAGGGGCAGACAAATTGGTTGCTTAATAACAACGCAACATGCAATGCAACGGAGGCATCGGGGTTGTTGCGGTGCAAAATTCACGGCTCTCGGCAAAAGTGGGCAATTATGATTTTCGTCGTTGGCGTAACGAGCGGCAAAGGACACGCGTACGCTCGGCGAACTCATGCAAACTCGAATTCGTAAAGGCACGCAAAAAATAATCACAGCAACAACAACAACAACAACAAAACGTAAAAGCAACGGAAAGTGTAATTTAATGCTTAACCCAATGCAACTCATTTCAAGTCCTTTGGGTTGCTTGTCAGTGCTGCGGGGGGGGGGGAGGGGAGGTAAAGATTGCGTTATTAGCGCAAATTATGTGCTGCAATTGGAAAAGCATCGAAACTATAATATTTTCGGCTATGCGTTTTCACAGTGGGCGCAAGTTTGCGGCCGACACAATAGTTGAGCGCGTTGCTACTTTTGTGGTCATGTTGATTAAATTGTCATAATTGTGCTGCAAACTGTGGCACGAACACGTGCGTGTGGCATTATGTTTTTATTAAAACTGCCGTCATTTGGACGCTTAGCGGCGTTTGCGTTTAGCTGGTTTCGGATTTCGAACGACATAAGGTTTGAGGTTAGGGTTTTGGGTTTCAATTACATACCGGCCGCTGTGCGCGTGCACTTGTGCAATTATCTTTAGGCCGTCTCGACCTATTCGAAAATAGTCAGACATGTTGACAGGACAACCGCAATGTCGATTATTTATATTTTTTTGGTGGCTGAATTGTCACACTTTTTTTCGCTGCGCTTGTCAAATTTGCTTGTGCGCTGTCAATCAAATTGCTGAAACTTTTTTCTCGTCTCATTTTCATTTCATTTTGCTTGAATTTCTCCCTTCACAAAGTCTAGATTTGCATTCAACGTTGACACCCGCTGCATTGCTTTGTCGCTTTTGCCACGCCTCGAATATGAATGGCTGTGAGAAAATCTTGGCCCCTTTTGACATTTGCGCCTTTGAAGTGGATTCAGGCTGAATCGCATTGAATCGAATGAATCTCTGACACCGTTTATGATTGCTTGGCAATTTGACATGTCAATTTTGACAGTCGGCACACGAACATGTTCGGTTGCTAATGATATCGTACTTAGTGCGGATTTACGAAGCATTACAATTTGCCAAACTGTAGTTGAATGGATTTATTTATTTTTTTTTTTGGTTTTTGGCAGGTATGCAAAATTGTTTGAGTGACAGCGTGAGGGGGTTAAGCCTAACAGTTTTATGGTATTTTTTCGTACAAGTGACAAGCAAACGGCGTAAATTTGAACAAATCGGCAAATCCGATTCAGAGAGAATTACATTGTCACAAACAAAAAATCACATCCGGGGGTTGGAGTTAACAATCATAGTTTTATTCTTAAGGGGCACAAAAAACAATTATGGGATTTTTATAATTTTTTTATATATTTTTATTAGGATCCGACCGAAACATCTTTTTTGGGCCGAAACCGAAACTGAAACCGAATTTCGTTTTTTTTTTTTAATATTCGGCCGAAACATTGAAACAGTTGACATAAAAATCACCATATCAAGCATTTTTTTTCAACAAACGAATTTTAAATTAAGTAAATAAAGAACAAACAAACAAACATACCATAAATAAATAAATACTTATTAATAAAAACCATTTATTAATTTTTTAAACATAGACATGAAAAAACACCCTTTCGTGTTTAATTTAATATTATATGCTAAAAGAAAATGTATTTAAGTTGGTGGCATCTAAATTACTCCTCCTTTCACTATATGTCTGTTACACAATAAAATGTAAAAAAATATTCTAGAATGTTTCGGTTTCGGCCGTTCGGCCTTTTTTTGGCCGGAACTGAACCCGAAACCACTTATTTGGGCCGAAACCGAAACCGAGTATTCGGTCGGACACTAATTTTTATATATTTATATATTTTTATATATTTATATATATAGATATATTTTTTAAATCTATATATATCATTTTATATATGTTGACCTCGTTTCATTCTGTTCCTTACATGCTCCATAGCACAATGTTAATACAAAAAAAATAAAATATATTCAAACAAATCTGGCCACACCAACAGTTGATTGTGCGAACGTGAGTGCAAAAAATATTTGCATGGAACTGAAGATAAACGGATTACGGAACATGCAAAGTGCAAAGTAGCATTAATAAGTGCTACAATAAAAAAACACAAACGCAAAACAATAACAAATTGCAACATTAGCAAAAACCAATGCAAACTGCGCTCAAGTGTAAGAAATAATAATAAAAAAAAAACACATTAAAGCGATTAGCTGCACCTGGCAACAAACAATAACAATTCCAAAAAACAACAACAATAATGTACAAATTAAACAAGTCATCGGCAAATATTCTAATTATGCCGCCCCCAAGTGCAGCCCCGACCCGCACTCGGTTCATGTTGTTGCAATTTGTGTGCTGTCACCGCGCCAGACCGCAAAATTGTGCAGCAAATTTCAGCGCAGTGTGAGTGTTTGTATGTTTGTGCGACTGATATGACGTCCATTTATTGCGGTTTTGAAGTGTCGCGCGCTCAGCCAAACGCGCCAGCGTTGCCACCCGTCGAACACTGCAGCCTCATTGCCCGTGAACTCGTCAACTGCACTTTAATGATTTTAAATTTCAAAAATTATGCAAAACCACTGCTTTGCTACTTTTTTCAACTGCACTGCATGGGTGTGTGTTTGTGTTTGTGTAACAGCGCACATTAATCGCATTGGCTCACTCACACTGGCACAATTCGTTCTTTCCGCTGGCCACACTGTCATCCGGCTGACAAGTGACGATTTTTAATTTCACCTTAGTTTACGATAATTACCTTTTTTGCCATTCCACTTTTATTGATATTGTTTTAGCTTCATTTATTGCTGATGTTGTTATTTGTTGTTGTTTGTTTGTATTTTAGTTGATTATCGAAATTATGGGGTAACATTTGCATGACAGCACTTTCTAATTTGTCGTAAATTTTCATGTTGCGGTTTTTGTTTGCAACAATAATAACAACAACAACAACAACAACAACAACAACAACAATGTGTATGAAATAGATAAAGTATTTGGTTAGTGGGGAACATAAAAGCTTTAAATTTGAATGCAAAAAATTGAAGCAAATTTAATTTTTATTGTAAAATTATATTTAAAAAGTTGAACAGTCAAACATTTTTGAATTTGTATTGCAAATTTTTTTTTTTTAAATTAGTCCCCTGAACACAGTAACCATTGTATTAATGTAGTTTCGGACCGGATTCAGTAGCTGCCAGATTCGGTTGATTTCTGTTTAGTGTGGATCAGGTTTGGCAGTCGCCCAAGATCTGTTGGTGTCTTCAACAGAAGAATATGAAGTGTATAGAAGGCGCATCTGAGCTCAAAAATTCATATTTTTGTTTGCGAGTTTCACAGAGCGGGGGGAAGCCACAAAAGGGAAAGAGCGGTGCCAGCAGGAGAGCGAGCGCTTTAGTTTGCGCTCATTAGCTGTGCAAGTTGAAGCACACTTACACAACAAACACACATGAAATGAAAGTGCCGCTTCACCTGTGTACACATGGGTGTATCAGTGTAGTGAACGGATCGGTATTTGCGCCCCTAAAATGCGAAATTCAATGTTCTGTAAATATATAGAATTCTATATGCTATTCTATTTGTATTCTATATTATGAATTTTCAAATGTAGTTATGCTCCCCTCTAAATTTGTTCCTGGGTACGCCTATGTGTGTACATTGACTTGTTGGTGGCTGCTTTTGTCGCTCAATCATTTTTTGTGTGAATTTCTGCATTTATTTGTCCCCAGCAAAGGGACGCCACTTAGCCAGCGCAATGATCGCCGTTTCAGCGAACGTGATTCAAAACAACGCTAATGATTTTTGTTTTTGTAGTTTTTGTGTGTACGCTTTTTTTGTGTTGCTGATTGGTTTTTTTTCCTTTTAGTCGGAGCCTAAAAAAGTCGGTATTGAGGCATATATGTACATATATGCGACTAATGCAAGAATGTTACTTCAGAATGGTTTAGTGACAAATAATGGGACAGTAAATTTAAAATCCAAGATTTTTTAAATTTTAGTTCTTTTACGCAAGAATTATATGTGGGCCGTAAAAAAAATTCCAAACAATGGGACTTTAAAAATTATTGCGGGCTAATAAAAACGTCTTCCTTTCTTTCCATTTCCCTGTTTGATTGTCTTTGTTGATTACTTATTTTTATTTATTTGTTATTGCTTGTAGCGATCATATAAGTCGCCATGCCAACCATATTTTAATTTATTTTCTATGATTTTGCGCACACTACAGTCGGCAATGAGTTTAGGAGCAATATGCGACGCCGTGCAGGCTTATAGAAGAAGAACAAAAGTCAGCCAGAAAATCGTTTTACAATTTCAGCTTTTTTTGAGCGCAACCAAAGAGCGCAACACATAAAACTACGTTCTCGCTTGTAATGCAACGCTCTCACCACATACGTGATCTGTGAGCGCAGAGCGCGGGTTCCAATGTTAGAACCCGCCATACAAAATGTTTGCTTATGACATGCGCATTCTGTATGTTTATTTTCTTTGCTTCAACATAACGCTGCTTGAATTTCAAGTTTGATCGACTCAAGTGGAGCACTAAAAATAATGAAACCGACTTGAACACCCCAAGAGACACTTTGGTTCTTACGGGTCATTGGCTACTTGCAAATACTTTTCGACAATGCTTGTCACAGTTGTGAGAATGAGGACCAGAGAAAGACACTGACCCTCTTTCTGAGAAGATGACCAAGTTTTGCAAGAAGCGGGCTACACTCGCTCGAGACTCCCTTCCCAAAAGATCTCAGAACACTTTCAACGATAAAGATCAGAAGGCTTCTACAGTTCCTAAATCTCACAAAGTGGATTTAAAAAACCAGACAATATTAACACAAAAAAGATTGTGCCACCAAAACGACACTTTATGTGCTAATTGTGATACCTAGCTGTGGTAGCAACCACTCAACCAACGAATCAACCAACCAATCAACCAACCAATCAACCTCGATTTGTCTTTTCAGACTTGTTTGAGGTTAATTGGTCTCGCAGTTGCTTGTGATGCCTCCAGTGTTGCCAGATCAGGAGATTTTTTCCTAAATTTAGGAGATTCTTGACCTTTTAGGAGAATTTTTAGGAAGAAGAATTGTTTAGTTTGGGAGATTTATATTTTATGTTAAGGGATTTTTCGGATCCTTACTGGGTTTTTGGGAGATTTTTGGATAACGAGTATGATGTATTGGGAAAACTGGCAAAACATATTTTGACAGCTGTTTTAATAGTCAAAGCACCCTATTGTGTTAAAAATTTTTAAGCCTACAAAATGTTAGTTCGTTCTATCTCATTCTCACTTATTGCTGTTACAATGAAATCCCGTAAAAAATGGCACTTTTTATTTACGCTGTTTTTTTTTTAGCTGAAGATGAATAAAAAAGGCTGCAAAAAAAATTATGTGAATATATTTTTATAAGACATTTAACTCCTTTAAAAAATATTTAAAAAAATGTAGGAGATTTTTTCAACTTTTGGGAGGAAATTTCATTTTTTTTTAAG
This sequence comes from Melieria picta, assembly GCA_964056695.1. Classification (NCBI taxonomy): domain Eukaryota; kingdom Metazoa; phylum Arthropoda; class Insecta; order Diptera; family Ulidiidae; genus Melieria; species Melieria picta. Next base: position 60,147,496 of record OZ057399.1, on the reverse strand, counting down.
ATTTAGGAGAAAGTCATTTCAGGCATCTGGCAACACTGGATGCCTCTGTGACACGATACGCAATAGAGGTTCAATGGTTTGAGATAGCGGTAGCCATTCGAGAAGAGCTTTGATGTATGAAACTTGATTACTGCCTAATTGTGAATACTCACATTGTTCAGGTTTCTGCAAAAGAGCCACTTTGAATCCTTTAGTATAGCCACGACTTTTGCTTGAAAGATATTACAGCAATCGTGTAGGTTGAGTGAGTATCTTAGTCCTAAATTTGCTACAGAATATTCTACTCCCTGGCCGACCTTAACAGTCCAGCAGGTAGCACGCTGTCTTCTCTTACCTGAGGCTCTAGGTTCGATTCCCAGTTTGTGTAGTAAACACTTCTACTGCTATAAAAGAAATGAACAAGTGCGTTCTTGACAGGTAATGGCAAAGCTTAAAAGTGTGAAATAAAAACTGTAAACTACCAACCGCTGTTCGGATTCACCTCTAACTGTAGGTTCACTCCAACTCGTTTCCAATCTGTCTAAAATGTGTGTTGTAACGCATGTGTGTCCACACATTTTCACCGAGTTGAATTTGTGATATATATCGGGACATATACTATATAGTGTATCTCATACAAAGGTAGCCACCAGATTTTATCACCTTTTCTACTTCCCATCCTATTGTCCAACTTGAAAGTATTTAACAAATATAAATTTAGTCATAAGTTGGTACATTTCTTTCGATCCAGTCCCATCTAATTGTTGGCAATTGGTTTATTATTGATTTCAAGGAAGAAAGACATTTAATTCACATTTTTTGGAACAGAATCAGTATCAGGATATTTCCGTATCCCTAATGAAATCTGCTCCATCTATGCATATAAATCGGTATTTAATCTCATCAGTTTGACCTGGTTTTAATTCCTTCTTTTTTGACTGCTTTTTGCTGACTTTCCATAGCCATCAAACATGCACGAAAAAGTGAACATTGACCTAACATGGGTTAAATAATATTCTCAAACCACTTTGGTCACACTTTGAAAGACCTCAGAATGCGCAATTTTCAGTAACCACAAATTTCGAATACAACAACAAAGCAAATGTTTGCCACAGTTACCGCCCCACACGTGCGGCATTCGACATGCGTTCAACTGCCACTGGCCAATACGTCACCGCTACGCAAAGTTGCTGCTTTTGTTTGAAATGATTTTCAGCGAAAATCTAATTGCAGTTTACAGCTTACGGTGGGCATTGTTAAAAAAAAACACACTGAACAATCGATGGCGGTAAACTGATAACGTACAATTTTGCAGCTAAAGCGTGAAGCAACTCAAAGCAGACACGTGACGCTGTCAAATTGACGCACACGGCATTGCTCGAATGACGTTGAAAATTCGCTGGCAAGTGACGATGACAACTCGTGTCGGAGGGAGTTGAAATGAGTGGACAAAAAGAAGTAAAGGGCTGAATACTGATGTCTTTTGGCTGGTTGAATCAGCGGGCATGTTTTGATGGACACAATTGACAGGCGCGCTGTCAAACATGAAAACTGTCAAACATAAAAAGCGCAACATTAAAAAGTGGTCTAAGAATGACATGAAAGCGATTATTTTAAATATTATAAAGAAATTTAAGAATTTTATAGACAAACATTTGTTTTAAAAATATTATAAAATTCAAATACAATGCTGACAACATTGCCATTGTTCAATCATGCCATGCAATTGAAATTGAATTAATTTTACTTTTAATGATATTTAATAATTTTAGCTAATTTTTCTTGATCAGTAACAGCTTTAAAGAACCCACTACTGAACGCAATTTCCATCTTTTGTTCATCTTCTACACAATGGAAATGCATAAAATGTTCATGTCGCATGCTGCAACGGCAATCAAATCCGCACAAACAATCAAATTCGCTGCTGGTCTTCGAAACACACCCAAAAGTGTCCAGTGTCGTCCAGCTATTCTTTGCCGACTTTATTGACGTGCCAATAAAAATTGCATTGCGTTTGTGCGATGCCAAATGTGCACAGCAAATACTTACTTTTGCCACTCCACTCATTTCCTCTTTCTTCATTCCTTCCTTTCGTTATAGTAGACATGAGTGCCGTATTCCAGTGAGTTGTACACGAAAACGATTTATTAAAATTCGTGTTGCTTGCTGGCCGCTCGGCTGATTGAAAGGAGAGGAGAGTCGAGCAGAGGAGTTGGCAATTCCAAAGGACATTCGAGCCAGCGATATGAGTAATTTGCTTTTGGCCCTAATGGTCCGGCGTAACTAAGCAGCACAATGAGCAGCCGCCTGCCGAATGGCGATGTCAAAGCTGACGACGTTGTTGATGGTCAGCGCTGATGAATGCCATCGCGGCCACTGACGATAATAACGACATGACGATGCTGCTCTGGACTGGACGGTGGAGGCGATTGTGACGTATAGTTGGCCGGATATGAAGTACGATAAAAACAGCTGCACATGAGCCACAAGCGAGTGAAGGAGTGCGAGCAGTGCAAGAAAGGATGCCGTCCAATCTGTCATTTGGACAAAGCGAAAAGTAATAAATTCCTGTAGTGCGCGCTACAGGACAGCACAGGATGTGCTTTGTTGCTGGCCGCAAACGTGTGCGCGTGTATGTGTGGGTGTGTGTATGTGGGTGGTGCTTGAGTGTGCCGAGCAAATATAATTTATATGCCATATATATAAAGGACCAAACATCAACATAATTCAAAGCACTAAAAGGATGCGCGCTCATATTTTTGCCATATTACATTTTCGCTTTAGATGAACGAGTGCAAAAATTGTTGTTCAAAACCAACGAAGACGGACTTTGACGCTGACCGTAAGGACACACACACACACAGAGAGAGATGAAGGAGTCAACTGCAGCAGCGCGCAAGGTGCCATAAGTGGAGATGTCGCATGCCAACAGGCTTTTAATAATAATTTGTGTGTGATATGTTCGCTCTAACTGTTGGCTGCTAATATCAACAACGCCAACGCATATTAAATGCAGCCGAGCGTCGCTGGCGGCAAGGATGTGCACATTTAAACGCTTCAAGCGACACAGAGCGGCAATAGTTGGTTGAAATTATGGGAAGGCGAGGGGGCTAAAATCATTGCCGACAACATTATTCATGTTCGTGTTCATGTCCGAGTTGTTGGTGTCAATTTAATGTGCATTGGTTGCTGTGAGCATTGTGGGCACAGTTGTGAAGTTACGTTGCAGAAAGGCGAGGGGACGGGAGGCGGGGTGCTGTTATGTAGCCTTGCAAATAGATGTTTATGCATTATTAAAACTTTTAGTGTGTTGTCTCTTTATGTGGGCATTAATTTTGTAATATTTAGAGGAAAATGCAGAAACCTGTCAGAAAATGCAGAAACCTGTTCGAGGCCCAGCCATGACTATGTATTTGTTTTTGTGTGTGCAAAAATATATAAATTGTATGGATATGAATTGCTGTAAATTGACATCTGCAGAGGCTGCAGAGATGAAGTCTGAAGGAAATTGTTGAGTATCTCTCTGCAACTGTTCAGATTTAGCGAGAATGTGCTTCCGATTCTTGGTCTTGCAGTTAATAGTCTGCTTAACAGACCTGGAGAAGATACCCCACGCAAAATTAAAAAACCACCAAGTGTCACTCACCAATGGAAAGTGTATGGGTGGAACAAAATGAGCCACAAGACCTGTGTGTTGTCCCGGAGGCGGCCAGTTAATCTAATCTTAATTCCTACCGATTAAGAACCACAACGGGCTAAACTAGCCTATGTGAGTCTCTAGTCGGCAACGGCTCTCTTTTCCCTACCTACCTACTTACCTACCTATGGAAATGAATGTCGTAACTAATTATATGTACACAATACATATCTAAAGATATATATATAAGGATCATAGAACGCCCGATACTCAAAAGCCTTTTTTACATTTTGTATATACAGGCTTTAAGGTTTAAGTCCAATGAAGAAGCTGAGAACCTAAAGGACCTCCGAAAGGAGGTCACTCAGGCCATAGAAATCCTTGAAATTTCATATTTTTTAGAATACGAATTTTTTACCATCCAAATCAATTGAAGCTTCTAGCGAAATTGAATGGACTGTGAATAGTTTTGTAGTTTTGTTTTGTAGTTCTCGAACTCCCACATTGTCGAAGAAGAAGTTACCCCACTGAGTCTCCCATTCTTCTGGAGAGTAAAGATATGGGCAATGTTTCCTTCCCAATGTCCTTATCCATGCTACTACTGCAATTTTTGTTTTTTTTGCACCGAAATGTTTTTTAAAAACCCTTTGATAGCTTATGTGGTTCAGTATCTATTTGAATTCTGTTTGCCCTAAAGCACGGCTATTTTTTAACACTAGAATGCCCGAAAATCTGACCTGATGAATCTGATGAATTTTGTGAGTGAATTTTTGATTGAAAAACTTGGGAATTGTCACAGCCTACTATGATATTTTTTTTTAATATTTGCAATTATTTGAATTTTTCATATTTCGCAATTGAAGATGCATATTTGTCTATTTATCAGTAAGATTTGCTGAAAATTGCATATAGGTAGTCAAAATGACTACCTTTGGGCATTTAAGGTAAATTTTGCAAAATTGGGGTAAATAATTTTGTTACAATATTTTTAATTTATTTATTCCATTTAGCTCTAAAAACTAATAAAAGTCACGTAAGATATTTTTTTAGAAAGCGATGCAACAAAAGTTATTTACAATAAAAGACCTCAATGTAGTCAAAATGACTCCCTTGGGCATTCTAGTGTTAAGGCCTTTTGATATAATTGAATCGCACGAGTTCAAGGATCTTTGGGGCAATATTTTCCAACACTACAGTCTAACTTCGCTAAAGCGAATCCAAAAGAGAACTCAGCTGCACCTCATTGTGTAAAACATTCGTATTCTTTAGTAAAGCGAGTGTACAAGAGCCCAGAAATCGAACTCATGACACTAATAGGAAGATTCACATTAGAAAATAATTTAACCTATATTTATCTCGGATCCGTGACTGATTTATACTTTAAAGTTCTTCATACTCTGGTGGAAAACCTTAAAAAATTAATTCAAAAAAACTTAAAATTAAAATTTGTTTCACTTTTGGTTGTAATATTTCATAGACGAGTACTTTATGTGTCTCAAGAATCTTATTCCAGTAGAAAAATATTTTTGATCCCATGCTTTTAATCAGTACTAACATTCTCCTGTCTAATCAAAGTCTACTTATTATTTTTTCATTTATGTTTTGTCTTTCAAAAATTGTATCCCAGTGGAAATAATTTTCTGTTCCACGCTTTTAACTAGTTTTAAATATTTTCTATCTAATTAAACCTTATTAACAATTTTATCAGATTTATTTTGTGTCTTAAAAAGCTCATTCCAGTGGAAAATGTTTTCTATTCCACACTTTTAACCAGTTTTAAATTTCTTCTATCTAATAAAAGTCTACCAACATTCTTTTATTATATACATACGTTTCGTCTCTCAAAAATCGTATCCCAGTGGAAAATATTTTCTATTCCACACTTTTAACCAGTTCTATCTTATAAAAGTTTACCAACAATCTTTTAATATAAGTTTTGTCTCTTAAAAATCGAATCCCAGTGGAAAGTATTTTCTATTCCACACTTTTAACCAGTTTTAAATTTCTTCTATCTTATAAAAGTCCACCAACAATCTTTTTACATACATTTTGTCTCTCAAAAATCTTATTCTATTGAAACAATTTTTGTAATTTCACTTAATGTCGCGAAATTACAAACATTTTCTTGAATTTCTTGTAGCTAATCAAAGTCTACTAACAATTTTTAGCGCATTCAAGTGATAACAAGTTTATGAATATTTAAGCTATTTCGAAGCATAACTGAAAGCGTTGAAAGCTGCAGAGATTTCACCAACCCAACAACAACAAGAGCTCTGCTCTTGACGAACCGAAACTTGACAACTTGCGGCAAAGCAACAGTGGATAGAGCGAGAGAACGAGAAGGACAGAAAGGGATAGATGGAGAAGAGTATGCGGTCGCAGGATGTGTGAACTACAACCAGTAATGTATCTGCCGTGGCAGCCACTAAATGCCGTTACATGTGCGCTGTCATGTAAGGATAATGAATTTTTAATGCATTACAGCAGCCAAAGGATTTTTGCCTCCTTGCCACACCTGCAACACCCAGCCGGCAAGTCGCTCCTGCTGCTTGCGCTGCACCACTTCTGTGTTTCGTCACTGGAATTTCAATTAAATTAAGCACACAAGTAGTGGTTTAGTGCTGAAGAGAAGGAGACAACTTTTAAGTTATGCACAGCGCACTCGATTTTTAAGTCTTTAGCTGCGAGTAATTTTTTCTTGTGGGTAGTTTTTAATCAAAGTTGCTTTGCCACATTTTGTTTATATTTTTTTCGTTGATTATTTTTACCAGTTACTCGTTGTTGCTGTCATTGCAAATTTTATTGTCATTAATTTGAAATTTAATTAGCAATTTTTGTGGTTATCGCAGCAATGTTCATTGCATAAAATTGTATACAGTTGCGGTTTAAGTGACAGCTAAGTGACAGCTGGTGGCGCCAATTGTGGTGAGTGCGATGCGTGAATGAATTTTTAGATAAAAACTAGAAATCATTTCATTTTAATCGTAGTGGAATGAATAAATTGAAACTTTTTGAATAAATTGAAATTATCACAACACTAGTTTGTTGGCCAAAAAAAATGCTTATCGTAGTCGATTTACAAAAACTTCCTGATAATTCAATTGTTTAGGAAATTTCTAATACTTCTAAGAATACTTTTTAATGGCAACCCTGTTTAAATTAGGTGAATCAGGTCCATTTTTGAATTAGTTATTTCGTGCAAGTTTCAGCAAAATGTATTCAAAAGTTTGTCTCAATATCTCAACTAACTTCATACAATTGAGAGATGAAAAAACAGACAGACGAACAGATCCCAAATTAGAAGTTGATACACGAGCATTCCCTATTATGAATAGAGGATATTGTATAATATCTGTCCACATGTTTTTTTTTGATTATTTTTTTTCGATTTTTTCTTTCCAATTATAATAAACGATAATGAAGACAATCGGTCCACATGTTCTTCTCGATTTTCCTATCCCATTTTCCATAAAGTTTGCCTCTACCAGAGCTAAGCTAAAGTTTTTTGACAGATTCTTTTCGATTGAAAAATGCGGAAAATAAGAAATGATTTTTTAATCAGTAAATAATAATTAGTAATAAATAATTACTTCATTTTTTGGACATTTTAAACTTTTCAATACAATCAAAAAATTCAAAACTATTCTCATCATTCTTTTTCAATACTAAGTCTAGTCTTGCAATATGAAATCACCTGCTGAACACCTGCAACCTCTCTGAAAATTTTACATCTTTGAGCCCAAAAAAATCTTACTAACCGGAACTCTAACTCACTAATTCAATCGAAATACTGTTTTTTTGCTGAAAATAAATTATTGCTGAAAATAAATAATTTTTAAATTTATGATTTTGGTTACACCATTGTTGACTGCCCTAAAAAAACATACAGAAGTTTTTTTTACAATAATTTTGCAAATTTAAAGATTTTACATGCAAAACGCTACTCAGAAATGGTAACAAAAATCCATAAAAAAATATTGCAAACTCATTCAAAAGGCCATTAAAAACTCATATGAAAGAAATATTGTTTGTAAATGGTTGCTGTCCCCAAGACGAAAGGCCATTAAAAACACCTTTGAAATGAAAATTATACGTAAATGGTTGCTGTCCCCAAAAGCAGGTCAAAACACTCCAAGACTCAATGACTCAATCACATTTGTGCAAAAATTACACAATTATTTTAAATTGATTAGCAGCGTCAAAAGGTTTTGCAAAATTTCCAAAAAAGCACAATTTTGCAACCAAAACTTAGTTAAACACACAACCCAAACACTAACCCAGACAACAACAACAACACTAACAACAATAAAGATAAACAAAAAGCATATAAAAGGCAACCAGTCAGTCAGTCAAATGTGCTAAAAATAAGCCAAAAGCAGTCAATGTCCCAGTTCCATAATTAAATTAAACGGCACCGCGCGATTGCCACTTGACTCTCTCTCTTTCTCTCTCTCTGTGCCTGCTGCAACATTTACAAACAATCAACCCACTCATTCAACCGTACGTCCGTTGGCCCGTTTGGCTGCTTCCCCCAATTAACACAAATGCAAATTTGTTATTGCTTTTTATCAACGATAAAACCAATAACAAAAGCAACAACAACAATAACAAAGACCTCAATAACCGAATCGTTCACATAATTTCGCTTTCGTTGACCGCTAAAAAGTTATCGCACAACCAAACCAACCGGCCGGCCGCTGATGCAGCAAGAAAGATGAAAGATGAGGCAGCGACCAGCGGCAGCTCGTGTCGCTTGAATGGAGAAAAAGCGTCAATTGTGTATTACGTTATTATTGGCGGCACAAAACGACAACCTCCAACAGCCAATAACAATAAACCAAACAAATAGAAATGATAATAAAAAAAAAACGGTAAACTGTTGGCGATAGCAAAAAAAAACACCAACAACAAACAAACAAGTTGTTGGCAACAAAACAAGCTGAAGCGCCTCGCTTGGCGCAGCAGTGCGATTACTCAATTTCCACCATAAGCTTAGGCCAACAACAACAACAACAACTGGCAACAAGCTAAAGTCAACGCCGCGGCCAACACTTGGCAGGTGAGCAACTTTCTCCCAGCGCACATTTGCGCATCGCGCTTCACTCCACTTTATTCGACTCTATTTCACTCTGAGTGAGTGTAAGCTTAGTTGTTCGGTTGTTGTTGTTTTGCATATTTATTTTAATTTTTTCCGAATACTAAAGTGCTTGGAATTATAGCCACTACAACGACAAATTGGCCAATTACTACCTCAATAAAATGTAAACCATAATAAAAGGAACAACAACTAACAGTATAGAAAAAGTTTAACTAGAAAAAGTTTAACTAGAAAAAGTGTGCAGTTTGATTGTTCAACATTGTAGCAGTTATTGTTGCATTGGCATTTTGGTTGGATTTTTTTACTATTTTCGAGTGGTTTTTCATAGCAAACGCCGGCAGTGATTGATGAGCAGCCGGCTTAGTGAGCTTCATGTGTGCTGCGAGAATGAGCAATTTTTAAGTTATTTATTTTTATTAGATAAGACTAGCTACACATACATAGTTATATGTATTTAGTATTAAAAAAAGCGAAAAGTGAAAGAAAAAGTGATGACATAGAAATATAATTTTTTTTTGTTTACAAAAGATTCATTAATATCTTTTGGGCTGAAGGGGCACTAAATGTATTACTGGACGAGTTTTTTGAGGAAAAACAAGTGTTTGCTCAGTGTTTTACTAATATTTTGGGTTCTTCGTTAACCCTTTCGCTACAGATTTTTACTAGGGAAAGTTAAAATTTTAAATTTTAATGTTTAGGCTTCTATGTGGTTATATTCCCAACATTCCATAAGAAATTTTTTAATATTTATATTCGGACCCTGTATTTTAGAGTGTATTTCTATTAGAGAAACCACATCGTTGTGGCTGTAATAATTACTTAAACATAAAACTTTTTACGCATAACGAAAATTTGAATATTTCTTCATTTACTTAAGCCAAAATTTAAAAAAAGTATCTAAATTGAAAGAAAACATCAAATTGAAAAGTTATATAATTTTTCTGCGTCTTCTTCCTTTACTATATCAAGATATAACTTAAAAAAAACGTGTATACTTCTCTTCTTTAAACTTAAATATTCAGTTTATTAATTTCGTATTTTTCCTAAAACTTCAAACTATTCTAAGGACCAACAAAAAAGGTATTCTTGAAACCACAGAGGGTTCAGACGTCCACAAAGTAGCATGTTGCCATATGGCAACAAAATAGCGAAAGGGTTAATACCGGAAGAGGTCAGCAAAGTCATGACGAAGCAGCTAAATTTTTATGAAGTGAACCTTCAGAAAATAGAAGTAAGTAGCAACGTTTCAGAGAAGAGACTCGTTGTTTTATGACACGTTTTTGGGAGTTTTTTCTGCCCTAAAGAGGTCAGCAAAGTCATAACGAAGCGGAGGCACATAGGGAAGCTCTTCACTTTTTCTTAAATGAAGTTTCCGCCCATAGAAGTTAGTATCACTGTCAGAAAGAAGAGATTCACGTTCATGGGACCTTTTTCTGGCATATGTTTAGTTCCATAAACAAAATGTTATAGGCACTTAATTTTACTGAAGACCTGAAAACGTTTCAAAAATTTCACTTTCGGGCATTCGTTTAGGTCCTCGAAGACACAAAAATATTCCTAAACCTTCTACAATAAGCAACTTCTAGAAGGTCGTAGAACTTTGGGGATCTTGAACTTCTCTGCGTGGGTCAAAACTTCACTTTCGGCAGTTCGTTCGGGTCCTCGAAGATAGAAAAATATTCCCAAACCTTCCACAATAAACAACGCATGGAAGGTCGTACAACTTTTGTGATCTTGAGCTCCTCTGCGTGGGTCAAAACTTCACTTTCGGCAGTTCGTTCGGGTCCTCGAAGATACAAAAATATTCCCAAACCTTCCACAATAAACAACGCATGGAAGGTCGTACAACTTTTGTGATCTTGAGCTTCTCTGCGTGGGTCAAAACTTCACTTTCGAAAGTTCATTTAGGTCCTCGAAGATACAAAAAACCTTCTACAAACCTGAACCTTCCTACAATAGGTAAGCAACACATGGAAGGCCATACAACTTTCGTGATTTTTAACTTTTCTATGTAGGTCTCACTAAGTAGAAATTTTCCTCCTAGTTTATTGCATGACAGCTACAACAAGAATTAACGAAACTAATTAAAGAAAATTTGTTTACGTTAAATTTTCAACTATGTATTTCTATTATTTTCCGTTAAGCTTTTCCGCACACTCACACACTCGCTCAGTGCGGCCGGCGGCGCTCAGTTGACTACATTTCCACTCGAAAATCATCACTTTCGATTTCGTTTTGCACTCAAAGCGCCAAATCGAAAACTAGGCTTTGACAATGCCAACAGTGGAAAGCCCAAGCCAACAACCTCTGCGGCCAGCAGCCAAGTCGAGCGCATGGCAAATGTAAGTCAAACCTGAAGCAGCGCAGACGCAAACGCGCAACGCGCACCGATCGTCGCCAGGAAACGAACGAAACGAAAACAAAAGTGCAAAAACAAAAAAACAAAACACAGCAAACAAAAAGTTCAACGTCAGAGACAACTGTTGCATTACGTGAGCGGCAGTAAAAGTGGGCAATAATGCTTTATCAAAAAAATATATATAAAAATATTAAAAAAAGAATTCAACAAATTAAAAGAAAATTAATACATTTGCTGTCAGCAGCAATGGTTGAGGGACTTTTTTTTCATCTTTTTTCAATTGTTTATTTCTCATTGTTTTTAAGCGTTCAGCGTCGGCAGAGACCATTAGACGGAAATGGTTGTTGTTGTGCGTGTTGCAACAAGCGGCGCATTTGTGCGGTGAAACAAAGCGGAACAATTGTTGTGTCGGCCGTGTTATGGCGCTGATTGCTTTATTTTTCATGTATTTGTTACTGTAGTTGGGATTTTGTGGAAAAGAAAGTTGCGTTTGACTTTTTGTTTCATCATTTTGTTTATTTATTTTATTTTGTAGTCTTTGTTGATGATTTTTTTGCTCAACTGTTTGTTTTAATTTTTTTTAGTTGAAATTTTTTTTTATAAAAATTACGCAAAATCTAAATTCAAGCGTGCGTCAGCCAACGAATTACAACACCCTTTGCTGCATTTGGAAATTCAGCTTAAACTTTTTAAACTTGAACTTGAGCGGCGGCTTTAACATCAGCTTCGATTCGTGAGTGCACGCGAGGCAACGAGGTGTGAGCCGGAGATGACTGCAACAGAGAGAGAGAGAGAAAAGAAGAAGAAGAGAGGCAGCCACGGCCAAAAATCACGTCTGTGCGCCACATAAAATTTTAAACCACACTTTACTCGCTGTGTAACGGTTTAAGTGACAACACTGTCAGCACCCAAGTGTCGGTCGGTCTGTCCATCTCTTTTACTTGTGTTCATTGTAATTCGACGCACGTAACCGTTGCCTCATTTCCGTCTCCGTCTCCGACTGTCGACTCCATTGCAATTGCAATCGCTGTCATTCGAATCGAACGCGTGTGTCCTTTTCGCTTGCTGTGTTTGTGTCTGTGTGTGTTCATTGCTGTGACACTCCTTCGCACTCTAACTAAATACTTCATTCATTGCTCAAGTGCGCCATTGACAAAAACAACAACAACAACCACTTACAGCACCGAAATCAAGCGTCGCAATTTTATGTTGCAAACTGCTGTCATACAGAACGCACAAATTTCATCACAGCACCGCGAGTGCGACATTGGTTGCAAAGTTTTGTTAGTTCACCACCTGCTGTGCTGCTGCTGTGTGTGGAATGGTTGAAATTTTTCGAAATTAGCTGCAACACTGCTTGGCACTTATTCGGTGCCGTTGACTGCATGTCGTCACCATTGTGGCGCCTCCTTTAGCAGAGAGAGAATGCAATTTGGTGTGGTGCGTGCGCAATAAAATTTTGGGTTGTAGTACTTAAAGGATTCGCGTGGTTTCAGCTTTGAGGTTAAATTTTAAGTTTAAAATTTTAATTTGAAATTTGTCTGCAAACTTTCAATTGATGTAAAGCTTATTTTTTATTTATTATATACAATAAGCGGCTTTCATCTCAATATAATTTATTACATTTAAAATCAGACAACTTTTGGCTCCTCCTGAGAGTAGATATGGTAATGCCAAGGAGATGGTATAAGAATTCTCGTCGACACAATAGTTCGTACTGAACGCAGTATATCGGGCAGCTGTTGCTCGACTCCCACACCTAATCTAAAAGAATTCTTTGCACACGAGTCTTTGGATCTCATAATTATCATGTAATGATCTTTTTAGGGTTGTACTTTCCATGGTTAGTTCAAGAGATCTTAACAAGGAAGATATTCTTTAAGAAAGCCATACAAAAATAAAGTCAATAAAGCAGTAAAAGACCTCAATGCAGGCATTTCGATTACCTTGGACATTTTAGTGTTAGGTCGTCTGTTCCAATGAAACTCCAACTTCAGATCAGAGAGTTGTTGGTTTGAATTTTGATAGAAACAACTAACTTCAGTGGCCATTATAATCGTTTTTCGAACTTTGCTGGGTCAAGAAATTTATATATATTTTTATATATGTACATATATAGAATCAATCAGATCCGTTTAGGCCTATAACTTGAAGACAGTAAATTCAACATACAGTTTGCAAAGCATTTAAGTCCTTTCGGACATAACCTATCCAATCAAAGAAAGAGGCTCAATTATCACCAAATAGAAATGAAAAGTTTGCACCCATGAATGCTTCTTCTTATTATTATTATCATGTTCTCTTTCTTCGAAATATTGTCTTGAGTTTTGACTTATAATCTCTCTTATGAAATCATAGCTTTGGAATCTCAACCTGTAGGTTTCTACAATAAAACACATAACCCTTATAACACCGTCAAATAGAGGGAACATAAAAGTATAACAAAAGTGGTAATACTTTTGTGTAGTAGAGATAGGTATGTATGTATGTAATATTCCACATCTAAAACGATTACCTACTACAGTTGTAATCTCTAGTATGACATCTCAGCCCTGGAACCTCAACCTGCAGGCTCCTCCATTAACACAAGTGTGGAAAAAGGGACCTTGGCACCTCATAAGACTGTCTTATCGCTTTTGTGTAGTCATCAAACAGAGATATATATGTGTGTAACCATCCCAAATCCAACCCCTAAAACGTTGACCTATTTGTCCTCTTTGCATAGTTATTTTGCTCTTTAAAAAAAAAAATATTTAACCCCACTTTCTTACTTGCGTTTTTAAATCCCCACCAAAACCTGAAAACCTTTAATTAGTACAAAACAAAGTTTGCAGCTTTTAATTTACATATTTGAATAGTGTACTCGTAAGTATAAAAGTAGCCGCATACTTTTTACACTCTCACACACTCTCAAACCGTTCTCTGCAACTCAGGACCTGTTCTACCTCCTTTGCATATTTAGCGCGCTGCCACCTCAAGCAATCTACATTTGAATAATTTGAGTGCATAATTCTCATGCAATAATCTCTTTCCACGCTGTGTTTTCTGTCTAACCGCTTCCTCTTCAACCTCTTTCAACAGTCGTTGCACCAAGCAGCTAATCTGACTTTTCATTTATTATCCTGTCGACTAGCAGACGAAACATCAAATCATAATCCACGCTCTGTGCCGTGTTGCTGCATAATCACGAAAAATTAAATTTGCAACCGACTTGCAAATAAAACAAACCCAAAGCAAACAAAAAAATACAAAAAGAAAACCCAAACATAGACAAATAAAACTTTTGCAAATACGACTAGTTGATGATGTGCACGTGAGAATTGCCGCAGCAACAGCAACAGAAGCAGCAGCAGTTGTCGTCGCACAGTATGCGACAATCTGCCAGTGAAGACGAAGCCTGCAGCAAGGACATTGAGCAGCAGAAATTGCAATTTTTCTTCGTTTTCACAGCAAATTCCAGCAGCAAAAACAACAAAGTTTAGCAAAAATAAAGCGACGATTTCAGCAGCAGACGCTGCAGCCAACAACTCGCACACATAAATAAGGCACAAGTGACAAGTGGCGTGACGGTGTCGCTGTCGGTGTGGGTGTGGGTGTGAGTGTAGAGTTGCCACTTGTGCCTCTAGTTCAGCTCCATTGCCATCGTCGCTTAAGCGCACTTTGCACCGCAGCGTTGCGTTGGAGTGTGAGGCCGACTTGGCTTATGTTTATGAATTGCTGACGCGTCACCGAGTGACATTGCAACACTGTGCAACAGCAGCAGCAACTGTTGTGCGCGAATTGCTTTGGCGCGTGCTTGCCAACACTCAGAAGCAGACGTTGCAAGGCGTCTCGTCTCGCCGTGTCTTGTGTGCCGCCAATTGTGCAGCATAATTCAAAGTCAAGTGGCAAGCAACAACAACAACAACATCGGTGTGTGGCAATTGCAATTTTTTCCACTATTAGATACTGTCGGCGCGTCGCCATCGTTCCCGAGTGAATTGCAAAATGGTTTCGTTGGCGTTGTCGTTGCAGCCGAAAAGTATGCAACAAATTGCAGCTCTAATTATAACGTTTGCCGCGTACGTGGCCGGCATCAGGAATAGCGGCAGCGGACCTAATGACGGCGCCATTGCGGACTACGAAAGGTGAGTGAGATGTGATTTGGTGGCTGGGGAGAGACCGGAGAGCAGCAAATTAAGATGAATTGGATTAATTCAGTTGAATTTTTGAAGTATCTCTTGTACGGTGTACGTTTGAGTTGCGGTGGAGAGTTGGAAAATGAATGATTTTCATAAAGTAACTAAATCAATTAAAAATAAATAAATTAAAAAATTAATAAATAATAAATAATAAACAATAAACAATAATAAATAAAATAAATTAAAAAAAATTAAAACGAACAGCAAAAACATAAAATTGCAGAATTTTAAGATGTTAATGTAGCAAATTTTTTAATGAAAAAATTCCACCATGCAGCTAATAATATGTAATTTTTTAATTGTTTCCTCCTTTCAGCTATTCCACACCCTACAACGAGGACTTTTTTCCCTCGCAATCGCTCTCGCATCACGCAACGACGCGCCAGTCCAACGACTTTCGTCCCTCGCAAATGCTCGAATTTACACCAGCAGATGCCAGCGTGCTCAAGCGTTATCCGCCCAGCTATCAAAAGTCCGACTATCACACCAAGCAAATCGCTCCCAGTGGTCCTACGCTGCGACACGAGGCCACACCACAATTCGCCTTTCCCAGCCAGCGTGAGCAGGCCACTTCCTCATCGGCCATTGCAACAAACTCAGCTAATATCTACAACAATAACAACAATGCCTTCGTGTACAATCATGAGACGCCGCAGCGACCACAACAACAGCTCGCTGTGCCTCCGCAACTACAGTCGACGCCAATACTCACCTACCGCGACCCCTACACCAACGAGCTCAACAATCACCAGTTGCCATATCGGCAGACGCAACACTACCAGCGGCCACAGGAGTACACAGTGCAATCAATGCTGGTGGTGGGCGCCGATCAACCGTCGCCGTCGCAGCCACCGTCGTCGCCGCACCGCTACAGCGAGCACAAGCGGCCCGGCTACGTGTTCGACGAGCAATTAAGTGCGTCTCATGCGCGCCCCACCTATGCGGCCGACAAATACTCAACCGCCGCTGCGCCGCTTTCATTCGAACATCAGCGACAGCAACAGCAGCAGCACCAGCAGCAGCCAGCGCGTCCGGCAAACGCGCAGTTGTCTTACGATTCGCATGATTACCCACCGCCCAGCTATCACCAGCAACAAACATCAAATTTCCAATCACCGCAACGACACGACACTGCAAATTACGCACAGACCCCAGCGGCAACAACAACAATAGCCAACGGTCCATATGCCACGTCTAATTATGCAAACAAGTTTGGTAATTATTTGCAAGGCGAAAAGCAACAACAACAACAACAACAGCTGTATCAAGGAAATTACAAGCCATCGCCACACTACAACAACGATGTGCAATATGTGGCGCGACCGCCGCAACCTCCACCCTCGGCCGCCTACTACCAGCCAGGCAATCGACCGATAAGGCCGGGCCCAGCACCACCACTGCATTCCAACAACAACAACAACAATAACAACAACTACTACGAGTACCAACTGGGCGAGATACCGCCACCGCCGGGCAGCAGCTATCGTCCTGGTCCGCCTCCACCGTATCGCCCGCTGCCGCCAACACAGAGCGCTGCCGGCGGCGGCGGCGGCGGCTTGGCATCGCTGGCCTCGCTCTTCAGCAGCACCCAAGAGTACGCGCCACAGTTCACCAATTTGCTGTTGAGCGGCATTGGCGCTGGAGGAGGTGGTGGCGGTGGCGGTGGCGGCGGCCGGCCGGGCAAGCGGCCCCTCAACATGCAACTCATCAAGGCGCTGGAGAACATTGCACGCAACGACGACTTGCAGTGCGTGCCGAAGGTGCTGTGCACAATGATTGCCGGCCAGACGCAGCGCGGCCAACTGCCCAGCTTTGTGACATCGCCAGCAATCACCAAGTGAGTGTTTGTGGGAATGTGGGGACGCATTAAGATTTCCGGCATTCGAATGCCAATTTCAATTTTAATGTGGCAGCCATTAGACTGTCACACCGAATGCCAATTAAGTGGCGTCGTTCGCCATTGCTGCACCTAATGCAATTTCGATTGGTCCCTCTTTAATGACCACAATTTGTGCACTTCATAATTTTCCGATTTCATTTCGTTTGTACAGCTTTCTGGCCGGCTTTCCTGCCTCATCGCCCGCACTCATCTATGGACGTGCCGCCTTGTTGGGCATCAGCGGCGGCGAGCGCAGCTGCACCCAAACCTATGCCAAATGCCCCAAAAATGAGGTAAATGCATTGCTTTTAGTCTATACAATTTGTGGTTAGTGCTAACCGCTTTTCATTATTCCCTTCCCTGCACGCAGTATGAGATTCTCTACTATCTCAACAATCATCGCGGCGGCTTCTTCAAGTTCTTCAGCGAACCGGAGGAACAGGCAACTCCCACCAAACAACAACAACAACAACAACAACAACAACAACAACAAGAAAAGCCGCAAGCCGACAATGACAGCACTTCGCTGTTCAGCATATTGTCAGCGCTAACCGGAAATGCGCCACAAAGCACCACCACGCCGCGTCCCAAACTGCCGCCCACTGTGGCCAGTTTCGACATCACCAACGGTATTGGAAACTTCTTCACCAACGTTCTGTCCGAATATCTGGGCGGCGTGGAATATCAACGCCGCAGACGCCGACGTCGTCGCAGATCAGCCGTTGAGCAGGAAATGGCCAATAAGGTGCGCGACTTGACAGAATCGGAGGATTTCCATGACGAGGAAGATGACGAGGACACACAGAGCGCGCTGGATTTTGTGGACGATGAGGAGAGCAACGACAGCGGCAGCAACAATGTGCAGCTGGGCGATGTGGACGGGCGCGTGCTGCACAAGCAGGTGACGGCGCTCAAGTTCTTTCCGGCCGACAATGACAATGCGCGTGCGACGGACAACAGCGACAAGTACCTGCGCACTGTCATCGAGCATTTCAATCGCGCCGAGACGCAACGGAAGCTCAAGTTTCCCAGCGCCAACGAGGAGCGTGAATATGAGACGGACAGCGTGACGGCCCATACAAGGCGTGGCAAGCGCGTGCAGTTCAATGACGAGAGTGAAGTGCTGCCAACGCCAAATCCTGTAAATTTTGTGGATGACAATGCAAAAGAGACGCGACGCGGAAAAGCGGTGGTCTTCAAGGAGCCCAACGATGCTAATGCTGATCCG
The DNA here is from genome assembly GCA_964056695.1 of Melieria picta. Taxonomy (NCBI): domain Eukaryota; kingdom Metazoa; phylum Arthropoda; class Insecta; order Diptera; family Ulidiidae; genus Melieria; species Melieria picta. The sequence continues at coordinate 60,129,135 of OZ057399.1, read as the reverse complement.
CAGATGCAATTTGGGGCCGCAACCAACGATGTGAATGGACATGTGTTTTTTCCCGATCACTACGAGAAGCACATACGCAAAGGTCGAATTGTGAACCGTCCCGAGGCGGCCTATGCGGATACCTATGCGGACTATGTGCGCAGTCGCGATGACGAACGCGACCGCTTCGTGCTGGCCAACAACAAGCGCCGACCAGCAGCGACCAATGACTACAATGGCGGCATCAAGATCTACAGCAATCACAACTACAATGCGATCTACAGCAGTCAGTCGGCAAATGTGGCACAGCACAACTACAACAGTCATACGAATATTTATAGCGGCAGTGGTGGTGGCTCGAATCGCTACCACAATCGACCACCTTACGCCAGTAACGATGCGGGCGGTGGAGGAGCGAATACCAATTACAAGTATCCCAATTCGAACTACGTTAGCAATAACCGCTACGGTAACCGCTATCAGTCGCAGCAGCAAACTACGCGCACACCGGCGCCCAGACATGAGGACGATCAGAATATTTACGTGAACAATTCTCAGGGCGTTACCACTTACTATGTAACGCCCAATGGCAGAAAAATTTACCTCTAACTTTAATGTTAACCGATGCAAATATTCAAGTGTGCTTAGACTAATTGTAAATACGATTGTGTGTGGCTTAGCTTAACGAGTGTAATAAATTATTTATGTGTCAAATAAATTACTAAAATTTACCTATAAAATGATGGTGGTTTTTGTTAAAAACAGAAATAAAAAAATTAGATTCGCTGGGCAGAAATTGTGGCTGATAATTTCAGGCAGAAACCCAGTAGGTCCAGCTCACATACTTATTCCATCCATTGAAATGACAGAAAATAAGAAAAATGTCAAATTTTTTTTTATTGAAGCGAACTCAGTTACATTACATACCACTATGAAAAAACTAGTCTTTTCTCAGGCAAATGAACACTGGAATGCCCGGCCAATTCCAACTTGCTTAACCTTCGGGAAACGCACAGGGTCATGCAGACTCATAGATTGATTTAAAAATGGGTATATTGCACTGAGAAATGATCTATTGTGCACCATGCAGACCCATACTATTTTAAGTGACAAAACCTGTTCCAAAACCTGTTCTTCCCGCGAGTTTTTTATGTTACAAGCTTCATAGATATTAGCAATATTAAAACATTATTAAAACAATGCTCAAAGTACACCTCTGAATTTTTTTTAAGTCAAAAGCTTCAATATTTGTGGAATCAAAGGTGGTCTTACTAGCCCAGAGTGTTTTCAATGATTGAAAAAATAAGTGTATTCCTCAAAGGTTAAATACCCATATGAGAAATTATCTTACAAAATAGGGACAACATTTTTTTAAATATTTTTCATTTTTTGTATTAAATCTATCTACCATAATTATAAAACTCAGAATCATTTTCTTTCAAAAAGCCATGCAAGAAAATAATAAAAAAAATCCAATGGAGTATTTTTTATTCCCTTAGGCATTCTAGTGTTAATATGATTTTTATCATCACTTTATTAACCCCTTTCGCCGTAGTTTTTTTAATTTTAATAATTTTTTTTTAATAAAATATTTCACTACCAATATTTTTCCTATATGAAAATTTTACTATATTTTTAGGGAGAAATATATCTTAAAAAACATTAAATAAGTTCTAAACTTAGATTTTTAAATTTTGATATCAACTGTTGCAGTGTCTTTTCTTAAGATAGAGACAATTTGACTTACCCAGTAAAAACAGCTCGAATGGGAATCATCAGTTAATACTATTCAGACTTAATTTTGGTACACATTTCAATCACTCGATCACTTTTGCTTGCAAATGTAGCGCGGCAACTACGAACCAAACTGACACCCATTTTGTGAAGAAATTCATTGGCTGGTTTTTTACTTTAGCGTCTAAAGGTAGGCAACACTTTTCGCACTTTCTTGTGCTGCATAACGTGTCGTAAAAGCTGGTCAAACTTTAGGCACTGACTTATAGATTTATGAATGATTCACAAATAAGCATAAAGTTATAACTGTAACGGCGGCGGTGAAAAGGAAATGAACATTCGGCAACAGTATCTAATATTTTTCAAAGCCAGTGTATTTGCTTTTAACATATAGCGGCAAATGAAAATGTAATGACAATTTAAACGGTAAATATAACGGAACACGATTTATATGATCGTTTGACTTGTGACGACGAGCCCAACACGTCTTGTTTCAAATTGTTTCAACTTCGTACTTACGTCTGATCGGTTTTCACGTGTTCCTCTTCCTTTCGGTTGGGGCTGCATTCTGCCCAGAGTTGCCAACAGTTGACTCGGACGCCAGGGTTGTCGAGGTTCCGCTACAATAATACTTATTCTAAAAAACTCCTAATAAGATCACTCAGCTAGAAGTAATCGAAAGTCTCTTAGCTTTGCAAAGGATATTAAATTCTTAACATAAATTGCAAATAAGCACTTAACACATTCAACACACCACTCCAAAACTCTCCTTGAGTCAAAAAATAAAACAGTAAATATTTTTTAATATAAATTTTCAGATTTAATTTAACATTTATTAACAATTAATATTATATAAACTTAAATAAAATATAAATAAAATACAATAAAAGCATGAAAAGCAGATGAATTCTTATGACAACGATAAAAAAAATACAATAATAAAAAGAAAATATCAACAAAATGTTCGAGTATGAACTGAAGTAAAAATAGCATAAAAAAATAAATGCTGAAACTGAAAGCAAATTGAAATGCATCTCGCGTATGAAGAAAAGCAAATGTTACAGATGAAAATGAAATTGTAGCAATTGCAGATAGCAAAATCATAACAATGTACAATGCTTCTAAAAAGCAAAAAGTTAAGTCTTGACTAGCTTAACTTTTTATACAATCACAAAAAAATGCTCAGAAATTACAAAGAAAACAATATAACAAAATATGAAGCAAAACAAGCAAAGTAACTGAATTTTGGGAATTCGCAGCGGCAACAAATGCTAGACAACAATTTTGTTCAGCAACAGCAATGAAAGCAGCAATTTGCACACGCAATCGCGTCCCAAATGAACGCGTTGGCAGTGCGCACCGCAGAGGGAGAACCAAAAGGCAGCAAACCAACTGAGCGGCGCGCCAGACGAGTTGGTGGCATTTGTCAGTTGCAATTTTTGCTGGACATGTTGAACATTCAATTTGTATTTCTTGTTGTTGTGCTTGTTGTTGTAACTGCTGCTGATTTTCATTTGCCTGCGCACGTAGCTAACTGTGCAAACAACAATTTACAGCAACAAAAACAACAGCAGCAACAATTTAAATGCAGTCAGCAGTTATGGCGTTACAGTAACTCGCTTTTGTTGTTGTTGTTAATACTTTCGGTCAACAATTCAAGCGCTATGTTCTACTATTTTCTTGTTGTTGTTGCTTTTGTTGTGTGCACTTTCTTGCTGCTGCGTTTTGTTGCCGTTACAGCTAACAATGGTTATTGTTGTTGTTGCTTTCATTTTTCACTGTGCTGAAAATTAATTTTTCAATTCACTTCAACGCCCAGTTGAAATGTCCGAAAAATACACATTTTACCTCACTGTGGGGAAGTCGAGTGGAGCAGAGAAGTGAGCGGGAGTATAGGAGGGAACAAAAGTGGGGAGTCGAGCGCACGCAAATACGGCGACGTACGTCACTCGTCATGCAACTGACTGCTGCAGTCTGACGATGGACATCATGAACTTCAAGTGTACGGAGAATGTAAGCTAATAGGGTTGCCAAGTGGATTTAAGTAGCAAAATATTTGTAAAAAACTAATTAGATTGAAAATTATATATTAAAAAATTTTAATAATTAAAAATGTTAACTATAAAAATAATTAAAATAATAATAAAAATAATTAAAATATTCAAAATGTATTTGACCATCGAATAAATTCATTTGTTTAATTTTTTTCAATACATAGAAATATTTTTTTAAATTTTTTATTTTAAAATTTTTTCAAGAAATTTTTAGTTTTTGCAGAAATATTTTTTTATTAAAATATTTTTTATTATAAATGATTTTAACCATAGAATAAATTCAATTGTTTAATTTTTTTTCAATATATAGAAATATTTTTTTTATTAAAATATTCTAAATCCATCGAATGAATTCATTTATTAAATTTTTTCAAGAAATAAAAATGTTAACTATAAAAATAATTAAAATATTCAAAATGAACTTGACCATCGAATAAATTCATTTGTTTAATTTTTTTTCAATACATAGAAATATTTCTTAAATTTTTAATTTTAATTTTTAAATTTTTTCAAGAATTTTTTTTAATTATTTCAAAAATATTTCTTCATTAAAATTTGTTTTATTATAAATGAATTTAACCATTGAATGAATTCATTTGTTTAGTATTTTTCAATACATAGAAATATTTTTATTTAATTGAATTGCATTAAAAAGCAATTTTGAAATCATATCATAATTGTGAAAAACTTTAGTTGAATTGAAATTTCAAAAACCCAACTCCAGCACAGGCAACTCTGTGCTGAGCTCCACAGCTTCCCACTTCTACTTACTCTCGCCACTCTCGCTCGTTTGCTCCACACACCTCAGACCACACATGCGGGCAGCGCGTTTCAGCAGTCGACATGTCCACGTTTTGTTTAATTTATTCACCATAATTATTTACATTCCACTCTTAATGCTGTCCACATGCACAAAGTGCACTCCATTATGCGGTCTGTCCCTTCTCCCCATCCCTCCCATTCCGTCTGTTCAAACCAACCAAAGCACCCGGCACCTACACGTAGTTGCCACCTGCCTCGTGGAAACAATTTTGTTGCCTGCAGTTTTGCTACAATTCGTCATACTTATTCTTTTATTTTTGTTTTTGTAAACGTGACGTGGCATGAAAATGAAAAACTTTGGCAAACGGAAAAATCGAGCGAAAAGGGTAGAAAATAAATAGAAATGTAGGAAATTAAAAATAAAAGCAAATGAGACAAGAGCCATCAAATGGAAATGAAAATGAAAATGCAAAGAAATTGTTGAGTTGTTAAGGAAATATTCAGTGCTGAGGTAGAGGCCGCACTTGCGAACCCTTTCGAGCATTCGCCGGCAGCTTTGTGCTGCTAGCGTGGCTGTGGTGGCGGCAGTGGACCAACGCCTGGACATGGCATCCGTTTGGCCAGGTGCCGACACAGCGGCACATCGCGCACAGCATCGCCAATGAAGAGAGACAGCAAATACCATTGTTTCATGCCGGTTGATTGAACTTTGTAGTTTCTGCAACAACAAAGAAAACGACAATAATGAAAACAAGCAGAAGATATGCAAAAAATTGTAATCATAATATAAAAACAAACAAATATGTACAAGTAAACAAAAAGGAATTTTGAAGGCAACAATGAGCAGCAACAATGCGAAAAGTGGCATTGAAAAAGAGAAGAAAAATAAACTTTTTTTTTTTTTCAAAGCGGATTAAAAAATAATAACTTATGAGTGCCGCTAGTAGAAATAAATGTGAGCAGCAGCGAGAGCTAAGTAGAAGCGTAGTGGCATTTTAGGCGTGCGGCAGTGGGGTTTCTGTAAATGTTTGCGCATAGAAAAGCGGCACAAAAGCACAGCGCATTTTCTTAATAAATCAAATGGCATTTGTGGCACGAAAGCGGAGCGGGACAGGTAGCAGCGGCGCTGAGTAAACAACGAGCAGATTAATGCGTCCTTTACCTTTGAGAATCGTAGGTCGCAGGAGTGTGGAGGCGCTTTTTGCAGTTCGAAAAAAACTGTTGTTGGCTTTGTATGAATGGTGAACGAGTTGCTGAAGCTTTCTGCTTTATAATTTGAGTAATGCCAAGTTGATGTGCGATAAGAGTCGAGAGTGCAATGTACGAAAGCATTTGTCAGCAAATATTTAGGGGTTAAAAACTTTGACTTTACTATGAACTTGTTTGGGTTTAAATAATTTTTCGTCATTTACATATGTATATGAGTAAATAATGTTTTAATAGAGTAAACATTTGAATATACACTTTTCAGCAATTTAAAGTTTGAATATGACTAACTTTTGAAGCAGATTGTTTCCATTATTTACTTAATTTTTTACTCGTATGTCCCATTAATGGGGCAAGTAAACCCATAATTTTTCAGTTAATTTAAACTTATTTAGAAAAACATTTCATGATTTTAGACGCACAAAATATTTCTCTGAACCTGAGCTGCCTCTGCTCCAAATTACTCGTTCCACTGCCGCCGCTCAACAAAGGTTAACCCTCTCCTGTTCCTTGCAATAAGTCAAAGAAATATGAACAGCCAAAAGTCAGAATCCGACGCATTTTTTCTTTCCCTACCAGAGTGAACTGCAAGCCTCATAAATTTCGTCACTTATTGCATTCACTGCTTTGCGCAACGCGTTTTCCATTGTGTACTCGCGCACTTTAATGTGCCGCATGCAATTTATGCACCCAAAAACTTGGCTTATAAAACCGAAATTATGCAAAAATACTTTGGCAACAAATTGACAACAAAAGTTGCGTCCATTAAAATTCGCCCCAAACACAAAACGCAACGGCGACGAATGCGCGCCACTTGTCGTCGTTGTCTGCGCGCACAGCGTCTAATTTATGCGCCACTGCGAAACGTGTTGCCGCAGGTCAGTGTCGCCGGACATTCGCCCTGCCGCCCCGCCACTTGACACTCAAACAAATGCATAAACTTTGACTTGCATTGAGCGCCTTTGTGCGTTGGCAACTGGCTGCAATTTGCCGCCCGTAAAGACAGCGACTGCGATTTTTATTGCTGGCGTCATTAGTTGCTCGCAGAAAAAAAGGGGGAAGAAAGCATTTTACGTTGCGTAAAAGTTGAAAGAATTTGTTGTTTTTTTTTTTTGTTAATTTTCATGCATTGTGCGTTGAGTTTTGGAATTGTTTGCAAATTTCTTTTGGGTTGGTTTTTTTTCGTGTAGTAACGCGTGTAATTTGTGCCAGCAATTGTGCAACTTGCTGCGTTATGAAGAGCGTGGTGCAGCTTGTTGTTGTTGTTGTAATCAGTGTTTTTGTATGCATTCGACAAATGAACGAGTTGTAATGAAATCAATAAAAGTTGTGCATTGTCTGCGACGCTTTTTTCGATGTTGTGTTGCTGTGTGCATGCAAAGAGCGTTGGGGAATGAGGAAGAAGAAGAGCAAGAAGCCAAGTATTTTGAAGGTGACCAGACTTCTTGTATTTGCAGATTCAGCCAATTTAGAAACAGCAATATGGGCATTTAATGCTCATAATAAAAAAATTTTTCAGATCCTAACAAATGTCTCATAGGCATTTTTCTTTAAAATATTTTCCAAAACCTTGAAGAACAAATATCTATAAATTGTAAAATGGTTTGCATGATTAACTCTTTTGATGGAATAAATTAATAAAAAAATTAAATTTATTAAAAATTTAAATTGTTAAAACCAAATTTTAAACTTAATTTAATTTCTTTTATAACAGCTGCGCACAAGAAGCGTTTTAGGGGCTTAAACCCCCTTTAAATATCTGTTTTTTGTGGGTGAAAAACAGCGGTACCCACAGGAGGGATTTTGGGGTAGAAATCCCCCTTAAACACAAAAATTGCTAGTACAAAACATAGTTTCGAACCGTATTCTACTCAAAAATTGTTCTCAAAACCCCTCCAAATGAAATCCTGTGTGCGCCACTGGTGGAATATATGATTTCAAACACTATTGGGCTCAAACGTTGTGTACCTCCAAAATGAAATCTTGTGTGCGCAACTGAACAACAGGTTTAGAAATTGAAAAGATGGTTCTGCTACTGAATCTTCCTGAATCTACGGTAAAACTTGCATTCAACCTCATTAAAATTATTTTGATTTTCCTAATAAATATTTCTATAAATTTGAAACATTTAAATCTACCCACAACTGGTCACTCTATATAACAAAAATTACATTTCTAAATACATCGCCCACCCCACCACTTCTTAACTTCAGTGCAACTCGTGCAAAAGTTCAATCACAACTGCCAAATTGAAAATAACCCAACAGCATGACGCACTGACATACAACAACAACAACATTTTGAGGAGATGCTCCCAGCGATTACGTTTTGTGAACAAGACATTAAATTATGCACAGATGAGTTGGCATTTTTCGCATAAAAATTGATTGGAAAACATTCTCCTTCGTTGCGCTCATTTACCCCGAAATGACAACAACAATGCCAATAACTACGAGTATAACAACAAAAACAACTATTAGCAACAAATGACAAAGACAATAGTCGAAAAGGCAGCTACACGTACAGCAATTGAATGCGCCAAAGCACTGAGGGGGGGAAAGCGCGACGAAATGACAAAACACTGCAGGCGAAACGCACACAAACACAAATTCGACTCTTGCGACTGCAATGAGCCATGAAGTGATTTGCTGCACGGCAGCGAAACGCTTCGTGAGCTTCGGAGACTCAACAGCGCTGCTGCTCTGCTTTGGCATTCGGTGGCAGGTAAGTTTGTTTCTTTTTGTTGCTGCTTTAGTACTATGACCTACCGCAAGATGTCCTGCCAGGCAGGATGCGCGCCATAACGTCCCGGACGTGATGCGTGCAGACGGCAGGGCTCCTCCAGTATGCAAGCACGTGGACCAAACTCACGTAGTATGGCTTTCTGAGCCAATTCGGCGTCGTAGGCGGCGGAGGCAGCGTCACGTTTACTGCGCGACCGATAGGTGTCTGGAATGTTTTGAGAGGGAAGACAGAAAAATTGGTTAAAACTGCAGCAACAGTGGTTACATGGCTGACAATAAAAATCTTTTGAACTAAAAACAGTCAAATAAACTTTAAAGTATTTTTCGAGGTGTTAAAAATAATAAATAATTTTCAACAATATTGGAACACAAGAACTTTTTGATAGCAACGAAAGCATTGTTATGAAAAAAATGTCAAAATTTTAATAAACTCTATATTTATTCAGATATTTACATATTTTGATTTTGATTTATTTTGTTTTTATTTTCTCTATTGCAAATTGTTATAGAAACATTTACGTATTTCCTCTTTTACATGTATTCTTCTTTTATTATTGTTCCATTTTTATATTATATTTTTTTAATATTTTCTTTATTAAATTATTATTAAAAAATAATGTTTTGATTACAATGATAGCATTGTTATAAAAAAAGTCTTAATTTATATAAATTCTATCTATCTATATCTATCTATTCTTCTTTAAATTTTTATTGATTTTTTACTTTTTTTATTGCAAATTGTTATAGAAAAATTTACGAATATCTTATTCTACATTTATTTTTCTTTTATTTGTATTCTATTTTTATTTTCTATTTTTTTAAATATTTTTTTCATTAAATTATTGTTAAAAAAGAACGTTTTGATTACAATGAAAGCATTGTTATAAAAAATGTCTAAATTTTAATAAATTTTATATTTATTCAGATATTTATATATTTTGATTTATTTTTTTTAATATTATCTTTATTGCAAATTGTTATAGAAATTTCTTCTTCTTCTTATAGAATTTCTTCTTTTTTATAAGTATATTCTTCTTTTATTAATATTCTATTTTTATTTTTTTTAATATTTTCTTTATTAAAGTATTATTAAAAAAGAACGTTTTGATTTCAATGCAAGCATTGTTAAACACAAAATGTCTTCATTTATATAAATTCCACATTTACTAAGATATTTATATATTTAAATTTTTATTGATTTTTTACTTTTTTATTGCAAATTGTTATAGAAAAATTTACGAATATACTGTTCTACATTTATTCTTCTTTTATTTGTATTCTATTTTTATTTAATTATGTTAAAAATATGTTCTTCCTTAAATTATTATTAAAAAAAGAATGTTTTGATCACAATGATAGAATTGTTATCAAAAAATGTTTAAATTGAAATAAATTCTATATTTATTGATATTTACAAATTTAAATTTTGATTAATTTTTTTCTATATTTTCTTCATTAAAAATTGAATTTCGTTTTCTACATCTATTCTTCTTCTATATTTTTGATATTTTAATTATATATTTATTTTTATATTTTCTTTGGTACGAATTGTTATCAAAAAAAATTAATAATTGATATTTTTTATAAATTTTAAACTAAATTTTAAAAATTTGTTATTGCTTCTGTATTTATTTTATATTTATTCTAATATTTATTTTGATATTTTCTTTATTGAAGACACCCTGTAAATTTTTATTACAGCTACTACTAAGTTGATTAACAATTTTTTTTGTCCCAAAAAATCAGCTACCCATAAAACTCGTCACGGCACTTCCATATTCTAAATTTTCTACTTAAACAACAAGTTTTGCATAGAAATTCAATACTGCCATGAAAATATACAACTTTTATCTATGTTTTAATGGCTTTATTTACAGCTAAAAATTTAAATACCTTTAATGTTTCCTAAAATCAACATTACGCAAACGCCCCACAGGTCGCTTCATAAATAGGCAACAACAAGAAAAAACAAAAACAATCATCATCTTCACTCATTCACTTAAATGTTGCATTAATTGTGAGAGCCAAAGTTCAACAGCATAAAATTGATGCATCTGCAAATTCAAATGTAATAAAAATTGTAATCCACTTTTGTGACAGCCTTGAACTCAATAATGCGTAGAGGTTGTCGACGCGCCACAACGGGAAAACTCAACAAACAACCAAACAACCAGTCGGTTTGCTTAAAGCCACTTTGACTTTGTGCACCAAGTGCTGTCAACCATACAACATCAACAACAACAAACAACTTTGAATGCCGCTAAATATTTGTTCAGATAAAAGTTTGTGAAACGTTTGGATTTTTTATTAGATGAAGTGTTGTTGTTGTTGTAGCGTTTTGTTTGTTTGTTGGTTTGCAGCAGTTAAAGTCAAAAGTCGGCTTGTGGCAAATTTTTGTAGTTGTTTTCTTTGTAGATTTGGTTTCTATTTCTCTTCTCTTTTGCTGTTAACTGCTTGGTTTGTGACTTGCATAAAGTTTAGTTGTATTTTTTGAAAACCGATGTTTCCGTTGCCATGACGTTCCTCGGTGTTTTCAAGTCAGTCTTGAGCGGTTTACTGGATTTATTTACTTATTAGGGTTTGATTAGCTGTTTGGTAAAGGAATACAATTTGTTTGAACAAAATTTTTTATATGCCAAAATGTTTCAGATCCCTTAACCCATTAAGCCCTGAGCGTTGCGTTTGCGCAACGTTTGGGAATTTCGCTATATTAAGTAATTCATAAAGACAAAAGACTTGAAAATGGGTAGAACTGGATTAGAATTGATCGTTTTAGATTCTGCCATACTCAAATTTCAAAATTATTTAAATATTCATACGTTTTTTTCGATCCAAAGTCAAAGGTTTTTTTTGGGGAATTTTTGAAATTCAATCAAAAATACTTATTCTTCAAACCTATCAAAATCCCTTAGTGGGCTGCATTTTGCAATGCTAAACTATTTAAAAATAAGTTTTGAACATTTTTTTTTAATTTTTTAAACAAAAAATATGCTTTACGTTTTGTGTTGCGCGAATGCAACGTTGGGCCTAAACACTGCCAATTTTCATACAACGCAACGCGTGAAAATGTCAAAATCCAAGCAGCTGATATTTTATTAGCACATTTTATTTTCCGCAAATGTTTGATTTTGTTTATTTGTGTAATGTTTGCGAAAAACATGACAAAAAAAAAAAACATGATATGAATGTTTTGCTTGATTTTTTTTCTTGATTAGGTCAATTAATAAGATTGTGTAAAATTTTATGGAAATCGCACAAGCCTTTCTGGGGTCAGGTTTTAATGGGTTAAACAAAGATTTGAAGCAATTTGCTGGTTTTAGTCTGCTGCAGAGTTAATGTTTGAGTTGAAATAAACTCAAACACACTAAACTCAAACTAAACATTGATTTGAAGCAATTTGCTTCTTTTTATCTGCTGCAGAGTAAATCTTTGAGTTGAAATGAAACAAGTTTCAAATAAGCTATAAATAAATGTATGCCTCTGTGAAGAAGAAGGATTTCAATAAGTCAAAATGGGCTTAAAAAATATTTAAAAGTTTATATAAATTTATCTCAACTAAAATTTTTAATTTGATTTCAATTGAACTTTGTTTCAATTGAACTTTGTAAATAATGTAATTTGAAATCATTAAATTGAATTTGTTTTGTTGTACTTTTTCACATACCAAATTTTTTCACTTTCAATGCAATTTATAACAAATAAATTGTGTCAGTTAGATATCTAACTTTAAGACTGTGTTTTATATGTCAGATCGTTTCACTTTTATTTAGCCGGAAAATCGTGTCAAGAAATAAATAATATTCAATAATATTCTTTAATTTAGTAAAGAATTCAGTTCGAAAAGAAGATAAACAAATTCAGATATGAAATGCAAACATAAAATTAGATATTTTTAATCCCTCATTAGAGATTTTGATATTTTAAATCCAATTCAGAATTCTATCGGTCAATTTGTTGCTCTTTATAGAGCTAGAAATTTTAAATTTTAATCTGCATTTCATACATCACTTTGTTCCTCTTTGGAGAGTTTGAAATGATAAATTTCGATCTGCATTTTATCTGTCAATTTCTTCCTCATTAGAGATTTTGATATTTTAAATCCAATTCTGCATTCTATTGGTCAATTTGTTCCTCTTTATAGAGTTAGAAATTTTAAATTTAAATCTGCATTTCATATATCACTTGTTCCTCTTTGGACAGTAAGAAATTATAAATCTATATCTGCATTTTATCTGTCAATTTGTTCCTATTTAAGTGTTAGATGTCTTAAATTCAAGTCTGCATTTCATATGTCAATTTGGTCCGCTTTAGAGAGTTAGAAATTTTAAATCTCAATCTCCATTTTACCTCTCAATTTGTTCCTCGTTAGAGAGTTTGACATTTTAAATTCAAGTCTGCATTTCATGCGTCAATTTATTCCTCTTTGTCGCTAAATTATTCAAAATTATTCAAACGCCTAGTTTTCTTTAAGCCTGAACTTTCAAATATTTCTCCTCCCACTTTGTCTCAAATCGTCTGCTCCTTTCGCTCGACTTACTTGGATTTAGCGAGTAGGCCAACTTTTTGGCAAACTGTGACAATCGCACCGACAACACAATAACCGGAAAGCCCACCAATTGTACGGGCAGCTGAAAGATGGGGTCAGGATTCTGCGCCAAAGTGCCATCGATCAGCTGATCGAGAAGCACAAACAACACATACAGCGTGGGTATGAGCGACAACGATATAACTTGACGCAACTTCATTTTTTTAATTATTTTTTAATATTAATTTTGAATTATGAATTTCTTTCTTTCACTTGAAACTATGTGATTGCACTTTTTTCGAACGACTGCAGTTGGCGACACGCGTTTATATACTCGAAGCCGCTTCCGTCTTCCGTGTGCGTTGAGCAGCTTTGGGGTTTTGTGCGGCTTTAACCGTTCGTATTGAGAGCACCGTTGAACGCAACCAGTGCTGTGCACGTTTCGTCTCGAACTAACTGTCCAAGGCGGCTGACGAGCCTGACAAAGTTTGGCCTGTAAGCGGCAGCGCAGACTTGACTTACAAAATAAAAAACAAACGACAAAATATCAAAAACCGAAAAACCCCGAAAATGTGGCCGTCGCCACATTGGATGACAAAACGCCAAGCAATGCGGCGGCACGTCAGACAGCGCACGAACGACAGGTTCGCAACTCGACTTTGGCTCCAGCCAATTGACCAACTTTTTTCGCCTATATTGCAGCAGTTGTTGTTGTGGTGCATGTAAATAGAGCCAACATGGCTTGGCACGGAAGCCACAGACGGAGGCCAACGTCGAAGAAGCGTTCGCCATGTGGCGAAAGAGAAGCAAACGCGATCGGCGACTTTGGCCGCATCGCCAACAAGTGAAAGCGACTTGGCGTTAAATGTTGTTGATTATATTTTTTTTCGGTTTGCTTTTGGTAACTTTCGTATGCATAGTTTTGGCGCTGTGGCCAGTCCAGACCTACCTTAAAATTATTGAAATCGATATGAAATCGAAATTGAAAAAATTTCGCAGGCGCAGCACGCGCACATTGGCAATTCGGCTTTGGGCTGTGCGGAATTTCGTGCGCTCAGCGGAGCTAACAATTAAATGAAATTATGAAATATTTGAGTTGATTTTATTTGATTTGCATTGAATTTTGGCCAACAAACGGAAGAGTGAAAATTTACGAAAATTGCTTGCAGCGAGTGAATTTTGTTGAATTTGCTCACAGCGAGCGCAGTTCACGGTATGTGCTCAACAAACTGGTTTGTGCGCGATTATGGCATAAATGTTGTAATGCCTTCTTACCTTAAAAGTATTCACCAACTAAAGAGGGCCCAAAGCAGCAAGAAAGACAACAAAATACAGCAAGAAACTGTAGGCAGCGCAACGGCTAACTGACAGCTTGGTATGTGGCGACGATGACAGCGGCAACGCATCACTGCGTTGCATTATGCTTTGCTGCCATTTCGAGCGCCAAGAGATGTTAAAAAAATTGCTTCTTGTAGTTTATGAACTGTTTGTTGGTGATATCGGACACTTTAGGTGGCGCTACAGGCGGTCAAGAGGGAAGTTTGGCAAGTTGACAAAATTTTTTGACATATGGGGATGAACATTTTTGAAAAATTCAATCATATTTATTAGTATTTCAGAGACTTAACTATTATAAGTTGTTTAAGAAAATAATTGCAATGTAACTATTACAATGCAACATAAATTTTATTTGTTGATTATAATTATTATTTGCGACAATTAATTTTTACGTTGCGTAATAACTGTTATGAGAAACAAATATTATTTCGTTCTCGATAATTATTATTTCGGGATTTTTTTGTTTATGTTGCTTCATAACTTTTATTTATGACTTTTTTTTTACGTTACCGATAACTATTGTTTGAAAGAAAAGTTTTTTTACGTTGCTTCAAAACTTTTATGAAAGAAATTTTTTTTACGTTGCCTTACCACATTTTGAGTATGAATTGATTTTTAATTGTTAGTGGAAATTAGGTTTCTGCAGTTAATTTGCGTTTGTCAATTTAAAACAATTAAAAATCAATTCATATCCAAAATGTGGTAATTCAACGTACAATTTTTTTTTTCAAAATAATAGTTATCGGTAACGTAAATTAAAAAAGTCATAAATAAAAGTTATGAAGCAATGTAAAAAAAAAAATCCCAAAATAATAATTATTGACAACGAAAAATATACAACTTAAAAATATTTATTACATGATAATAATTATAGGCGACGTAAAAAATGTCTTATTGGGGATAATTATTATAAAGCAATAATTATATAAATTTCTTAAATTAGGGCAATTTTTTTATTCCCAAAAATATGGGTAATAATTATTTTAGGTCTCTGGTAATTTCAGGATTTTTCAATAGGAAATTTGACCTTAAAGCTATCTTTTTTTTAACGGGCAAAAACTTTCCAACTCGGTTGGAAATTGGTCTTTAAAAAGCCATTTAAATGGCCCTTTTCATTCTCTATATGAAATAATTAATCGTCCATAGATCTGCCATAATCGTCAACCGCCTTTCTGATGACTAACCCTAACGCTAACTCTTGTAGGTCCTTGTTCTAAGTGGTCCACAACACACTTTCCTCAATGTTTGTGTGTCTGTTTGTATCTTTAAGTTCACTGTATCTAATTTTATATTTAATTGTAAATACTTCAGAATTTAATGCTTATTTTTTCCACACATAAATGATTAGGAAGTCCCACATTAGCTGGAGGCAATTTCTATAAGCACAGACAAGCTTTAGGCGCTGATAATTAATGCAATTTTTTAAATAAGATGACAATTGTGCCATTACTTTTCTAATAATAAAACAAAATTAGAGGTTTTTATTCAAATTTTCAAAAACCAAACTTATTTCCAATGCAAAAAACACTTCCCAAATATATGTAACTCATACGCCTCAGTGTGCCAAACTACTCCAAACAGTTCCGCATTTTTTACTCAATAATAAACAAAAGGAAGATATGAGCCTTTGCATGTAGGCAATTATAAACATTACAACAACAACAATAACAACACACTAAAAATCATAACCCGAACGCCACCACACGCAACAATTAAACACCAACAGCGGCTACGATGCAACGGGCCCACACAACGCAGCAGCAGCCGGCCATTCAGCATAAACTATGGCAATGGTGCCATTGCATGTAATGGACATTCCATAACGACAACAACAACAACAACAACAATAAACCAACTACAGTAATAATACTGTAACAATAACAACAACAACAACGGCAGTGGCACCACAGTCGGTCAATTACAATCAACATAAACTTAAAACAAAAACGTAGTAAATAAGTAGAAGTAAAGGCCATTCGAACAGCGGCACATGCGTCTCTATGCGTTTGCACAAAGGTAGGCAAAGAAGCATTAAAAACGCGCCGAAGAAAGCGAAGCATGGCATAAAGCAAAATGACGCGATTGAGGAAAGAAAACAAAGTTGGCCCAATTGCCAATGCGCTGCGTACGGCCGGCAGACTGGCAGCGGTGTTAATGTAATGGTGAATGTGCTTACATAATGTGCGTGCGGGCGTTGTTGTTGTTGTTAGTTTTACTGGTTTGACTGCAAGTAACAGTGGTTTTAGCTGCGCGCAGTGCCGCGTACAGTTGACTCTGGAAAAATCGCCGGTAGATAGCTTAGCTGTTTTTAACTAACGGCCGCATTGGCCGCATGGAAAGTTGAGCAGCGGCAACAGCAAACAAAAGCAACATTGCACATCTCAACCGGCTACGTGATAATTTACAAGTAGGTGCGAAGTTATGTTTGCGATCACTTTCGTGATGTTGATTTGTAGCACAAAGTGTTTCGAGTGATTGTTGAAAATTAGTAGTAGATTAAGTACGGTTTTTGTTAGTAGTAGTGGAGCAAATAATTTAAAAATTGTTCACCATAACATTTTTGGTCTACAAATTCATTGAGTTTGACAGTGTTAAATTAAAAATTATCTCAAAATTAAAAAAAAATTATCAATGATGAGATGCCTGAAACATGTTTGTGTTGCTAGTTAAATAAATCATTAAAAGTTACTCACTTCCGACCACTGTAAGCTGATACAGTGGTTTTGTTTTTTCGCCCACTCTCAGCTTGCACCTTCCACATCAAATTGCAACTCATTGGCAAAATAAACATTCATCCATTTAATGTTTGCCTTAGTTAAGCTTTGTCTATGACGCTTATTAGCATTTCCGCATCGAAATTTTTCACGCAGCTGTCATGCAACATTCATTCATCGCTCCAACTCTCGCATAGACATAGCAAAAACATGCAAAAAATAAATTTAAAATTTTGCACTTAATTGTCAAAACTTAAAGTTGATCGCTGGTGTTTTCTTGTTTTTGCGTTGGCGATAGTTGTTGGATTAGTGGCGGAAATGAAAGGAAATTTAATGAAATAGTAACTGGAAAAAATTATGCAACCGTTGTAGCTGCATTTGAGTTGAATTATAGTTGGCGTCCAGTTTTAAAATTCATATTTTGTTCAATTTTAATTATCCTAAAAATAAGGAAATGTATTTCGTTTGGATATAACACAAAATTATTAATACTCAGTAAACTCAAAATGCTTCCATTTCGAAAAGTGCAAGAAAATGTTTCAACTCACAACCAAAAGATTGAGTCACACTGCCTTTGAGTGAAACACGTGTTCAACGGTTTTATATTTTAACGGCTTATATGTATACATAACTTTGTATGTATATACAAATAACTAATAATGAGCACTAGAGTTGCTCAACAACAACAACAGCAATACAAAATAAAAAAACGAAACAAATTAGCAACAAAATCGGAGCGGCCACCACTTGCTTTGCTCTCCAGAGCTTCCGCCAGAGAATACAAAATCAGTGAGCCGCGCAAAAATTCAAAGCTTAGTTACAAATGAAATAGAAAAATAGAGAAAGAGCAAATAATAACAAATACAACTAACATGGCCAAATAATTGAATATCAAAACCATACAAAAAATTACAAAAAAAAAGAAACACACAAAAAACAACAAAACGCTCACATTTTCATAGACAAACGAGCGGAGCGCAGTGCAACAATTTGATTAAATTAAATGTGGAGTTTTAGCAATTTTCTACAGCAATGACAACAACAAACATTAACTACAACAATTTGAGAAAAAAAAACTAGCACATTTAATGCCACTGTCCGGCTGACCCGCGGGCGGACGGCCAATTGTTGGTGGCTTTGGTCATTGAAGCTGATTAACCCAATTGCATTGTTGTTGTAATTGCATTGGACGCTTTCGAGTGCAAACAATTCGATTGTCTGTCCTTCAATGGTTGGACAAAACTTTTAATGCAATTTATTTTTGTTGTTGTTGTTGTTGTTATTGTTAGTTTTTTTTGTGACGTTCTTTATTGCTTTTAGGTGACTTTGGCATTTTGGTTTTTACACGAAACATTAACTTTTTTAACGCTTCTTTGTTGGTGAAGTGTTCTTGTTGAATGGTTGTTGTTGTTGTTGTTGCTTCTTTTGGTTATAATTGTTGTGAATGCATGGAAGCCGCTGCTGATTAACGATTTGGCACAAATGCACGTAGCGTGAAATTAAGCCACATTTGGCTATCGTCAACGGGCCGCAACGCAAATGAAAAGGTAACAACAATTGTTGTTGCCTATGCAATGGTTGGTTTATGATAGTTTAGAAGGTTAATTTGCAGAATTGTTGAAATTCTGCTGATTCTTGGGGTTTTTGTGCTGAGCTGGCATAAAGCGAAAAGCGGCATTTGCTGTGGTTGCATACAATTCTTAGAAGTCTTAAATGTCTTGGAAAAGTCAGTTAAGTTCAAGCAAGTTTCTATTTAGATAGCAAACAGTTGATTGCGTGCTTTAAACCAGGAAATGTACACCAATCTACAGTAATCGAGCATTGTTCTTAAACTTAACTCTCAACCGTGTTCAGTGTTTTAAACTTTTTCTTTCGGTTGAGGCTTTGAATTGAATGAACAAGGCTTGAGACTGTGATTCATTAAGGTGCTAAATTTGTTTGCTATTAAACTGAACCAATTAGTTAAATAAAAAATATTTTTCTTTTTTTTATGAAGATATTTTCTTCAACTAGAATCACACTTTATTCACTTTCGAGCCGTTGAACCATTTGTTCTAAACTTCAAACCGAAAGCATACTCGGTGTTCAACAGCATTTAAGGCCCACAATTTTTTCTTACTCTCAAAAATTCTATGGAAACTGCAGAGATTTAACAAAATTACCAGTCATCAGTTACCAGTTTCTCCAGACACAAACAGCGCAAATTATTAAAAAATTATTGCCAACACGTAAACCTGACTAGTGAAAATAAGTAGAAAGGTAATTGGTTGTTACTGCATGTTAAAAAAAAGCGACACGTTTTAACTGATTTGTGTGTTTGCATGCAAAAAAAATAAAAACAAAAAAATTAAAAAAAAAATACACAAAGGAATCGTATTAGCTGTGAGAAGTTGAAGTAGTAAGAAAAAAATCTAACAAATTACCACCTAAAAAAGTAATCACTTTGAAGCAGGAGATATTAGCACATGGACATACATACAGAAATAGATACAATGTACATACATATGTATACCTATATATATCAGTATATGTATGCTAAATAATTGACAAAAAGTGTGTGTGCTTTTTTGAGTCAGAACACTTAAAAAAATCTCTATTATTGCATGAACAAAATTAAGTGAAAGGTAAGAACTCGTAAGTGTGTTGTTTAGTATTCGACAACTTTTTCATACAACACATTACTTCAGTCAATTAGTCAATGAGCAGTCGTAAATTTTTAAATCGTTTTAAATTAAAATTTTTAATTGATAAATTTTTAAAGAATTTCTTTATTATTTGTATACATTTACATACTGTTTTGCTACTTGTTTCTGGATGCTTTTTAGCAATATTTTTTTCTATATGTTTTTCTTTTTTATTTCTTCTAATAAGCCAGATCAGATTGAACAGGACCCAGCTGCCTGTAATAATTATTTAAAACATGGTTCACCTCAGAATCTTCAGTCAATTTGTATGGTTGGAGGCTGTTTTCAATACATATGAAAGGTTGAGTCTTTAAAACTACTTTAAGTAGGAACGAATGGTTGCGATGGGAAATCTTATTTAAGCCACAATAATATTGACAATATAACAAAAATAAGTTTAGCTGGCCAACGCAGACGTACTTCGTATCACTGGATTGTGGCAACATAAAACACACTGAACTCACCATCGTAGTCATTTTATTTCCAATTTTCCAAGTCACTTCACTTTCACTTCACTTTTCTTATTCGTGACACTTTTACTTCACAGTTTCACTAGTCACAACGTTGCTTGTCAAAACCAAACTGGCTGCCTTTAAAACTATTTGTCCAGAGCCTAACTCATTCTCGAAACTTCCAGCATCGCCTTAAACCCTGTCGGCAAAAATTACTATGCCCCCTAAAAGTATGCAACGTACAGCAGCCCATGTTTGATCAGTGTTTTCGTGTTGCTTATGTTAAAAGAGCCCTCAGTAGCACAAAGAAACTGCATTATTGTCACAACATGAACTAAGATCCCCTTATAAGACCAGCTTGAGCTTCAAATTTACGAAAGAACACTGTAAATAGTCTTAACGACTAGAACTCCTGAGATCTTTCGGGCTGCGTACCTAAGTGCATGGAAGTTGAACTAAATTTTCGTACATCTTTTTGCCTCGTTTAACCAGAAATCATAGAAAACTGTATTAACAATTTTGCAGAAAGTGACCCGCTAGAACACCAATCGCGGTCCTCAGCTGGTCTGTTTTTAGTAGGAAAAGTTCACTAAAACCACACAAGTTTAAGGTCACCAAATTAAAAACGCAAAAATCCTGTATTGCCTTCAAGCCATCTAAAATTATAAATAAAAAACTATAATTCTATCATTTATAGACGAATTCAAATAAAAATTAATGATTGTATTATTATTTTTTTTATTATTAATTTATTATTATTATTAATTTTAATTTATTATATTATTATATTATTTTATTATTTATTAATTAATTTATTTTATTTTTATTTTTTTTCAACTATTTACTTTTTCTTTTTTTTTAATTCTGTAATTCTTTAGGTTTGCCTACAGACCATCTGAAGTAAAAAAATCTTGGATTTTCCAAAGGCAATTTAAAATAAAAATTAATTTCTTGTTGTTATTTTTTCTATTGTTTTATACAAGTTTTGTTTTTTAATATTTTCAATTATTTAATTGTTTTTATTTTGGTAATTGTTTTTATTATTGTTTAATTTGTAGCTTACACAATTTTTTATTTTTTAATATTTTATAATTTTTCAAAACCCTTTAATTTTGTCTTTAGACCATCTCAAGTAAACAAATTTTGGATTTCCCAAAGACAAATTGAAATAAAAATGGGTTTGTTCTTGTTATTTTTTTCTTTTGTTTCACACAAGATTTGTTTTTAATATTTTAATTATTTTATTATTTTATTATTTTAATATTTTTATTTTTTTGTAATTTTGAATTTTTTAATTTATAGTTTTTAAAATTTTTTATTTTGTACTTTTTTTATACTTTTAAATTTTTTACATTCCTTTTTTTATTATAATTTTTTTTAAGTTTTTGTTATATATTTATTAATTTCTTAAATGTTTCCTGCTTCTTCAATGTGTCCCAACCAACAAAATTTAGTTGCTTATGTTTTGGTGTAAATTTTTAATTATTTAATTATTTTTATATTTTTTTTCATTTATTTTATTTTTCTTAATTTTTAATTTCTTTTTTTTAATGTTTAGTTTTTCTTAAATTTCAAGTTTTTTATTATTTAATTTTATCATTTGAATTTTTGTTCTATACATATTTATTAATTTCTTAGGTGTTTCCTGCTTCTTCAATATACCCCAATTAACAAAGTTTCGTTGTTTTTGTTTCGGTGTAAATTTTTAATAGTTTTTATTCAGGCATTTTCATCATGTTTGTTGCAATTTTTTTCGCTTAAATTCGCTTAAATAATAAAACAAAAACTTCATATCGCATAAAACTTAAATCATAAGTTTAAACAACTAAAACTGTTATAATAATTATTACAGACTAGCGCACATTTAGACGTTTCTTACCACTAAAATAACGGCTAAGAAAAATGTTTATCAGTAAACTTAAGTAACTAACTTGTATATCGTTTTACTTTACACTGTTCTAAATAAATTTATTCCGTATACTTAATCGCTACTAACAAACATAGTTAAAACATATATTTGGCTCAAAAAGATTCCAAAAATGCTCTACATCAGTCGCTTAAAATTAGCATGAAAGTTCAAAGAAATTCCATAAATATTCACAAAAGTTGCATTAAACTAAAGAAAACCACTTTCGTCGCGGTTATTTTTGTCATTTACAAACAAATTACAATAACAACTAAACTATTTTTTTGGATTCATAAAAATCTTGAAATCACTTAAAAATGAATTTTACTTTTGATTTCTCAATATTCTTGTAGGTTAATATTGCCAAATTTGCGGTTCAGTCTGTTGCTGTTCCTGTTGCTGCTCCTGTCTCTCTTGCGTTGCAATTTGTCGGCCGCTTAAAACTAGACGTCTACCATATAACGGTTTATTTATATAAAAAACATATGGGTATTTGTTGTAGTTGTGTTCTCTATGCCAGAGAACCATCACAATTTTCTTGTAGCTGCCATTTTTCAACATTACTTGTGTGGCTTTTTGCTGCTGCTTTCGTGTTGTTTTCATATTGTTTCAGTGCTCCTCCCTCGTTTTCGTTTAAATTTTCACCTTGTAGGAGAGCTTCATAAGCTTCTTGGAGCTGATGGGGCAATTCGGCCAGAGATTGGCACAGCCCATGGGGCCGCTGTTGTCGTCGCCGGTGTAGCGCAGCAGCTCGCCCATGTGCGCCGCAAAGTGCCACTTGCTCGGCGCGCCGTTCATTGCCAGCGACATGGTGGACGATCTGCAAAATGTCAAAATGGAAAAAGTCAGCAATTGTTGTGTTTAAGGGCAAAGTGAAAGGAGACTCTGAGACCTGACATGGTGCAAGTGCAGCAGTCACTTTAACCCGTTTCTGGCTGATGAAAAACTTCCTACAAGCTGTCAAGTGGCACTGGGCTTGTTTTTTTAAGTTGCTTTCAAAAGCAACAACTACTATGCGCACCACTATTCGCAAATAGTAAATTGCTGTAATGACAGTAATTGTTGTAATTTTCTAGTCGCACAAAGATCGTCGGCGTCGCTACTGTTTCGCTGCGGCGTTGTTAATTGCCTTCAAGTCAAGTGCGAGGTTACAAGTTGGAAGTTAACCTTTCAGTTTTTTTGTTTTTAATTTTTATTTTTTGTTGTTGTTGTCTCACTCACGCTGTAATAAGTGCGTGTTTTTTAATTGTTGTGCTTCGCCAGCACCCGAACGTATTCCACTTTAAGCAAATTAGTTGTATGTATAATTTCTGTCAATGAGCAACAATCGGCGTCCGAGTGAGGCAGTGAAAAGTACTTGAAATGTGGCTGAAACGTGACCACGAACTAGTTGCCAATGCAGCAAAATTAAAAGCCGGTGCAGCTAGCAGTTAGAGGCACTAATGAGTGAGTTGTTGAGTTTAGGATTTTGCAAGATGGCAAGAAGTAGAACGCAATCGAAAGAAAATTAGGTGAAGGGGCGGTGAGTCACAGTCAATTATTTAAATGGTTCTACTAACATAGACTTGCTGATCTTATTGACCAATAATTAAAACAAGTTTTATGAATCATGCTCACGGAAAACATCAAACTAACGTTAAGTGTTAATATAAAATAATTGCAGTAAAATTAGAATTAAAGGTTTGCAAATTTACTCATTGATTGGCATCAAAACAATTTGCTACAAATATGCAAAATCTGGGCATCTTTACAAGAAAAAAATTTACCAGGCTTATCGTAGTCTTCAGATTATTTTCTTGTCTATTTAATAAGTAAATGTTTTTCTTTTTAAAGAGAGTTACTAGCAGAAGACCACTTAAAAAAGTCTATTAAATACCAGAAGAAGACTTTAGATTTAGTGATTTCAAAAATTATATCGAAGTTCAATTTGAAGACTAGGCCGGCCATAGGCGCATCTACGCATTTGAGAATTCAAGTTTAAAAGTTTAGTCGTTAAAAAAAACGATTGCACAATTAAGATTTCATCTTTTACAGTGCTTAGCTAAAAATAATATTTGCTTCAAAGTTGGACAACACTTTTTGATAGTGAAAGCTACATAAATACATTTAACTCTTATATGACGGAACCAGTGGCGCCCACAACGGGAGGTTTTGGGGTTCGAACGCCCCAAGCACAAAAATTGCTGGTACGAAATATGGTTTCGAATGGTATTCGGCTCAAAAGTTGTACGCCAACCACTCTTGCCCCCCAAAATGAAATTTTGCGTGCGGCACTGGATGGAACTATATTAGCATTTATATGTAGAAGAAAGAGACAGGGAAGATATAAAATTTGGTTCCTTAACCTAATAAAAAAGAATAAAAACACGTCAAAATAATGTTTTTTCAAGTAAGAAGTTAACGAAGCAGATACTAAAAGCTCAGACAAGTTTCTATGAGTTTATATTTAATATGAAACATACTGAGATTTTATTGTTGAATTATCATATAAAACTTAAAATCTTTATTTTTTTAATTAATTATATGAATCTAACCAAAAAATTATTATTCGGTTAACTGAAAGATATTTATTACTACCACAAATGAGATTTCATGCAATGTGATGGTTCACCTAGGACTTTAAGATGACAGAATGCTCACATCACAGGACGAATCGCAGAAAACCATGACGTATGGCAGGCCCTCTCTCTCTCTCTTTTAAGCGTTAACATTGATAAAATTTAGAGGTTAAAGGTGAAGAGTAAGGCTGGTAAGACTGTCCTTGACGCAAAGGAAACTTTGTTCTAATCCAGAAACTGTGCAGTGATCTCTGCCGTAAGGGGATCTTCACTATCGCATGGAGTAGTTAGAAAAAGATAACCAAGGTTAGGCAAGTGAGACCGCATGGAGTAGTTTCCCAAAAGATAACCAAGGTTAATCTAGTGCGTCTGTCTTGTCAGTATTGTATTGAGCAGTTTGAGAAGGATAACCAAGGTTAGTCTAGTGAGACCGTCCTGTCGTAATCGCATGGAATAGTTTCACAAAATCTACCCAAAGCTACTGGGACTATTCTATCCTGTCAGTTTGAGAAGGATAACCAAGGCTAGTCTAGTGAGACCGATCTGTCAGTATTGCATGTTTCACAAAAGATAACCAAGGTTAGTCTAGCGAGGTTGTCCTGTCAGAATTGCATGGATCTTTATGAGAAGGATAACCAAGGCTAGTCTAATAAGACCGTCCTGTCACTATCGTTCAAAGAATACAGAAACTAAAAGAGCAGATATTCTGTACAACACAAACCTGGCCAATAGATAATTTCTACTCTTCTGTGTAATCAGAAATTGGCAGAGCAAACGTTCTCAAGAGCTAAGAATTTTTTATAGATAACCATAATAAAGTTTTAAAACATTTTTGGACAATTTTTTTAATTTTGTGTGATTTTTTGTTCAAAAACTTGTACGCCAAACAGCACAGAGACAAATGCAGAGTAATTTCTATGAAGCAGATATTAGGTATGTAATCAACTGAAAACATATTTATTTGATATTTAAACACAGACCTTGACAGTCTAACAGAAGCAGAAACCTGGCAAAACACAAATTACCAATATTACAATTGAATTTTAGTGTCTAACGTCTAAGTCGGCGCCGAATTTTAATTTTACCAACGCACAAAATGTTCAAATAAAACAGTTTTATTTACTTTTATTGGCTTTGAGCTACTCAAAACTTTTGTAAATTCCAGTAAACAAGCAATACAGTCGAATTAATAAGTGACAGGGGCGTAGCCAAGGGTGTGAGAACCCCCCCATAGCCTATAATTTGTCAACATTTTCAATCACTATGCATCGTATGTACGTTCCCACATTAGCAAAAAGGTCTTTTCATCTTTAAATATTTAAAAGAATATTAACAAAACCCTTTTTTTACCGAAACTAATTTGTTTTTGTAATAGTCACGTTTAGGCTTAATACAGCGATTTGCATGTTCTAAAAACATGTCTAAAGAGTAGTTTAGTTCGTCGACCGGAATGTCCTTCAGGATGTCGGTGCAAGCCTTTGGATGGTTTCTACGTTCTCAAAACGCTTTTTTTCATCGGCAAATGCATTCTTTGAAAAGGTGAAATTCGCACGGTACCACATCATGTGAAAACGAGGAGCGGTTGATGGTTAAAATTCGACTTTTAGTAAACAAAAAAACAGTCAAAACAAGTGTCAATAGATGGGATGGCATCCTTCGATAGCCAAATGTTCAGTTAAAATGCAATAAATTTATGCTATTGAGATGCTTAACCTTCGCCTTACCAAAGATGATCCCAGGCACTTCCGCTCCTATTTTGAGTAAAACTCACAATAAATATATAATAATTTATAAATTTTTTTCATACTTCAGTATGAATTTCAATTTTCAATTTTGAAAAAAACCTAACTTTAATGACTTATTTTGAGACTATGGAAAATATTAGAAGATTTCTTTACAGAGGGTTTATTGAACACATAATGAGGTACGCAAAAAAAATTTATCGTGAGTTTTAATCAAAATGGTAGCGAAAGCGCCTGGGATCACCCAGGTACATTTGTATAAAAAATGACAAAATTCAAGTTTAAACATGAACAAAATTTCCAAAAAATTTTTTTTCATGTTATTGAAAATTACCTTAAAATTTGTGCAGATATTAAACATGGATATTAAAAAGATCACCCGGGTGGGTATAAGTAAAGCGAAGGCTAAATCCAATTTCTGGAATTTCAATGAAGATTTTGGCTTATCTTTTATGAATTACCGCCCAGTTTTGATCTACGGTGATCGCGGATTCAGTTGGCTAACACTTTGGTCATCATTTATGTTATGTTCTGACAATCGTTTTTAAATCGCTTTTACCACTTATGAACTCCACCACGGTATAAACAAAAATCACCATAATCGGTTAAAGTTTAAACATTTTTAAAACAATAGTTAATATTGGATCTTTGTTCGATGCACATTTTTGTACGATGACACAAACATACTTCCACTTCAGATGCAATAACTTCGCTTTCAGTCCACCAAATTTCATGAAATTTTTATTAAAAATCAGGGAAAAAATTTAGTTGTTAATGCATTAAGTCACATAAGCCACAACAAAATGCCCTATTTGGAAAGTGCACTTCACTTTAAAAAACATGTAATACTAAACTGGCAAAACAAATTTTTTTAAAACCCCCCCCATGACCAAGTTCTGGCTACGCCCCTGGTAAGTGACATATGTTAAGCAAAAGTACAAAAGTGAAATAAAGCCGTTTCGTGCCAGTTGAACGAGATGCTGCCAATTTGTTGAGCAAAACATGCGCTAACGCTGAAACCGAAACCAGTTAATCTGAGGTTAATAAACCGACGACAGTGCTGAGCAATGCGCCACTGTCTGACGGCGATCCCTTTGACTTCAACACTTGTCTGTAATTTTATTTGCACAGCTGTGATTTTTTCATAAATATAAACATTTAAACAAAAATATAAAGACATTTTATAGTCAAAACAAAAACTTGAAAATGTGTTTACCTTAATTTTTGTTTGTTTGATTAAGTTTTTTAAATTCACTTCAAGTTTTACTGCGTACTTGTCTAAACGTTTTAATTAATTTGCGTTCGAACGAAATGTTTTTAGTTGTGAACAAAAAAGCGAATCGTTCACTGCCAAAAATGGCAACACCAAAAAACAGCAAACAAGTTTCCAATGCGCGTACTTTTGTTGATTCATATTTGGGTAAATATTTTTCCTTATTTAGTCATGAACTAAGGCAAAGTTCTGTTTACCATATTTGGGGTATCTTTTTCTTTTAATGTAGGAGGGAGTTTTTTACATATTTGGGATACCTTTTTTCCTTATTTAGTTACAGATTTAAGTATGGTATGGGGATTTTGGGTTCACCATGAAGTCATTCACCATGGACCTATTAGACCTCCAGTGACAGTGCAGTAAACCTGCTGAACTCAGCTTTAAATTACCTGATTAAGTGTAGCAGATCCTTTTCCTTTTCGGTCAGCAGATACTCCGACTTCGAGGCCATCTCGCATAGCATTTTGGGCAGACAGGACTCCTTGATGGCGTCCGATAGTTGTGTCTTTAGAGAATTGCGCTTTTTATTGAGCGACACTGCAGACAGTTCATCAATGTCGGTATCTGAAAAAATAAAAAAATAAAAATATTTAAAAATTTTATTTTAATATTTTATATATTTTATATTAGGTGTACAATTTTGCTTCCGCCGTTTTCCGATAGGTGGCTGTACCGGCTGAGGCTGGTTGAAATACATAGATGGTAATGCCTTTAAAGTGAGTGTGGACAGTGCCTAACGAATTGTCATCGCCGTTTCAGTGACAGTTGTTCTTGTTTTCGTATTATTCACGCTCGAAAATGTCCGTTTATGTGCCCAATTCTCGCCATTTGCGGGAAGTTTTACTTTTCTGTTATAATTCGCAAAAAAATGCAGCTGAAGCGCATCGAATGCTCTCAGAAACTTACGGTGATGCTGCTCTGAGTGAAAGAACGTGTCGGGAGTGGTTTCAACGTTTTAAAAATGGTGATTTTGATGTCGAAGACGGCGCCAAGGTTATGATTTGTATTTGGTGGGATCAGCTCGGTGTGATTTACTACGAGCTCTTAAAACCCGGTGAAACCATCACAGGAGATCGCTACCGAACGCAACTGATGCGCCTTAGTCGCGCGCTAAAAGAAAAGCGGCCACAATATCAAGAGCGACATGACAAAGTCATCCTCCAGCACGACAATGCTCGGCCTCACGTCGCAAAAGTGGTCAAAAAGTACCTGGAAACGCTGAAATGGGAAGTCTTGCCCCACCCGCCGTATTCCCCAGATGTCGCCCCTTCTGACTTCCACCTATTCCGTTCGATGCCACACGGCCTGGCAGATCAACATTTTCAATCCTTCGAAGAATTGGAAAAATGGATTGCTTCATGGATAGCGTCAAAAGAGGACTCCTTTTTTCGAGCCGGGATCCGAAAATTGCCGGAAAGATGGGAGAAAGTTGTCGCTAGCGACGGACAATACTTTGAATAATACATCTGTAAGCACTTTTTCGCAATAAAGCTTTTAATTTTGGAAAAAAACGGCGGAAGCAAAGTTGTACACCTGATATATTTTTTATATTTTTTAATTTTATATATTTTTTTATATTTTATTATTTATTATTTTTACATTATTCAGATTTTTTTCCATTTTCATTTCCAAATTTAATATCAACGAATTATATATTATCTGGTGGACCATACTGTAATCCATTTCGGCAAATCGCCAAAGGAATTTTATTTTAGTCTGTAAAAATTCGGCATGTTTGTGAATACAGGTTCCTCCGTTTTAATGCAAAGAAACTTCTGACAATTGATGCAAAAACCCATTTTTCCTATCATTCCACCAATATTCAGTACACTTTTTGTACTACAATGAAAATCTACAAATCACTTTCCAATGCTTCCTAGACAACCAACTCATTCCAATCCCAGTCACATCACATCACACCACAAGTCAGGTTTCTCCCCTCCAAAAAATTTCTATTTAACTTTTTATTAATCATCAGACACTGTTTGTGTGCTTGTTTGTTTGTTTATGTGTAAATTAATTCACAAATATATTAATTAGCAATATTTGACTATTCGGTGACACTTTCTGCAAGTCATCAGCTCAACTCTAACAATTTTTGGTAACACAAAATTTATGCAAATCTATGCGAAAATACGGTTTCTACGTTTCAGTCAATAATAAAGTTTTTGCTTTGCCCATTTTTTGTTAGCACACAGCCCACAATCCTTTGTATTGTTCTTATGTGTATTTACTTCTACAGCTAGAAATAGAAAATAAATAAATAACAAAGCAGTCAGCTTGTCTCAAGGCCACCGGCACATGGCTGCGACCAGTTTCGGCACGCAAGTCCACAGTGACGCAGGAATCGCGCTAGGCGCTCAAAAATTTGGGGCGTGTGCGTTGAAAAAGGAAAAAATATTTGTCGAATAGAATTTTATGTTTTATTTTAGTGCTTATTGCTTGCTGTTATTAGGCGCTTTTAATAACTAAAAAATTTACATAAACCTAACAATTGACTGGTTTTTTGGCAAAATTCAAGTTGCTGCTGAGATCTCACAATTTTTGTGGCCGTTTCAAGTTTTCAATAATTAATTTGCCAAATGAACAGAATGCAAATCATGCTGAATCATCTTGGTGGGCAAACTGGGTTGGGTTGCATTGTTTTCGAACAACAAAAAACATCTAAAACATGAAAGATCGTTGGAATTTTATTTGAAATTTAGTACTAGAACGTTTTAATTGCTGATGAATATTTTGTAGAAGAATTCACTTTTCGAGCAATTTTCAATGAAATCTATTTTTAATTGTTTGAGTTTTTGGGTAGTTTGCAGTTGTGTTGGATGAATGTTAAGTGTTCTGTTATCGTAGAGCAGTGAATTGTTACACAGAAGGAGTAAATGGAATAAAAAATTTGACTAGAAGGAAGAATTCTTAAGGCGAGCTGTCGAGCTTTCCTTTGATACAGAGACACGTACATCAGAAAAATTACCATCAGAACTCTTAAATAATGTGACTGAACAGTCGGTTGTTCTCTGTTCTTTTTCGAAAACGCTGATTTGAGGAAATACGCGAAAAACACACAGTAAATGAAATAAAAGATCAGAGTAAAAGGAAGACTTCCTCAGACAGTGTCCAGCATTCATTTGAACCAGAGACAAGTACTTTAATCAAATGACTATGAAAGGTTAAATTCATGTGACTCGAATAGGTGATTGTTGTGTGTTCTTTTTCGGAAATTCTGAAATGAAACAATATACGATAAAAACACACAAAAGCACTAAAGTAATTAAAAGATCTGACTGGAAGAAAGACTTCTTAAGAGATTGTCCAGCATCCATTTGAACTTAAGCAAAGAACTTAACACAAGAACTTAAGCAAAACGACCATCAAATGATTTAATTCATGTGACTCGAATAGGTGAATGTTCTTTGCCGAACCGACAAGATCCAACGCCTTTAGGAGACAGAAAAAGAGATAAACATAGACATAGAAATAAATGAGGAGCAAAGCATATCACTAAAGTTAGGGATTACCGCGAAAATAGGAGTAGATAGGCTCAACAGAAAAATATAAACCAAATAGAGAAGAAGCGGAGACAATGTCGAGAAAAAGTAGAAACAATGTAGAAAACATATAGACACATTGATTGACACAACTCAAAGGAATGAAAATACAAGAACAACATACATCAACCGAGAGTGAATATTTATAAAATTATCGAAAGAAAAATAGTTTTTCCTACTAACATAATTCTTGTTAATTTATAATTTTCAATTGTTAACCTTTTCGCTTTGCTCTTTACCAGTGATTTGTTAACTTTCTCTCTTTTGCTCTTTGCTACCATCAGATTAGTTGCATTTCAAGGTTGCCAGTTCAATGAACTATCAACATCGACTTTTTTGGAATTCCCTCCCCTTCCAAGTTCGTCTTGAATCTTTGGTTCATTAGTTTGCAGTCAAAAGTGCTTTGTACTATAACTTAAACTTTGTCATTTTTAGCTGCAAAGCTTTTGTGTTTGGTCTTTTCATTTTATATTTGTTTGCAGCTATTGGCGAATTTTTTATATATATTTTTAAATTATTTTATTTATAGTATTATTGAATTTTTGCTAGCGCCAAGTGCTGACCGCAAAGCGTTAACCATTGCAGCAAACTATTCTTGGCCATATTTAAGCATAAATTTGCATTTATCAGTGGAACCGGCAAGTCGACCTCTCATCCCACCCCCTCCCCCCCAAAGTCAGTTGTTTCAAGCACTTCGAAACAGCAACACGCCCATACACGACGCTTTCGCTCGCTTAGTTCCATGCGTTGCTTCGTCTTTTTTGCGTCGATTGTTGATATTTTTGCTGCCGCTGTTTACAATTCATTTATTTTCACAGCTGTTCTTGTTGGCGCGCTATGAAGAGCTCGCACGCACAGTGATTTGTAAAGAAGAACAACAAAAACAAGCAACTTATGCGCACATATCAACATACGACAACACGTGCGACGACAGTCGTCGAGAAATTACCTGCTGTCGGCTTGAAGCGTGTCTCAAATGCAACGAGCGTGCAAACTTGAACTTAAATCGAGTCAGCTGTTTTGCGTAACTGTTGCTCCTGTTGTTGTTGTTGTTTTTGTTGGTGATGATGCGACTGTGTTTATTGCTGTCGTTGTTGTTGCTTGCATTATTTAAACTCGGGCACCGCGACTTTAAGTGAACTCTGCCAACACAACAACAACAACAATAGCGGTGCGAGCAAAGCAGACGTCAAATCTGTTTTTTAATTGGGCGCCGCAAGCGGCTACGAACACGTGGAGCACTGAACATGTAAAGCAATACGCAGGTGAAACAAAACACAAAAATAAAAAAAAAAGGAAGAACAAACTTATGTGTTTAGTAATTAATGACACGCAGACAAAGGGGTTTGGGGTTAGGGCGAAAAATCCCTCAAGGTGTAAAATATCGTCGAAAAATGTAGGAGAAAAAATAGATAAGCAGAATATTTTAAATTAAATGCATAATTTTATTACTTTAAGGCTGAATGGTTTTTTTTTTGTATTTCGTATAAAAAACTTACGGCCAAATAACGAAATTTTTTTATAAGGAAAGTATTTACATAAATTTTTGTTACTACAGTGCAAGCTCGATTTTCGCGACTAATTAAAAACCAGACATGTCGCGAAAACCGAATTTTCGCGATAACAGAACCCAAAATTTTGTTGGAAAATTGTATGTAATTTTTAAAATTACAATTGTTTTATCCGATATATTTACATTTTAAACATTTTTAAAGAAGTTGGAGATTTTGAGTTGCTTTTTTGGCAAATATTTTTTTACATAACAGCTAAATCACGGAGTTCATATAGTGCTGTTGTCGGCTTAAAAATCCAAAAAGGTTAATATACCAAAAAGCGCGGATTTCCCTTTTTTGGTTATAGACATTGTAATAAAATTTAAAAAAAAACAGATAAAAGTCGCGAAAATAGAAACTCGTTTTTCGTAAACTGTCGCGATTATAGAACCTGCAATGTTAAAAATTAAGTCGTCGCGATAACCGGGCCGTCGCGATAATGGGTGGTCGCGAATACCGAGCTTGCACTGTATTTTTTTGTTTTACTATTGAAAAAATTAAAAAAAATTCTGCAAAATTATCTAATGGAAATGTGGTATCACAACAATCCATTTCGTTGTGCTAAGTGAACTTTTCTTTGGTATAAAACTGTCACTTCAACTTACTCTAATCTATTTGATAAGCGCACACTTGTCCCACGGAGACATAGTTCTCTACAAAAACCCTAAATATGAATTAAAATTTGTTTTTTCTATATCTTTCATACCGCTTCTTGCAAAAAGATTCACTTACATTTATGTAAAAAGTTTGTTTTTATTACATATTTGTGTTGATTTTTCATTTGATATTTTTGTTTTTGCATTCCGCAAATTGTATAATAATTTTTTTGGCATAGCAAAAAACAAGTTTTGATATTTGAACAAAACAGCTTCGAATCATTGACAAACCATTGTTAGTTATGTTTGGTTATGCTGACAAAACCCGTTTTGCCCCTCAAGCATGGCGCCCGGCTTGAAGGCATTTGCGAAAGCGCTTAACCCCAATGGTGCAATTGTCCACATAATGACTCGCTTGCAGTGAGTTCAGCCTCAAAGCCAAACAAACGCAAATATCATTGCTAAGTTAACAAATAACAACAACACATACTCGTACAACAACCACTGGGCAACGATCAGCTGGGCACCGGTGGTGGCAAGCTCGCCGTCATTGTTGTTTTTGCTTATAATTTCTGCTGTTGCATGAGCATTCGACTGTGCGAACTGCGAAGTCGAAAAACAAAACAATACAAAAATAAAATAAAATAAAATGTGAAATGTCTATTTTCTCTTACTTGCTTGTTGTTGTTGTTATTGTAGCAGTTAGTATTGTTATTATAATTTTTTTTAGGTTCATTACTTTTGACCTTCGTCAGAGTTCGGCATTAAAATGCCGATGAATTTGTTTCATGTTTGTTGTTGTTGTTATAATTTGTTGCATGGCCGTAATTGTTGTTTTCATTGTATGTTTTGTTTTTCGTTTTTATTTTTTGTTGCTGTCAGTAATTGCAAAATTTTATTTTTATCGTTTTTTTGTTGTTAATTATTTCAATTTGTTTGTTGTAAGTTGGCGTTTTGCTGTTACTGCTCCTACTTAATTTTTTTTTTAATTTTTGCCTCCACAATTTATGTATTTTATTTTTTATTTTTTCCTCATTTAATGCAACTATAAGCTCAGCTTTGGGCTCGACTTTGGCTTTGCATTCTGCATTAATTTGAATTTTATTGGGTTGCGCTGTTCGTTTTTATTGGCAGTGTTGTTACTTTGGCTGTTGTTAATGCATTTTGGTTGTTGTTGTTTTGTTATGGCTTCAAGCCATGCATATTAACTGCTAATGAGCCGCCATATTACATTTTTGATTTTTGATTTCATTTTCATTTCAGGGTTTCGAAAACGTTTCGATAACATATTCGAAATTGATTGCGGTTACGTAACGATTGTTGCTTATCGTTTCATCGCTTTGCATTACTCCACACATATTCAACTGCAATCAAACGTAATCGTGTTCAAAGCTGGCTTTTGAGCTGCGCTGTAGTTCAGTTCATTAGAAAATCTGATAGTTAGATGTTCAAATTTAGCGCCTCTGATTCATCAATGAAGTTAGCAACTCTTCTCTTAATTGAAAAATTTCTTAATTTGAATTTCGGATATCAACATTTGGACTTTGCAGTGATTCATAATTTCATGCTAAGAAAGAATTTTGGTCTCTTTGAATTATTTGGTTTTTTAATCTGACTTTGATTGAACTTAATTCTGTATTTAGAAAGAATATTGCAATATTGAAAAATATATTTAAAATCTTTGACTCGACTACGAATTGTGTTTCATTGCTTAAATTTGATCGTATATTTCTATTTCAGAGGATCGCTTCTGACAAATACTTGCAAACAGTAATTCAGATATATGCGTTTTATTTAAATGAAGTATCTGTTATTAATTTTAGCTTTGTGCCCATTTTGACATGACTTTTCTTGATTCTGATTATGATTGATCTAACTTTGTTCGTTGATTGCGAAATGAAATTCTCTTTCAAGCTAGGTACCACATTGAAAATCTCATTTTTCAATTTTAACTTTTTTGATTCATAATTGCTTATTTCTAATACGATAATACATCGTATCTTTCCTGACTCATTACATATTTTCATAATACAAAGTTCTATGAAGTTGTGTATATTTAATTCTCTGACGCATATTTGGTGACCTTTTGATTTAAATTAAAGTAAACTACAAGTTTAACAGCGCTTCTTCTGTCTATATATATATCCATGAACTTATCTACATAAGCCGTGACTCATGCGACATAAGACTAATCACTAACTTTGATAAAACGTTACACTAAATGAATTTCATTAGTTTTATTGTTAGCATCTCCGATGCCGAAATGTTTCCTTGTTGTTGATTCCGTTGTGAGCTGATTTATGTAGATATTTTATATTAAATTCATAGGTTATGAATCGAAAAAGCTCTTCACACTTTGTTCAAATTTCTGTCAGCACTTATTGACAGAAAACATGGAACATTTTCTGTGAATACATATCGGATTTAGTAGAACTAATATTCAAACTTTGGATTCTGATGTTTCGAAAGTAACAATGAAGTCCATTCTCCAATCCTTGAAAATTCAGGGATTGAGAGTAATTTTTAATCTGCTAGTGTTTTGTCTTTGCTGCTGTCTAGTCTCTTCTCTGCGCCTCGAGTACAACCAACTCCGAGTAATTCGAATCCCAGAGCCCCCGAAGCAGTGTCAACTTCCCTCTCTTCACAACGTCTCGATTATAACACCGTGCAACAAAAATTAAAAAAAATGTTTCATACCGGAAAAAATCCATATGGGCGTCAAACTAGAGACCAAACATAGTAATACTGCGTACTCAGTTTTTCATTTCTGCATCCTTTGTCCTTTTAAAAGGACTTTTTGAATTTTGAAGGGGATAAAAAAATAAAAAAAATATAAAAAATACTTAACCTCGTTAGAATATGGCGATAAGTATATAAAATGAAAGAGGAATTGAATTGAATTGAAATGAAAAAGATCCTTTGAAAATTTTAATCCTTTATATCCTTGAAAATTTATATAGAATTTTCTTGAAAAGTAACTACATTAAAACCGAAAATCTCCTTGATCACGTGTGAAAATTTCATTATTCTCGCTTCATTGATTTTGTATTTATTTAATATTTAAAATACTGATACTCAAATAAATTAGAATTTTTGTACTTCATTAGACTTGCAGCTTCCGCCTTTTTTTTAAATAACTTTCGAACAAATAAAGTTAGAGTAATGAAATTTTGATACGTGATCAAGGAGATTTTGGGTTTTAACATACTTACTTTTTAAGAAAATTCTATGTAAATTTTTAAGGATATAAAGGATTACAATTTTCAAAGGACCTTTTTCATATACTTTTTTTACAAATAGATAAATGATCAGTTTTATTTAAATTCTTGAGCCTTTCCTCTTTCATTTGATATACATATCGCCAAATTCTAACTACGTTAAGTATTTTTTATATTTTTTTATTTTGTATCCCCTTCAAAATTTTTAAGTCCTTTTAATAGGACAAAGGATGTAGAAATGAAAAACTGAGTACGCAATATTACTATATTTGGTCTCTAGTTTCACGCACATATGAATTTTCCCCAGTGTGAAAAATGCTGTCGCACGGTGTAATCTACTCCAAGTGCTTCCGAGCACGAGTGGTCGCAGCACGATCTCAAATTCTCCTCAGATCTTTCAATCTTCCAACTCTCAGTTTTCAATTGATTCCCTTCACATAAAACTGATTTCACATCTGCATAAACTATTTCACTTAATTAACAGAGACCCCAAAAATTAAATTACATAAGCCATACAAAAGTCGTGCACTATAAAAGTTTGATAAAAGTCACAAATTCACAAACGTATTTTTTTAAATCTGCCTTTGAATTTGTTTCATCGCCTCACTTTTCAGCGCTTCATTGACTAAAATAAATATACAAAAAAAAACTTTCACTTTTCAGCGGCATGAAACGGGCAAAATTTGTTGCCAGCTCCTGGCGCCTCTTCACTTTCTGCATAATGCGCAGTAACAACAACAGAGAAAAAAACGGCCAAAACAAAAGACAAACTTACTAAATTTCAGCTAACATTCGTAAAATTCGCAGAACTCTCTGTTTCCCCCCCGAACACTCAGAAAGTAATGGCAGCGCAGAGTTCCCACCGCACAACACTTGCCGACGCCTTTTGCTGTCGCAGCGCGTCAAAGAGTGCAGAGCATGGCTTATGTTAATGACCGAGACGGCTATGTATGTCTGTCTATGTGTGTGTGTGTGTGTGTATGTTTTTATTGTTATTTTTGAATTTTCATAGCAAAAGGCCAATACAAAAGCTGTGCTCGAGCGCGAGTATTGCTTTCTTGTTATGGTTTGTTTGTTGTTGTTGTTTTGATTGTAAGCTGATCTCACAGTACCATAAGCAACAACCATTCCGCTGTTGTTAACATTAATAATCGTGTTGTGATAAGTATTGTGCACATGTCGTTGCGACTACAAGCGAGTGTTGTTGGTTTTTTTGTTTTAATTGTTGCGAATTTGCAGTCGACACCGAAAGTTGCTGTTATCGCACAACCACACATCAAAGTTTCGATTTCATTTATTGCATTTGTTTTGTTTTTTTTTTTACTTATATTGAGATATTTTTAAAATGCTGTTTACAGTTGTATGCTTTTGTGACATTTGGTCATAAGCAACGAAATGCTTTTGAGTTTTGATAATTTGTTAAAATTGTTTTTGTATTTTTTATTTGTGTTATTTATTTGTGTGATTTGCTTTAAAAAAAAATAAATGTGTGGCATATGAAAATGTATGGAAATTTATGCGTTTGGCAACACTGGCATCAAGCGGCAAATTACAAAAGAGCGAACAACGCTGAGGTCGCTGGCTGTGGAACAATGAGCGCAATTGGCGCAATGTGTGGTTTTTTTTTTAACAATTATGTTTGTATTTTTTAAGCCACAATTGTTGTAATATTTGCACTATTCTTTTGGACTGAACGTAGGCACAAAGCCTGAATTTCATGCATACAGCAGCAACAGTTCAATGCAAAGCTTTAAGCCATAATTACGCTTTGAAGGACATAAAACTATAAAAGGTAAATGGGTCAAAAGCCGTTTACAAGTGGAAGCAAAACGACGCTCATGGAGCATTTAGAAGTTGAGCCAAACAAGCCTTGAAATTAATGAAGCTGCTTCTAAAGCCGATGTCTGCTGATAGGAAGTAAATTTACTTTGCCCTCCGCTGCACAAATACGCCACGCGACTTATGCGTTGGAAGTGATTAGAGTTATGAAAAATGTATAAAAATTCCAAAAGTTGTGCGGAGGAACATATTTATTGCATGCGATATTTAAACGCTGCCAATTTAAAACATTTTTTTTAAAGCTTTATAAAATTATTGATTCAGCTGATTTCAACTATGATTGAATGTAAGTGTGATAGAATTAAAAACATTTTATTAAAAATTTATTTATAATAAAGATGAAACTACAAAATTGAATTTATCTCTCTTCGGCAAAAGCCATGAAAATTTATAAAAATTCCAAGTTGTTCCAGTTGTTAAAAGTTCCAGTTGTGTGGAGGAAATATTCAACATTCTTAAACAAAGCCAATTCCAAACCTTTTTTTAATTGTGTTTAGTTTTGATTCAGCAAATTTTAGTTGCGATGAAACATTAGTGTAACAAAATTAAAAATATTTTATTAAAAATTGATTGATTAACTATTAACTAAACTATTAACTTTATTAACTAATTAAAGTAACCATTTTCATTTATCTGTCTTCGGCGAAAGTAATGAAAAATGTATAAAAAATCCAAAAGTTGTATTTATAAAGAAAATATTCAAATATTCCAATTCAATATTCTTCAATTCAATTCTATGAAGAAAATATTCAAAATATTTATTGCATGCAATATTTAAACGCTGCTGACTAAACAAATTTTTTGTGAATTGGATTTAGCTTTGATTCAGCTCACTTTTGTTGTGATGAAACGTTAGCGGTGGTAGATTTGAAAACATTTTATTACAACTTAATTTATATAAAAGATTAAATTAAAAATTTTCATTTATCTTCAAAACTTCAAACTTTTCATTTATTATTCGTTGGGAGTTTTTATTTCACTTGTGTATATTAATTTTTCTGTATGCCTAATTTTGTTACGCTTTCCATAAATTCCCGGAATCGCATTGAAACAAATT
Source organism: Melieria picta (assembly GCA_964056695.1). Taxonomy (NCBI): domain Eukaryota; kingdom Metazoa; phylum Arthropoda; class Insecta; order Diptera; family Ulidiidae; genus Melieria; species Melieria picta. Next base: position 60,089,656 of record OZ057399.1, on the reverse strand, counting down.
CTCATATTTGAAAAAGTATTCGACAAATGCAGACATTTTTAAACTTTCATTGAGACAAATTCAAAATTCAAAATATTATTCGTGAAATCTTTAAGAAATTTAAACTTTAAAATTAATTTTTTAACAGTTAGTAAAAAAACATTTATAAATTTAAAAAAATTTTAATCTAAAAAAATTCGTTTCACATTTATTTTTACAGCTTCCACCACGTTTTTTACTGCTCTTCACACTAAACAATCGCTTTGTCTCTAACCAATTTCACCATATTCGAAATCTTTCTCATCAACCTTCATTCAACGCTTCAACTCCGCACCAATGATGTCCACCCACATCCGCTCCAAAAACTCATCAACAAATTACAGTCGCGCGTGCAAAGCTTCAACATTTTTATGGCTTTTGTTTTAAAACATTTTCGCATTTGTTTTTTGGCAAAATTAACAATAAAAATCTCCAAGCATTGACCTTGTCCGCCCACGCAGCCCATTCGAATAATTTAGATCACTCACCTTCGCTGATCTCGATGTCGGCATCGTTTTGTTGAAATTTCCCCGCACTCGAGGCGGCTTCATTTGTGTCCGACTTGACGCCTCTGACACTGCCGTAGCCGTAGAAGTCGCCAAACAACATCAGGGCCAGCGCAGTGAAGAGCATTATGCGAAAACGCCAAGCAACATCCATTTTGTGACAGTGATCGACACACAAACTGACAGCCAAACAATGGTTTCGCACTGTAACAACTTAGTTCGCTTTATAGAAATTTGTTAGTTGAACTCGCACGAAAATCACACTTTCAACTGTTAATTGAATTGCCGTATGGATTTTTTATGGTCGTAACGTTTATGCCACTCAAGTCATAAATTATTGCGCGCGGGTTAACTAAAGTCTTCTTCTAAAACTTGTACTTAAAATCGAAAGTAAATGCAAAGCTTTTCAGCGACAAATTGGCAGTGTTTTATAAATATTTATGTCTTTATTTTAATTTATTGCCTACACTTGGTGCAAATGTTGCCAAACGAAAATATTTTCCTTGCAGTGTTTGTTTACTTTCTTTGCGTACGCGTAATCTTTGCACTGTTTTTATCTTTGCAATCTTTTTCCCCCAAAGCGGCGGCAATTGCGATCACGTTCGGTGCGTTGCGTTTGCTTCTAATGTTGCTGCTGCTTTTGCCGTCGAAACGTCCACTGTGGGCGCTGTTGTATTTCAAACTGAGCTTCAGTAAATTACCGCCAAACGCTAAAAACGCCGAAACGAAACACCGCAGCGATCGGCAGCGCCAGATAGGTAAACGGTGAGCCAGGCAGCCAGTCCGTTGGCTGGTACGAAAGCAGACAAGCGACGAGCAGCATGGGCCAAAAATTTAATTAAACCTTAACACTTTCAGTGCGACGCTGTGTAGGGTCGCTTTGGGGAATTCACTTTAGGGTTAGGCCTTATCAAAGATTTTTGTTGATATACCGCACGCCATTTTGAAAAAACAATTTTTTTTAATATTTTTTTTCATACCTCAGTTTGTGTTCAATAAGCCCTCTGTAAAGAAATCTTCTAGGTTTGCCCATAGTCGCAAAATAAATCTTTAAAGTTAAGCCTTTTTTCGGCCGCTACCCACCCGGATGGGTATAAAGAGAAGGGAAAGAGAAGAGATTAAAATAATTGAAAGTTTTTTTTTTGAGACTGAGCTCTTTTGGGAAATTTCAAAAAGCATATTTTAAAGTTTCTGTAAATTATTTTTAGTTTAATGCTGTTAGTCATTCAAGGATCTTTGACTTAGTTCAGGTTGCTTCGAGAGTTAGCTATGCCATCGTTTGGATCCATAGTAAAAGTATACCAACTTTCCAACAACTTTCGATTTGTAACATAATTGAACCACGTGGAAATTTATATAAATTTAAAAGTGGTGAGTCCTCCAGCTGAGCCGTTGTCAAGACTTTCAAACCACATTTGGTGTTTTGAAACTTTGTCTTCAAAGTACTTTAAGCTCTATAAAACCCATTTCAAATCCTAGTACGAAATCTGTCTCCTGTCTTCAGGGTTGCCTAAGCTTCAACATAAAATCCAACACATAAAATTATTGCATGAAATATTGTAATCGATGTAGCCTTTCTGAGTATTTAATTTTTAACCAATATTGATTTTGAAAATCTGTCTTCAGAATATTAAAATTTCTATAAAATCTTTTAGAAAACATAGTTAGTATAAAACATAATGGAAAACCCATAGTATTATGAAGAAGAAAAAACTTTAAATTTATAGCTTGCCTTCAGAGCCATTAAACTCATAAATTTGTTCCTTGAACTATTGAAATCGATATTATTTTTCTGAGTATTTAATACTTAAAGTTTATTGTTGCCAAAACGGGTTTTTTATATGTCATAAAAATTAAAAAAATATTCTACGAAAGCTATTAGAGAACCTAAGAAACAAGCACTTAAACAACCAGAAATGCATTTCTTACCTTCAAAGTCATCTAAACCTTGATTCCAACATACAATACAACTCACAAAATTACTCCAAGAAATAGTCAAATGAAATTTAGCCTGAAGGCAAACTCAGTAAATCTGCTGCTGAAGAACACGAATTCTTTGAAAACTATGAAGATTTCTACCTGCTTTGAAGAAAATAAATAGATAAATCGAAGAGATCTTTTAGACACAGTAGGTAGGTGGTAGTGAAAAAAGATTCAGTAAAAAGTTTATTTGGGGAAAACACTAAAAATGAACGGCCACTGCCTTAGCTTAGTGACTAATGTGTTGGCCTGCGGTCCTAGAGCGCTGGGTTCGAATTCCGGCAAAATATAAAACAGAGAATAATATTTATGTTGATGACTGTCCTTTCAAGCAGGAAAAGGGAAACTCTTAAAAATAAATGACTATGTTGAATGTTAGTTAGACAGTTAGTCAGAAGCGCAGATGGTAGTCAGAAGTTTGGCCTTAGCTCGGCATGGAGACGTAGTGGAAGTTACTATAATGACATATTAATAGTCGCATTATAAATATTTTTTTTTAAATCTTATAAAACACCACTACAATTTGCTGCTTAAGTCTGACAAATATATAGCAGATAACTAAAAATATATAGTTTTTACTTCTATCTACAATTTCATACTTCCTCGAATGGGTTAAAGCCCTGCCTGCATACATTGTCTGAGCGTAAACAACTGAATGAATTGCCAAAGAGCGACTTTTACGCATTTAACCTGTTGCCAACAGCACAACAACAAATACCCAACAAAAAGGTAAACACAGCTGAGAGCACAACAAGCGGCAACAAAGCGCAGCTTTTGTGAACAATTTCCATGCAAAACAACAGTCGATCTGCTTTCTCTCGCTCTCATACGCCTTCCGTCTCTCTCTGTCTCTCGCATTGTTTGTGCGACTTATGTCTACCTGTTGGTCATTTATGGCCAGTTTATTATATCATCGTTTGGTATTTGGGGGCAACTCATCCGCTGGCGCTGAGCGCATTACGAGCACAAGTTTGCACTAATGTTGGTTGGTTGCTGGCAGCGGCAAAGTAGGAATTGCTGCTGTTACCTGACGAACCGAACTGCAATTGCATGTGCAAGTAGCTGAGTGTTGCATTGGTTTTGCCAGCAGCAGCCGGTTCAGTTGGATCGCTAAAAAATGGTGATAGCCTGTTGGTAGGTGCGAGCTGTGTTCGCGTACTGTACCGTGGATACAGTACGAAGGCGAGCTAAAAAATTGTATGATTATGGCAGCAAAGCGTGAAAACTGCAGAAAATGTTAACAGAAATATATATTTTTTACATTACATGACATGATTAAATCAAAATTTAGATCTTTTTGTATAGAAAACTAAATGTGTTTATTTGACTTTGTTAACAATAATTAAAAATATTAAAATTGTAATAAAGTTTTGTATGATATATAAAAAAAATGTATTTAGTTTTATTTAAATTTGTTGACATTAATCGAAAAATAAAAAATTTTTATAATTTTTTATATGTAAAATTAAATGTCATTATTTTTTGTTTCAATTTGTATAACGTTAATCAGAACTCATTCAATATTTAAAAAACATTAACATTAATAAAATAAAAATAAAATATAACCAAGTAATATAAAATCAAATAACATAAAATAAAATAAAATAAAATAAAATAAAATAAAATAAAATAAAATAAAAAAAATAATAATAATAAAAAAAAATAAAAAAATTAAATAAAATATGTATATATGTTTAAAATAATATCATGTACCTGCAATAGTTTTATGTATCTTGTTGTTAAACAACCGATATGTAATACGTAACACTTAAGGAGTCCAATAAATCGTGAAAATAAATTATTTATTTATTTATTTATTTATTTATTTTAAGTCTACAGTACAATGTACCTTACAGACTAGAAAAAATATAAAGTATTGATAATAATAAATCCAAGAAATGTACAAATTAACCAATAAAGACTACCTTACAATGTACATTACAAACTAAATAATAAATGAATTAAACTATTAAATTAAGAATTTCTATAAAAGCCGATTTAGGTAAAGAAAAGTCAAGCTGTTGAGAATAAGATAATGCATTCAATTCACGTAAAGCTCGAGAAATCGGTGCATTACTTGCAAATTTAGTTTTAAAGTGCTCACCATAAAAAGGGTAAACAATTCGTAGACTTCTTTGTGGAACATTAAAGCTTATCCGCTCGAGTAAGATTGGACAATCAATGACGCCGATAATTAGACTATAAGTAAATGATAATGAAAGAACTGTCCGTCTCTTTTCTAAAGTGCTTAAATTAATAAGTTTTAGCCGCGAACCATAAGACGGAACAGGGGCTTCAAACCGCAACGAACGCAATGCGAACTTGAGGAAAATTTTTTGAACGCGTTCAATTCTACCTATAGACAGTTGGTCATAAGGTCTCCAAATTATTCCTGCATATTCTAAATGAGAGCGAACAAGCGCAGTAAAAAGCAACTTGAAGGTATATGGGTCTGAAAACTCAGCGGTATTACGTCGAATAAAGCCAAGAATAGAATATGACTTCGAAAGAATAAAATTAATATGGTTACTGAAGGAAAACTTAGAGTCAAACATAACTCCAAGATCCTTAGCATCAACAACACACTGTAGCGCCCAGTTAGCAATAGAGTAACATGTTGAAATAGCGTTCTGGCGCCTCGAAAATGTTAGGTGAAAACACTTTTTAATATTCAAAGAAAGACCCGACTTCAAACACCATAAATTCAGTTCATTCAAATCATTTTGTAGATTAATTGCATCCGTTGAGTCCTTGACAACTGTAAAAACTTTCAGGTCGTCAGCGTAAAGCAAATAGTTCGACAAAGAAAAACAATTGCTAATATCATTGATAAAAAGGACAAATAATAGAGGTCCCAGAATGCTCCCTTGGGGAACACCTGAAGTAGCTACAAAAGGGTCCGAAGTTACACCATCAATAGTAACCACGCAACGTCTTTGAAATAAATACGATGCAATCCATTCTAAGAACGAAGAATGAAAACCTAAACAAGCTAGCTTATTTATTAGGATTTTGTGGGAAACTCTATCAAATGCCTTTGAAAAATCTGTATAAATGCAATCGACTTGGTAACCAGCTGAGAATGAGGAAATACAAAATTCACTAAAAACTGCAAGATTAGAGACTGTCGAACGACCCGGCACAAATCCATGCTGATTTGGGCAGATTAGAGATTTAACCGCAAAATATATCTTGTCCTTAACAACACATTCAAACAGTTTTGAGGTACTAGATAATTTCGAAATTGGACGATAGTTTCGGACATCATTTTTACTTCCACTTTTGAAGATAGGTGTGACAGTAGTTAACTTCCAGTCGTCAATGAAAATACCTGACGATAAGGATTTATTAAAAATAATCTCAAGAGGAATCGCTAACGCTGGACAGCCTTTGAATAGGATAGCCGACAAACCATCAGCATCCGTATGCGAAGAAGGTTTAAGAGAAAGCATCCCCTTTACAATATCTTCCGACGAAATATGAAGAGCTCCAAAATTAAGAGTGGATGATATTTCAGAAGAAAAATCATGGATCTGCCCGTCATCTGGAACATAATTAGACATAAAGAAATCGGCAAACAAATTAGCTGCTTCAACAGGGGTACTAGCAAATTTATCATCAAGCATTACCGATGTAGGTATACTTGAGCAAGATTTTTTTGATTTCACAAAATTCCAAAACGATTTCGGATTAGCTTTAATGTTCTTTTCAGTGCTACGAATATAATTTTTGTAAAGATATTCATTTAAAGATTTAAATTCCTTATGGTAATGTTGGTGTTTAACAAAGAATGACTGAATGTTAGTTGATTTAAATTTTTTTAGATACTTATTTTTGAGATTTTTTAGTTTCTTAAGGTCTCTGTTATACCAAGGAGATTTATACACACGCCTCTTTTTTAACGATATATTGCGCAAGCAAAATTCATGCATTATTTTCTTAAAAGTAGAAAAGCAGCTGTGAGTATCCAAGCCCAAAAATAATTCATCCCATCTAAAATCTAGAAGAGAGTTATTTAAACTTGAAAAATCACAAGATGCGTAATTGAAAGCAGTTCCATCAATAGGCGATGCAGTTGCGAACTCATAAAACTTTAACTTAATGTCTAAAGGGATATGGTGAATACCTGCATCGGAAATTGGAGAAGTGCATTTAGATATAACAAAGTTAATATTATCCGTTACAAAAATAAGGTCTAACAGTCTGTTTAAATTATTAAGAAAACAGTTTATTTGCTTTAGATTTAGGCTAAGGAAACTGTCAACAAAAAATGATTCATGACTAGTAACTATATTAGTAGGAATAAGATCCGTATTATTAGAATTGCTACACCATCTGACATTGCAGAGATTAAAATCACCCAGCACGCAAAGATGGTTATCATTTAAATTATCGACAGCTAGAGTAATTACGTTATCCACATGAGCCTTATATAAATCAAAGTTACTATTAGGCGGAATATAAGAAACAATTAAGTATAAAGAGCCATACGATTTCGAGCCCTTGATGCAGACACACAATTGGTCAAGCAACAAATCGTCATTACTGAGAGTTACTGAAAACGCACGGAACTTTCTTCTTACAGCAATCAGAACACCGCCTCCTCTCAGGCAGCCAGTTCTAGCCGCGTCCCGGTCCTTGCGAAACACGTCATACAAATTTAGATCAAAGAATTCACCTTCATAGAAGCCCGAGTTTAACCAGGTCTCCACAATCACGATGACATCATAAGACTCTTCAGTACTAAAGCGATGAATAGTATTTGACTTTGTTCTTAATCCCGAAATGTTATGGTAATATACATTAAGATCATCATTGCAATCGGCATTATCATTGCAATTGTTTAGTGTTAACTTTGTTGTTGTTGAGCTGGTTGCTTTTGAAAAAACTGAAACGGCTTAACTCTCACATTGGCTGGCCATAATAACGGATTTAACAACTTCTGATAATCAATTGAAGAGACGCCCAGTTTGAAATTGACACGCTTGCATTTGTCTACTGGGACATCCTTTTTTATTAACGAGTAGCAAGAGAGAGAATTGATGTCAATACACGCATGTTTAGCTACATAATTCTTTATGTCTTCGGCAGTAACTTTAGACTCAAACGACGATAGATGTAGCCATTTATTGCGGACAGCGACACTCAACTCGGTGTTATCATTCGAGCCAACAACAACCAAAGCCTTCTTACGCCTTTTGTTTTTCACCTCAGTCCATGCAGCATTGTTGATTGAGTGCAATTCACCATTCAGAGAGAATGGCCGATCAGCGAGAGCACCACCAACAGTCATCTCAGAGTCAACTGTTGGTACCGTAGCAATTGGAGAGCGTATTACATTATCGGCAGCCCCAGTGGCAATGGCATACGTAGCAGCAGAAGAGTTAACAGCAGCCAAAGAAGAATAGCGAGAAAGCGTCTCAGCTTCGGATACTGAGCTCACGGCTGGAGAGTAAACGTCAATTGGCTGAGCAGCACAGGCAGCAACAACACCCACATCAGCCGAAAGAGGCTTAGCGGCGCAGGCAGCAGCAACATCTGTATTCGTTACAACAACAGCATGTAGAGACGGCGACAACGGAACATTTTTATTCCTCTTCGTGGGTTCAACGCCCTTGGCCTTAGATCTTGTTACAATAGTATTCGGCACAGCAGAACTGTTGTCAGGAATTGAGCCTCCGACAGAGCAGGAACTCAAAAGAGCGAACGATTGCAGAAAGTCACTAAGAGAGTTTATACTCTTCAGCACATCAACCAGATTAGCCTTACGCACTTTCGATAATTGATTGTTGCAATTATCACACAAAAAGTTTATGTTCTCATTGCAGGAAATCAAATCCACGCAACTGGCATCTAGTTTAGCACATTTCAGATGTATTTTAGAAACGCAAAATCCACATAATATGTGGTCACCAGCTAAACACTTTGATCTGCACTTGTCACAGTTAGACATTGTTATTCAAACGAGAGACGCGGAGCGATCAAAAACACGTCTGTACGCCTTGAGAGTTAGCTGTGGACTATTAAATTAAAATAAAATAAAATAAAATAAAATAAAATAGAATAGAATAGAATAGAATAGAATAGAATAGAATAGAATAGAATAGAATAGAATAGAATAGAATAGAATAGAATAGAATAGAATAGAATAGAATAGAATAGAATAGAATAGAATAGAATAGAATAGAATAGAATAGAATAGAATAGAATAGAATAGAATAGAATAGAATAGAATAGAATAGAATAGAATAGAATAGAATAGAATAGAATAGAATAGAATAGAATAGAATAGAATAGAATAGAATAGAATAGAATAGAATAGAATAGAATAGAATAGAATAGAATAGAATAGAATAGAATAGAATAGAATAGAATAGAATAGAATAGAATAGAATAGAATAGAATAGAATAGAATAGAATAGAATAGAATAGAATAGAATAGAATAGAATAGAATAGAATAGAATAGAATAGAATAGAATAGAGGAAAATCAAATTAAATTAAATCATATAAATAAAATAAAATAAAATAAAATAAAATAAAATAAAATAAAATAAAATAAAATAAAATAAAATAAAATAAAAAATAAAATAAAATAGAATAAAAAAAATTAATTAACAAAGAAGAAGCACAACTTTTAAAAAATTTCCATAGTTATATTTTTCTCATTAGTCGCTTCGGACAAAACCTGTCGCAAAAGGAAGCCTTAAATTTCGACTTTACCAGACGAAAACTTATTAACTGCTTTAAGCCACAACAACAACAATGCGAAAAACAAAAAATTAGCCGCACAAAATCACTGACCGGTAGTTGCAGCGACCGGCTTGTGAGCAACTAAAGATGAAAAACGACAATTGCCAAGCAGTCAGACTGTCACTCAAACAAGCAGCCAAGCCGTCACTGCATCAACCGGGCCGCAACAACAAAATCCTCAGCTGCCAAGCCCCAAGTTGCTAACACAAAAAATCAACAACAACAATTTGACTGGCATTTACTTGCTCTGCAGTTATAAATTAACAGTTATTTTTGTGCCTCCAACTGCAACTTGCGACAATGCAACAGACACTGAGCCGCAACCGAAGGCGATTGCAAGCTTTTGCCCACGCCGACAGTGCACAGCTGGTGACGAGCGTTTTGTGCATTGTGCCGTCAGTTTTGTGTGAGTTGCGCGTGAATCAAATTTCAATTTGCTTGTTTAATTTTTGCTGTTTATTATTTCCTATTTTGTTGATTTTTTTAATGTACATTTGCGTATGTTTGGCACACGCGGTGTATGGAAATTTTTTTTATAGTGACGGCGTGATATGAGTTTTGGAAAAATTCGCTCGATTTGCAAGGCAACAGTTGACGCCTGTTGCGTGCATTGCATGGCCAAAACGATGCCACAAGGTTAACCACTTGAACGCAATGTGGCCAGCAAGTAGAACGCTGCAGACTCCCTTCACATTTTATTTATTATTTGACTTGATTTTTTTGGTGAACTAGAATTATTTGTAATATTTTGTGAAAGGCAACTAAAGTCATGTAAAGATACGAGATGAAGAGATCACATTACCAAAAAGAGCATAAACCAACAAACTGAAAGCAAAAGGATTTAGTTGAGAAAAAGCAGACTTGCTGTTTGTCTGAGGGAGACTTTATAAGTAAAAATTGTACTGTAAAGTTTGCTCCATTCCTTCTCAGCGATAGCATTTGAATAACTGAAGTGCGTCTTTAATTCATCTCCCAAAGTTATTATTTGCCCTACAGCAGTCTTCTTGAGAGAGGTCGAGTTCAGAGAGGTTTGTACCAAAGGCAGAGGTTTTCGGGGACCCAGATTTTATGATCGAAGATGTGATGATGGAATGAAGGTAGGTTAGGTTAGGTTATGGTGGCTGCCTCTATAAGAGACACACTCGGAGGCCCGAAAGGCCCATTGTGATACGTACCACATATATTTCACCCGTTTTGAAATGTGTATGCAACACTGTTTTTCCAACATATGTTACAGCACACATTTCAAGCGGATGGGGAAAGGGAGGAGAGGGGACCTACTAGTGTCCGACCGAAACCACTTTTTTGGGCCGAAACCGAAACCGAAACCGAATATTCGGTTTTTTTTTCATATTCGGCCGAAACCGAAACCGAAACTTTCTAGGTGAAATAAAAATCACCATATCAAGCACTTTTTTCAACAAACGAATTTTACATTAAGTAAATAAAGAACAAACAAACAAACATAGCATAAATAAATAAATACTTATTAAAAAAAAACAATTTATTCATTTTTTAAAAACGTAAACATGAAAAAATCACCCTTTCGTACCTTACTCGCTAATATTTAAAATTAAATAATTTAATATTATATGCTAAAAAAATAAATTTATTTACATTGGTGGCATCTAAATTATTCCTCCTTTCACTATATATCTGCTACACAATAAAATGTAAAAAATATTCTAGAAAGTTTCGGTTTCGGCTATTCGGCCATTTTTTGGCCGAAACTGAAACCGAAACCGAAACCACTGATTTGGGCCGAAACCGAAACCGAAACCGAATATTCGGTCGGACACTAGGACCTACAGTTTAACGCCGAATCCGAACGGCGATTGACAGTTTTTCACACTTGGAGGTTTTGCCATTGTCTGCCAAGAGCGCACTTGTGCGATCTTTGTAATTCTCATCTGCTTCATGTGGATAGCGATAGAAGTAGATGAGCGTTTTTTCCAGCCCGAGCCAGGAATCGAACCTGGGGCGCTCGGTATGAGAAGCCAGCGCGCTACCCGCTGGGCTATCGAGGCCGGCCAAGTGAATGAAGAATGAAGGTAGGAAGATTACATTATTGTACTGATTTTAGTTAGAGCTGCATACAATTTGGTTTTTATAATTTATAATATCAGGATTTTCTTTGCACATCACTCTATAGTTATAAAAATTTGTTAAATAACTCCCTGCAAACCATAACCAACTGTTATGGGATTTTGCAGTGATTCAGCAATAAAATAAAAACCTTGTACATTAATCATCAAATCTTAAATAAAACTTTGCTTCAATCAGATAAAAAGTGAACCAAAACACAGGAAATCTTAATATGCCAATTCTTTGAATGATGTCCCTCAGAAAAGATTTATCTTTTTGATGATATGAACAGCATGAACCCAGCAGATTGTAGAGACAATTGTTTTCACAAAATTAGAAAAGAAAACTGTATTCTTTACTATCTGAATGGTTGAGGACAACACATAGCTTCCTATGAACAATTACCACGATTTGCCTTAAATTAAACTATTGTCTCGTCATAGGTTAGGTAAGGAAGCCAGGAAGTTGACCCATTGTGATACCAAATGCAACTTTTGTCTCCACGTAAGTGTGAAAATTTTATAGAATTTTCTAAAACCAAACATTTATTCAATTTGTTTTCTTAAGCTCAAAAATTGTCAGACACTTGCAAATATTCAAAGATTTTCCAAAATATTCTAAAGTTTCTTTGAAGCATTTGTTTCATTGGCTTTTCATTGCTTGAAAATTTTCAGAATCTTGCAAATATTCAAAGATTTTCCAAAATATTCTAAATTTTCATAGCTTGACATTTTTCAGAGTCTTGCAAATTTTCAATGATTTTCTAAAATCAAGCAACTGTTTAATTGACATTGCTTAGCCTGAAAACTTTTAGAGACTTGACAGTTTTTTCTACTGGGAGCCATAAGCAAGTACAAGTGGCGCCCAAAAGTAGGCAGCACATTTATTAGTTCAGTGAAGCCAAATAAAGAATCCCAGCAAGTAAAGCAACACACTTTGGAATTCGGCCCAAGCACACAAATGCTTTGGCCAACATGAGCATTTATAAGCAATTTTCTTTGAAAACAACTAATATTTGCTAAGAATAGCCACAAACTTTCGATACTTGCAACATTCTGACATGCGGCGCCGATCAGCATGAAACTTAGGCCCCACTGGGTGCATTGTATGGTAACAATTGATGCCATTATCAATGCTGCTGCTGTCAGCAACATTGACATTAACAACAACAAAAACAACAACAGTAATATTGGCAGAATTTCTTGCAGCAAATATTTATGCAAACAATAATTAAATGCAACCAAATTAAATTCTCCCCAAAGAACATCAAATAGGCGCACCGGCTGATTATGTCTGAGCTGCTAATAGCAAAATTAGACAGCGTGGCAGCAGTGTGAGTGGGCGTGGCGCATTGTTTAGTTTAATTACAGCGACCCACACTCGTCGCTTTAGACAAGCAAAATCATTTAAGCGCACAACGGCAACAACACACACTGAACAATGACAGCAACAACAACATAAATTCAAATTAGGCCCAAATACCGCAGTGGGGAGGAGAGGCAACACTGTGCTCTCGGACCCCCCAGCGGGCATATCACTTTTAATTTCCGTAGGTGTCAGATGACAGCAACTTGCACGCTGCCTAATGGACATATTTGCGCATGTATGCAGCTGTGCGTGTGTGTGTGTATTTGTGTGCATCTGCGTGTCATTATTGTGCGCCCGTAAGTGGTCATTTGACAATTGAAGGCACGCACGCACAAACGCAGCGACACATATTTGCATGGCTGTCGTTTGTGCAAATATTTGCAACACATGATAATTTTCGCAATTTCAAAATGACGCCCACCTCAAACCGCATCTCTTCTAACAGGCCCTCGGTGACGCTGACAATTACACCGACTTCGCGTGGCGAGCAATAATTATCGTTATTATAAATTTGTATATATTATTATGCATCGATAATGCAATGCATGTGTGTATGTGTTTATGAATGCAAATATGTCCGCCTGTGCATGTCCGTGTCATGTTAATGTTTCAAATATTATGTAAATAGGTTAAATTAACAGCGTTAACAAGAAAACCAGCACAGCAGCAGGCACGCACACATGCACAGTGCTGTCACTCCCACTTGTTGCCAGGAAGCGCAGGAAAATGCAATTCAAATTTTACGCCTTGAACCCAGCAATCGAATTGCCTCAAACGTTGTTGCTGTACCCCACTACAACTTAACAAATATGTGAGATACTCGCATGTCCTTTCTTGCATATTTACAGAAATGCTTCAAGTATGTCTGTAGTTGTATGCCTGTCAATATATGAACAGTGCTGGTAATAATCGTCTTGGAATATTTGAGATAATAGCCGCAAGCCGCTTGGCATGTTGTGCGTTTCTTTAAGTGAAGTTTCAATGTGTGTCGAACGATGTCAGCCAAGTAAATTGTCTGCTAATAGAGAAAACGACCAATGCTCACATAACACTTGGAGCGCCAAGAATAGTCGATGGGAAGGGGGTGAAGGAGGGATTGTAATTTGAAATGCTAAAGGAAGTAACAACCATTTTGAGCCAACAACAACAGCCTTGAAATGAAAACAAAGACATTTTTGACAACCAGAAACGTAATGACATGGCCAAAGGTCAGTTAGATTTGGTATGAACAGAAGGAAAACCTGAAGGAGGAAATATTGCAATGCTCTTTAAAACATGTTTCAAGATAATTTCAGATTGACGTAAAAATTTATAATAATTAAAGATTTATTTACACAGTAGTGGCCCAAATTTAGATATTTTCAAAAATAATTATATTTATACTTATATGTTTCTTCTATTATTATTTTTATTTTTTTTATTATTATTTTATTTTTTTATTATTTTTATAATATTTTTATATATAGATACATATATATTTTTTAATTTTTTATTTTTTTTATATTTTTTATATTATTTTATATTTCTTACATTTTATCATAGAAAGCACAATGGGACAAGTAATTTCTTAAAATAATTTTATTTATTTTTACACTGTAACTCAGCGATTAATTAATACATTGGACCACAAGTCTGAGAGCCAATGGTACCAATTCATGTGTTTGTTATTGGTCTTTGATTTCAATTGAACACACATTGGAACTTATAAGAAAAGCCTAACTTTGTAACACCAACAGTTCTAATCAGTTATAATTCTAATCAGTTCTAAAAAAGATCTGATGGTACTACTTCCATTTTTATGTGTACTGATTGTCACCACAGACTCTAAAGTACTTATAGGATTGTTCAGCTTTTTTTACTCATTGAAGTTTTTAAAAAAGTCTATCCAAACGATTTCAAACGATTTGAAAAAATTTTACTTACAATACATCAAAACGGAAAAGAAGTGCATCAGATTAGAGGTCACTGCTATAAATTTACTCACCTTTCTGCCTAGAAGTACTATACATTTTAGCCACAACTGTATTTAAAAAAATCACAACCATTCTTCATCTTATGTAGTAACAGTTTTTAATATTAAATGAGATATTTTTAAGCATATTTTTAGGCACGTAATTTCCCAAGCTGTCATTCTGGAGCAAAGTTATATGACAGCTGAAAATGTAAGAACGGGTTGTCAAGGCATAAACTTACATCAGCTTATCTTTATGTCAAAAAAATCCTATGGTATCCAAAAAAAAATTTTATAATGATGATTACATGTTGCAAATAATTTTTAATTTCATCAAATTTCTCTCGAAATTCTTTCATTTTCATTACCTCTTAGTCTTTCTCAGCTTTTAACTCAACACCTACTAAAAACTGCTGCAACTTGTAAGTATTTCACATCAATTTAAATCTTAAATAATCACTCCACACCATCTTTCAGTCCCTCATACCTGCAGCTTCACTTCGTGCCGCACAAATGGTCAACTAATTTAATCGCATGTTTTGTGCGCGTTAATTGCATCAAATTTAATTTCGCCATCAATTGCAGCGATGTGCAATGCACGTAAATTTACGCGCTGCTTAATATTTATATATGGTAGCATTTAGCTGATATCTATGCTATGGCGACCGCAAGCGTCAAATTGTGGTTAGAGACGAAACTTCCGTTTCCGGGCGTCGGCGTGCAAGTGAGCAAATGTAATGTGTGCAAGTTCACAGTGTGAGATTATAGATTGAACTTTAGTTGTAGTTTGAACCCAATTGTCAGACAAGAAATTATTAAATAGTTTGCCTAAAGTGGCCAGAGGTCTTGGCTTTAAAAGCATAAGACGTCATAAGCTGAAGAACTTCAGAATTTATACAAAAATTTGGTGATTATTGTT
The DNA here is from genome assembly GCA_964056695.1 of Melieria picta. Classification (NCBI taxonomy): domain Eukaryota; kingdom Metazoa; phylum Arthropoda; class Insecta; order Diptera; family Ulidiidae; genus Melieria; species Melieria picta. The sequence goes on along the minus strand of OZ057399.1, from coordinate 60,074,077 downwards.
GATGTTTTTCTATAGAAATTTGTGCCACTGACTAAAACTTTTAAATAAATTAAAAAAAATTACAAAATACCAAGACATTTTTAATAGAACAAAATTTTTAGAATTAACTAGCAGCTATTTTAAGAAACTCTTAATAACCCAAAACTTTAACATTTTGATACAGTTTTTGCAATGCTTTGAAGAACTTAATGTTGCAAATTATTTGAAATTCCCCATTTCACCCACTTTGCTCCAACAATCACGTTTTATCTATTAAAAAGACGCACTGAATCGCATAGAACCCTTTCATAAGTTTTATGTATGTAAAACTTGTTTTCTTCACAAATAAAAAAAGATGTACAAACACTCAGATTTTCTATTGAATCGATTTCATATAATTTGCTTGGCAATAAAAACGCAGTTTGACAATAAAAATCATCATTACTCGTATCGAAGGCAGCGCCGAAATCAGCGCATCCGCCAACGCCTTGTAATGCACATTACACTGTTGTTGTAGTTGTTGTACCAGCAGCACATGTTATCTCTATATATATGTACAAGTTTTATGGCATGTCTTGAGAAAAAAAAGGATTGTAGGACGCGAAAACAACAGTTGCAAGGGGGCGCAACTTTTTTATGACCCGTCAGCGTTGCACAGTTTCACGCATTGGCGAAACGCTCAAGTGGCATGCCGAAAAAAAAAAAAGTTCAACAATATGGCAACCATGCGAAGTCAACTGTACGAAGCTGTGTAGCGGAAGTGAAGGCAGCTGTTGAATATTTTATGGCCGCTGCTATGCAAGAAATTCTAATGCAAATTCTTAAAGAATTTTTTATAAATTTAAAATGTCCAGTAAAACGTTCAAGTCTTCTTTGAAAGTCGAAGTGCTTTGTTAAATATTTACATTTAAAATTTTTTTGTACAGACAATGACTGACAATGACAACGAAATCGAAGTGTTTGGTAAAATATTTAAATTTTTTGTTTTTTTTGTAGACAATGGCTTTCAAATTTTAGTTATTTTTTTCTCCTCTGGGTGCTTGGATCCTCCACGCTGCACTGAAGCCTTAAGACACATTCAGTCGAGTATATGACACTTGTAAAGCCAAAAAGGAGGCGCAATCGATATGTTAAATTAGATACATATATATTTATAATCAGGATCAGGAAATTTTCAGGCCTCAAATATCTGTTAAGAAATTTTTGGATAGCAACTATCGTTTCAAATGGTATTTGACTCAAAGGTTGTGTATGAAACACCACAAAAATTAAATTCTGTGTGCGCCACTGATCAGGACACAATGTAGTAGTAAAAATTCAGCCAGGTCTGTCTGACTTTCAGGTTGCCGAATGGCTGATAAACACAATAACGTTCGAATAAATTGAAATATTGGTATGCAATTTTATAGAAATTATGCATATTTTTTAACTGAACTGATTAAAATTATATATTTTCTACTTATGTAATTGAGCAACTAATGTAAAATTGAGCATTTTCCCTTCACGTTTAAGCAGAGTTGCCACATTGCAAAATCTACAAAACATGGAAATTTTCATCTTAAAAATATAAATTAGACATCTATGAATATTTTCAATTCAGCCCAAATATGGCACGCATCCTTAACCTATTATTTTATTTACTTAATTCTGTTTTAATAAGCATACTTTGATTTTTCCAAAAAATAATTTTGGGTTTTTTGTAAGATTACCAAACACTTTTAGTTACTTCTATTGTATTTAAAAACAAAAAAATTAAATAAACTCCCAGTTGGTTCACATTGCATGCAAACAGGTCCAAAAATAGCAAATTTTTAGTACTATTTTTTTCTTACTACTCTTTTTCACCACTACTCTTCTTTTTCTTTCTAGTGATGCTCCTGAGGAATTACATTTGCAAATTTATTGCAAATTTATTTATGCAGCTTAAATTCTCTGCTGTTATCTCTTTTTGCTGCCATTTTAGCTTTTTCCGTTTTTGGTTTATTGTCTTTGGCTCAAGTCGCATTCAGATTGATTTATATATATTTTTTGTTCATAGCAAAGACATTGCAGCGACATATGTTAGTGCCAGCAACAACAATAAAAACTGCCTGAAATAGCTGCACATGCAATAGTCAAAAATCGCAGTAGCAATGCCACCTTTTCTCCAATTCTCTTCTAAAGAGATGTTCTTTTTTTAACTGTCAACGTGTTTTCAGCGCTTTTTTTTACTTTTTTTACTACTCTTTTTGGCACTTTTCCCCTTCTTTTTGTCACTCTAAGGCTGCTACTGTTTTTTTAGTGTTGCTTCCCCTGCGTTTTCTTCACATTTGCTGCTCCTAAATTTGGCTTTGCCTTGCTACAGTCGAGCGTGTATGTGTGCTCTTTTGTTATCCTTGTTGCCATTACTTTTTCGGCGCCTGTGCTGATCCCAGTAAAGCGTCTCAATTCGGCTGCACGTTTAAAATAAACTGCACAAAATGATAAATACGCTTAGCAGCAACCGAACACACACACACACACATCGACATCCAACAAGGACTTTGTGCCGTTGTTGTCATGCGACAAGTTGCACGTTTGTTGCGCGCCATGCAGATTGAAACATGTGTTTTTGTGCACTTAAGGGATTTTCACAAGTCATTCCAACACATTTTTTTGGGTTGTTTGTTTTTCTAAGAATTTATTGCTGGCACAGCAGCGAGGAGTTCGGCTGTAGCACTTTTTTAGCTTTTATTGCCACTAAAACGGCAGCAAAAACTGAATTCATTTAAGAATCATTTAAGCAAAATAAATATGTAAGACTATATATTTTTTATATTTTCTATATCTGCGTACAAATGTGCTGCTTTGCTTGATTTTTTAATTAAAATTACTGGCCTTTTAATGAATGCACTTTACAACTGTTTGTTTTTCATGCCACTTGGACCACTTTTTTTATTTTGTGGCAACTGCCACACAAAGCACAATGGCCAGTTAACATATTTTTTTTTTAGCTGGCTTGTTAATTGTTGTCATTTGATTGTCCATATTATGAAATAACACAAATGTTGGCACATACAAATTACACCGATTATTTAATTTCAATGTGAGGGCAAAAAAAAGAGTTGAATAACGAGCCACATTGTAATTATTAAAAATTACTCTACAATTGTAAAAGTGCAGCAAACACAATAAATACAGTACACATGGCATAATGATGACAACTTCTGTGGCTGCAACAACAATAAAAATAAATTAACAGCACCTAACGAACGCATTTATGGCATAACAACAACAAACGGGGGAGCAATTTTAATGAGTGACACTGTGTTTTAAATTATAAATGGAAAATTTAAAAAAATAAAAATTTTAAATTTTATAAAAAAAGTAAGAAAAAAAATTGTTTTAAAATGACAAAAAGAGACATTTTTATTTAAATAAAGTTTGTTGTTAATAATGAGTGGTCGTAAAAGAGCATTGACACTTGTTAAATGAGTATTTTTAACACAAGAAAATAACGTCATTTTAAATTTATTGAAATTTTGCCTAAACTGGCCTTTAAGTGTCGATAGCAAATAAATTGTTTCTATATTTTTATGTTGTAGGTACCTAAGACGGAAGTTGCAACCTGGAGTCAAGCGGAGCTTACCCAATGCTTTAACCAGCTGAGTGCTGCTGCAATATTTGCAATTTTGAAATTTTTTAAATACTAAAAAACGTTTACAATCTCTGGTACTCTAATTTGTACACCTTTAAAATTTCTTAAATATTACAAAAATTCAACATCTCTGAACAGCAATACCAGCTTCACAAATAACACTCAAAATGGCAACAGTGCTGGCAATAATTATATCGCCGCTCATAAAAGAATATTACCCCCAATACACACACACACACACACTCACATTAAAATATAACACCACCACTGCTTCATGACTGTAAAATAGTGCAAGAAAATTGTGAAAATTTAAGTTCGCCACACCATACAACAAATAATGCACCCATGCATGGCATTTTGCCACCCTATCCCCCCCAGCCCTCGCACAATGATTACATAACGCTGCGCTGCTCTACTGCCGCTTCGCCGCAGTCAACACTGCCAGACCGCAAATTTAATATCTGAAAATTACTGTGCAGCCACACACGCTTGCACGCGCCTGCACTAAAAGCTTTTCTCGCCCCCTGCCAACACAAAAAGCCACATTAAAATTAAAATGCAGCGCTGGCCATGAGCATAACTTTAAATTAAAATGCAACTGCAACCGTGCCAGTTTGTGTGTGTAAATATTAAAATTAATGCAAATATTCCCACTGTTGCACGTAACCTCACGCACGCACTACACACACACACACACGCACATACAGAGTTGTGCCATTTGTGACATTTTTGGCAATTGGCAGCTCGACTGCTGCCACTTACAACGTACACAGCTGCATTGGTTCAATAAACTGGAGCGCACGAATTTTCCACATTTTACGTCCCCGACGACCTGTTTGCTTGCTTTTCACCAGCCAATGTGGTTTTGGGTTGTTTACATTTTGTTTTTGTTTGCAGGCAAATAGTAAATTTTAATAGTGTGGCAGCACCTGCAAAGCGTATTTCAGTTATTGCCGAAATGTTGACAATTTTCCGTGTCGCTATTGGAATGTTGAAAATTTGTGTAAAGGATAATTTTCGAGCAACAGAAATGTGTATTGAAGTTTGACTCTTTCACACAATGACAACAAGTCTAGCAACTTTGATTGGGAGAAATCTTTGAGCAATAACTACTATTATATAGGATCGCAAACAAATATAACACGCAGAGATAATCCATGAAGCATTTCTCGATTACATAACTAAGTTTTCTAAATAAAAATTATACCTAACTTTATATTATAATAACTAAGTTTTCTAAGTAAAAATTATACCTGAAAGTAGTATTTTTTTAAGATAGTCAGACTTCTCGCCAAGGTATTAAATGCTTTTCATTGTTAGTATTAAAAAGGACTCTGTTTCTCTGTTTCTTGAACTTTCAACTGCTTTATAACTACCTTTCTCTCTTCATCTTAACTGTAAAACAGTTTTGACTCACTCATACAGAATTTTATTTTATTTATTTTTTTATTTATTTCTTTTTTATCCTTTTTTATTCTTTTTTAAACAGAATTTTTTTTTATACAGAATTTAATTTTATTTCTTTTGTTTTATTTATTTATCTTTTAATTATTTTATTTTTTTATGACACCCACCCAAAATTTTTCTAACAAACGGATATATTTTTGATACGGTTTGTACACCCAAAACCCTCTATGCATCTTTCTGCTTTATTTGTTCTGAAATCATCCATTTGTACCACACTTCCTCTTTCCTACAATCTGTAGGAATCTGTCTGTCGTACGCTTTGGTTTGTAGTTCACTCACACAGTCAATCATCACTCAAACCTTCATCGTCTTTTGTTTTGCCAATTATTTATTTATTAAAAAATCGAAAAAAAATCTTTATAGACTATTATTGTCTCTGTCTTATTTATTAAATTTACTTTTTTATTAAAAAATCGAAAAAGAATAAATCAATGGAGTATTAATTATTTTTAGTACTCACAGTCCATCTGATAATCCCATCCATCCGCCCATCTGATCTTCTCAGTCCATTTCGCAGTGCTACTTCTAATTCTTCCTTTAAAAAAAAATTTTAATATTGTCTCCTTTTCTCAGTCTTCACTATTCTTAGCGCTTCGCATAGACTTTTTTTTCAATTGCACTCATCACCATTCCGTCCATTTCCACTTGTCCACAAGTCTCTTAATTTCTTTCGGAGTCTCCTTCTTTCTGTTCGTACGCACTAAATTTTTCACCGCGTTCTGTTTTACTAATTATTTGTGCTTCTTGTTTCTTCCAAATCTCCCTTCCGTCCACTTGTTCCCAAAGCTTTTGGTTTCTTTCGACATTTCCTATTATCAATCCAGCTCTGTCGCACCGTGTTTTTCACTTCGTCTAGTTATCATTTTTACTTTTTTTCTCCCACCTTTCTCTTTTTCACTACCTTCATCAGTTCACTCAAACACTCTTCAACCCTATATTTACTAATTTCCATTGCACAAAAACCCAAAGTAATTGCCACTAAATCGCGTACAACCAACAACAACAACTGCAGCCTGCAATGCTGCCAGATTGCTGGCCTTTTACTAGTCATAAAAAAACGCAGCTAACAAAAAGAATCACGCAAAATGCGCACAAAAGTTAATTACATTAAATTCGCGTAAATGCAGCCACTAATTAGGGCTAATATTTCTTCACCACCCCCCGCCCTCGGCGAACTTTGACAAAAAACTTTGTTCTGCCCAAAAAATTTGGCTACATTTTCGTAATTCTTTCGCTAAAGCCTCAGCCTTCTCACACAAAGCCAACGCTAATTAATACAAAACCGTTGAAAATTATTTCCCCTTAACTCTCTCTTTTGTCGCTTGTTGTTCCCTTTGGCCATGTTCATTGCCAATTTATACTAAACAGCAACAACAAAATGAGGCAAAGTAAATTACCCGTATTGCCGTAGTAGACAAATTGATGAAAAAGAGAACTCAATAGCACTGACTGGAGGCGGAGAAGTGCAGCCAAAAAATACGTAATGCCACTTTTTCGTTACTAGCAAAGACTATAAAGTGAGAAACAAAAACAAAATGGGAATTTGTTGCTGAAAAAGATGCAACAACGGCAACGGCAACTTGATCTACTGCAATTTGCCAGAGTCAGAGCGCGTGCAGTTTTTGTTTACAATTTTTTGCAGTTTACAGTTTTTTTGTCGTTGTTGCTGCGCAGGGATAACGGCGAAAAAATTTAATTTCCTCAGTTCAAGTTGATGGCAAACGCATGGCAACATGGGCTGCCGTTAGTAGGAGAAGCAGAATAAGAGGAAGAAGCGATGCAGTGGCGCTTCAGTGGTTGTGAAAGGCAGCGGGCGAGCATTTTTGATGCTGCGTAATTGCATCACATTTTGGTTGCTTGGTTGGCTGGGTGGTTGGGTTGGCTGGGTGGTTGGGTTTGGTTGGGTGGTTGGGTTGACTGGGTGTGTAGTTTGCCTGAGTTGGGTGGTTTCGCTGGCTGGGTGGTCTGACTGGCTGCGTTGTTTGGCTGGTTGGGGTTTTCTCGTGTACGGCGCTGGCATTCATCAAACGTGTTCAACATGCCACACGGAAACGGAAGTTCATTACGCGTCGCGTATGGCATGCAAAGTTGCGCTATCTTTTGTTAATGCGCTTTCGGTAAAGTGAGAAAAGCTACAGCAGCTGCAATGTCATCCTACAAAAAATATATAAAAATAATTGACAGTGGCAAAACATTGACGGTTCCAACGAGTTGCGAGTTAAGAAAATAGTTTTAAGTAATTTTCATAAAACTGAAAAATATTTCAAAATTTTACTAAACCAATTAGGGTTAATTTCTGATACAAAACATGAATATTTGTATTAATTCTTTTTTTTTTTGTATCATATTTAATTCGTACTTAACAAATTGGTTTTATTTTAAAGAAATTCATTTAAAAAAAATATTGTATGCCGCAATCCTGTTAATGAAAATTTAAAATATTTATCAAAATGAATGAAAAATTCAGGAAAATATTTTTTTATTTGCAACATTTTTATAATAAAACTTCCAAACATTTGTATAACATACAAAAATATTTCAATATTTCATATTTATAGTTAATACTTTATTTAAGAAAGAAAAAGTGTGACTGAAAACTTTTAAAGTTTAAAGTTTAATAATGGCAAATGTTGAGGTTAAGTCAAGCACCAAGCCAAATATTATCATTAGTTGTCATTTTTACTATAATTAATAATAAGAAAATAAACTGCAAATCTCTTTTTCTTTTCTAGTTGCCTCGCATAGCGCCTCTGTCTTCAATTAACGCTGCGCCTGCACGTCTGCTATCAACTTTTGAAGCTCGCTGACTTACAGCCGCTTTCGCACTTATGCAGTCAACATGACTGCTTAATGCAACCAAAGTGGATTTTTAATTGAACTTTACTGCAATTCTTCCACTTTGTGTAATTTTTGTAAGCGAATTGCAATTTAATACCCAACCACTTGCCACCGCTGCACACTAATGGATAACGGTGTCGTCAAGTAAATTACTGCCACCGTCGCCCTCGCCGTCTCTGCTCGTTTCTTATTGTCGCTGCAATACAATGAAGCGAAATTCAATATCACAATTTACGATATTGCAAATTATGTGCGATTTTTATATATTTTTCGGCTTTAATTTGAATAAATTGCAAGCTGCAGCTAAGTAGCACGCTTGGGGGCGTGGCTTGAGAAGTGGCCTGTGTGTGTGCGATAATAAGGAAGTCGTAATTTGCACACAGGCAGTTATGACGCGTTGGACGCAGTGCGGCGAGTGTGTATTGCATTTTTATTGTATGATTTTTTTATTTATATTTTTCCATAGAATTGCTGGCGCTATTGGTGCCTTTTTGGAATGAGCGAATCATTGTTGGCGATAAAAAATATTTTGCTGGCATTTTTATAACGAAAATAAAAATTTTTCCACACGAACGCGTTGCATGCAAATAAATAGAATGGCGACGCGGCAAAAGACAGCGTGAAAAGCAAGACAAACTTTCGATGGGGAATGAGGTGCACAGGTCGACCGAAAGCAAGTGGATATGGCAAGCATACGTTCGCTGCGAATTGGCGTCGATTTGTTAAAGAAATGCTCGACTGACAGAGATATAGATGCGAGTATTGGCGGCCAGACAGTCGTGTGATTTAGCTGGCTGAAAGGTACGTTGCGTCTGCAGTTGAATAGCCCACTGTCTGTGTGTGTTGTTTGTGTAAGTTTATGAGTTGCCATTAAAAACGGAAACGGAACTCGTAATGCGTATACATCGTTATATAATACAACAACGACAATTGCACGAAACATAAAAAATGAAGCGGCACAACGAAAAAATCATGTAATAAAAATTAAAAATAATGCACAATACGGCATGGAAATCGTAAAAAACGAGCATATAAGCGTGTTTGCTGAAAGGGAAAAAAGTGGCGGAACGAATTGATAAATTGGAAAATCAAAATACACGCTTACGATATGCGAGTTTTTATATTAGACGCTGCCCACTAAAAAAAAAGGAGCTCAAGTAACTTTGATGAGAAGCGGACGAGGGGAAGGAGGCTATGCTGGACGCGCGCGGAATGTGGCCATAAAGTGTAGTGGGGTGGAAAGTTGATTGGACAGCGTGCATAAAACACATATTGGAAAGCAAATATGTGGATGAAAGGAAGACGAAATAAAAGGGAAACAAATTAGAAAGGATATGTGGGAAGGCTGTGAGATTCATGCGATCTTCTAAGCTTCATTAGGGCTGTAAGCGTAGTTGAACTTCTCTACAAGAAATAGAGGGCAAAAAAGATCAATAAAGTTATATGTATATAATTATTTTCTAGTAAAATTTAATGGATATGAAAGATATTTTAGAATATCTTACTTGGATTTTTATATATTAAAAGCTTTACAGACCCCAGGTGGTCGTGGAGATTAAAATAACAGTAAAAGGGAATCTCAAAAGCAGTACAGAACAGTAAAAGAGAACTTTAACCAATAAAATTATTTCTATCCAAGTGCAAAGATGTCTAGATTGCACCAGCCTAAACAAAAAAATAGTTTAAAGAAGAGTACAAGAGTGAAGAAAATGCACGAAAAATCAAAAACAAAAACTTGCCCCTAATTTTTATTTTCTGAAGAAAAAATAAAACTGAAATTCAATTCTCATTCTGCAAGTTGAAAATAAAACTCACCGCATAATTTTTATTTTTCCCCCAAAAAATAAAACTCAACAAATAATTTTTATTTTCTGATCAAAAAAAAAAATCAACAAAAATTTGTTATTCGGTGCGCGGAAAATAAAAATCGAGAAATATTGGTTTATTGCTTTTTTGAAAACTGCTTTCAAAAACAATCACTTTATTTATTTATTCATCTTGATTTTTTTGATTAAAAATAATAAATAATAAAATTTTAAAATTAAAATAAATTGAACAAGTTATATAAGAAAACCATATATGGAATTTTCGGAGACAAATTAATGCCGAACTTGCTGTAAGTTCGTGTTCACAATGTCGGCATTCGAACCCTCCTAAATTTGGCTTATGGCACAAATTTTTATTTGGCTGCAGGATACTTTAGTGTATTGCAAAAATTGAAGAAAATGGATTGAATATGATGGAAGTGAGAAAACGAAATCACGAAATCAGTGTTTAACTGAGGATTCAATTCAAATGAAAGCACATACTTCTATATTATTTATATTATTTTATTCAAATTTTATTTATTTATTTATTTATATTCTCTATGATTCCATATCTCTACCACTCTTCATACTTAGACTTCCCAACAGTTCCTCTTAATTTTTTTCTGTATTTCTTTAAAATGCACCACTATTCTCTATTCTCTACGAGTATTTCTCAATATCCAACACTTGCACAATCAGTGCCAATAAATTGTTTTCTTATTTCGCCTGCGACTTTTATATGTTTTTATTATTTCCGCATTGCAAATACTTTGCTTTCTTTCATTTTTCCAATTTTATTTCGAACAAAAATACATAAAACCCGAAACAAGCATTCGGCATTCAGCAAACAACACACACTTAGCATCGAATTACACGCTCATGCACACACACACTTAAAACGACACAAACCGACTGGCGGGCGGGTTAGAAGAATTGAAGGCACACAACCCATTTTCACATTAAAAACGCATAAAAATTGCAAATTGAATTGAAACGCCAATTGAAGGAAAAGAAATGCCACTAAAAAAAGAAAACAGATTTTATGCAGAAGTAGACAAAAGGGTGAAGAGCCAAGTGGGTGTGGTCGATGCAACGATATAGAAGGCAATCAATTAAAATCGCCATAAATCGAAATGGCGCAGCAACGTCACGTGATATGTGAAAATTTTACTATAGTTATCGACTTTAACGAGCAGCAAAGGCAATCAAATAAATACAAAAAAAGTGAACAACACGTAAGCACAACAATTGGCAATAGTAAAATTTGAACAGTGGAGTGTAATAAAAAGGCAATTAAAATGGTGAAAAATGCATTTTGGCGATCAATTGCTGGAACGTAAAGCCACATGTTGGCAAAGCGAAAAAATGTGGTTGAAATCAAGTTTTATATAAAATAAAAAGGCACATTTGAGCTGAGGTTATGAAACAGAAGTTAGATGAAAAAAGAAGAAGAATATAATACTCAGGGTTGAGTGGAAAATATGACTGACTTGGAACAACAAAATCATTATCACTGAAAGGATTGAATTCGTTCATTTCGGCAGCTTTTAACCTATTAAATTCTGAAATTTAATATAAACAACTGGCAAGTTTTTTTTTGGATAAAATTATTTAGATATACAATCCAACGAAATTAGACTAATTTTTCTATATTATTATATTTATTTTTATTTTTACAAATTTTTCTTTTATTATTTTATTTTTATTTTATTTGTAAAAATAAAAATAAAATAATAATAATGAAAAATTAGTCTAATTTCGTTTGATTGTATATCTAAATAATGTTTGTATATTTAGAGGCAATCACATTGTAAGGTTAACTGCAGCTATATGAGATCCACTTTGGCTCCTTTTGCAACACTTATCGTAACCATAGCTACCTATTTTTGTATACTTTTAGGCGAACTCAATGTAAAGCTGTGTATGACTCTAACTACAGCTCATGCAACACTTATCATCAGTAAAGTTACTTTTTTTAGTACACTTTTATGCGAATTCATAGTACGACTAACCACTGCTTTTTGCGATTTCATAAACCTCATTTAAGTAAATAAGCTTAATTTTTAAAGCATACTTTTAGGTCATATCATTGTAGGACTAACTACTGTTTCTTGAGATTCCATCAGGTACTCTTATTCCATCTGCAATATTTATCATAACCATAGTTACATAATTTTGCCGTATACTTTTTGGCGAACTCAATGTAAAGCCGTCTATGACTCTAGAAGATTTCATTAGTGCCTTTTCAGTTCCTTTTTTGCAACATTTATAGTCTGTTCCTGTTCTTATAACTGTTCTTGTGATCTACTTTCAGCTTTTTACTTTTCATCAGTCATTGTTTTACTCATCATGCAACATTTATCTTAAGTATAGCTACTTCTTTTTATAGTATACTTTTAGGCGAACTCATGGTAGAACTAATCACTGCTTTTTGCAATTTCATATCATTCATTTTAGTACAACAGCTTCCTTTAATACAGCATACTTTTAGGTCATCTCAATGTAGGACTAACTGCTGCTTTTTGATATTTCATTAGCCACTCTTCTGTCCCCCATGCAACACTTATCATAACCATAGCTACCTGTTTTTACGGTATACTTTTAGGCGAACTCAATGTAGAGGTAACTATAACCATAATCGATTAAATTTGGGCCTTTGCAGCTTCTTTTTGCAATTCTTATCATATCCACAGCTCACTATTCTTGTGGCATAATTTCAAATTATCACAACGTTGGCCTTTATAACATTTCATTAGCCATTTTTTGCTCCTCATGTAGTAGTTCTACTACATCTTTTTGAGGTATACATTTAGGCGAACGTAACGTAGTACGAAGCTTTGCTTTTTGCAATTTCTTTAATACATTTTCAAAGTTTATTATGTGCCACTTAACATAACAGCAACTATCTCTTTTTCTTGAATACTTTGACACTCTCGAATAACAGTTTTTTGAAATTTCATTCACACCTTTCAGTTCCCATTACGCAACACTTATCCTAACAGCAGCTACCTCTTTTCTAGCATACTTTTAGGCCATCGTATCAAAGAGCTAATTACAACTTCCTGAGATTTCATCAGGCACCTTCCACCTCCCCATCACACAACACTTACCTATAATAATTAATGGCATCAAAAACCGCCTCCACAACTTCTTTGCTCATCCTTCCTTCCCTGCATTTTACCTCCATTGCGTATTATTGACATAATCGACTTTGCCCATTACGACCACAAATGCGGCTTAAGGCGTCCTTTTGTTTAACCGCAACACTACTTTATGCATTCGCCAATGTCGACTAAACGTTACATTAGTCCTCGGCCATTGTTGTTGCCATTATTATTGTTGCAATTGCCGCTGTCGCTGTGCAATTACACGCAGTGTCTGGTGACATCAAAATATTGGCATCGCATGATAAATGCCTGCGAATCGCATCTGTCAATGGTTAACCGTAAAAGGGGCGAACGCCACGGCTGCCAAAGCGCGCCATGTCATAAAGCACAATTGTACTCTGCCCGCTCCACATCACTCCCACCACTCCTCACTACTCCTTCCCCACCCTTCGTCATGTGAGCATATTTGAATGAGCCGTGTGCGTGTCCATTCACTGCGCCAAAGGACCCACACACGACAAAGGACATTTTGCGGTGACTTAAGTTATGGCGCAAGTGGTCCATGCTGTCGGTTAGTTATTGCTGCAAAGTTGGCGTTGTTGCTTGCTGCGGGGCAGCGCAACATCATTTGGCTCGCTTATCATTTTGAAATAATTGAGCGTAGCATTTTGTGGCGCACAATTTTGAGGTTATGATGTATCACTGTGTGGTGGCCGTTGGTGGTTTTGGGGCAGCGCCGACGGCTTGTTGTCCAAACAGTGGAACAACTTTAATTTCTATTAAATGCTGTCGGGCATAATTTGGCAAAAAGGTTGCATGCAACACAAACAACTTAACCCATGCCTGACTTATTTACAAAGTTGTTCTTCGCATAAAAACGCATTTCATTTCGAGCATTAATTCAAAAACGTTTTCATAAATTTTTTAGCAGCAAAATATGTCATATTTGATCCAACAACAACAACGTGAAAAACAACAAATTGTCCGAAAAACAGACACACACCAGCCAATGCACAGATGGGACCAAAGTTTTATGACATTTTAATGAGCAGAAGCCGCATCGGGTCACAGGTCATAGGCAACGGCCAGTGGAGCTGGAGCGGGAAATGAAGGTGAACGTGAAGTTGGAGTTCGAATTGTGAGGTTAAGCAGCAGCACCAGTTGACAGCTTGGACTTTGGGCCGCACTGTACAAACAAATATTGCAGCCGAAATAAAGACAGACGTCTGTGTGTAATACATAAAAAAGTCAATTAAAGCATTGGCCCTCGGCATGCAGAAAAGGGTTAAGTGCAATGTAATTAAAATATGAAAGTAAAAGTGAGAGCACTGCAATGCAGCGCGAAGAGTTGAAAGGTAGTAAAAGAAATATTTGGACTTTTTATTACACAACTACGAGAATAATAAGCAGCAGGAGATGAAAGTCGTAGCGGAACCAGTCGAATTGCTTAGGCGTGGCATATTGCGTCATTATAATGTCATTCGCTAATGCAATGCGTTGGCAGCTTAAGGGTTAATGGCAGTGGGCAGTTAGGGCTGTTTTGCTGTCTTCATTACTGTCTGCTTGAAATTTAACTGCTCGCATTTTATTATTTGTAATAATTTTCCATACATTTTATGATTTTTTCGGCGTTAATTTATGGCGCCAAAGTGTTGCCTATGCAATTATAATTTTCTACAAGTTTAATTGTCGAAAATAATATTTTTATGACGCAGCTGCGAACGGCTTAAGTTTATCTGGACTAGAAGAAAGTGAGGTTAGGGTAGTTATGGTGAGTCCTGTAATTGCTTAAGGCGGAGATATAACAAAAAGTGTATGCAGACATTTTTATGTTAATACAAATTGTCGTAAAATTTGGCAAATAAATTACAAAATGTTGTGCGGCTACTTTTTTCCTTCAAAATATTTCGGTTTTTTTAAGCACAGCAATTTATAAAGAATATATGTTTCCTTAGAACTGAGAAAGTAGTGTGAGAAAAGCAATAAAAACATTATGATTGTGTACAAAAACATTCTACAAAAAAAAAGAGTGATGGTGTTTTGAGTCACCTTCATTCGAAAATTATTTTAGTGAGCTCTGTTCTAAGACTGAAAGAATTTCTTCACTTTAAACAAACAAATATTTCTTCACTTTAAACAAATAAATTTAACAGTTTGTGCACAAAAATATAGAAAGCATTCTACAAATAACTAAGAAAAGGTCGATGGTATTTTGAAAACTTCATTCGAAAATTATTTTAGTGAGCTCTGTTCTAAGACTAAAAACATTTCTCCACTTCAAGCCAACAAATATTTCTTTACTTTAAACAATTAACTTCAACATTTTGTGCATTAAAATCTTCAGAACTTTTAAGGTTCCAAAGTTACCATACAAATTTTCTTCCCTCACTTTTCAGTTGAAACTTTAATATTGCATTTCATTATCTTCTCTCTCCGCTAGTATCTAAGTTTTTCTTGCTACCATTTCCAAATTGCAGAATATTGAATTTTAGTGGGTGCTTTCAAACTTCCATAAAAACAGCTGGCAACCCTTCACAGCTTAAGACGCTGCCAAGGCAGCAAATATGCAATTTACATTTTAAATACCCCAACTGGATTCCCGCTGGTCAAAGTAATTAAGGATATTAAGCAGTCGCTGCACCAACAACAACAACAAGCAACACAATAAAGACAAAAACCAGCAAATATTGCAATGCTAAAAGCAGACAAAAGGGACAGAAACAAAAAGCAAAATTACAAACTGTTGCTGCAAATGTCAACTTAAACTTTTTATTTGCACAAAACAAAAAAAAGTATTACAAAAAATATAACATAACGCCACCCCATGTGCAACGTTTTCTTCTTCTTATTCAAACGTTCTTTGGCGCCTTCTACACAATTACAGTTAGCAGCTGTCCCGATGCGCATTCACTGACTGCCCCCCCCCCCCCCCGCCCCTCGTTCACTCGCTGCGCTCATTGGCAATGCAACAAATGTTGCCGCTATGTCGCCACTGCGTTGCACCCAGCCGCCAGCTTATTGGCTAATTACAGCGCGCAGCAAAACTTTAAAAACAACAACAACAACAATTTCACTGCAAAAGTGCTCTATTGGACGAAGGCAAAGCAGCTGAAAGTTTTCAAATAAATGCAAAACACGTGCAGCCACACGTTGCTAAATTTTCGAAAGTACACAATTTTACCTTAAAAATTTTCACTGACCTGAACATTTTTAATTAAAGCCATTTTTGTATGTATTTTGTTTGTATGCGTGTAATTGTGTTGCACATTGTGACTGTCAGTGTCAGTGTAGACTGCGCTGTTTTGTGTAATCAGTGACGCCTTGGCAGTGAATTTTTTTGCTGTCCCATGCCAGTTGCAACTTTTATGGCAACACAAGTAACGGGTTTATGTAGGAGTTTGTTGTTGTTGTTGTCCCTTTTGTTGCTTGTAATTTAATTGTTCAATTTGCTGGGCTAGCAGCCATTTTGCTGTCATTACATTTTCATTAGAATTTCGCTCTGAACGTTTTGCTTTGCTTTTGCGGCAGCTGGCTTTGAGGAAAATTTATTTCAAAAATAAAATTTAATTTTTAAGGTGTGCAACAAGCAGGAATTAAACGTTTGACATTTTTTTTATGACATAAAATGCTTTCCTTAAGTCCTTTCTTTTGCAATATTACAAGAATTGCTATATCACAACAATATTTATGCTTCAGCAATAGAAAAGAGCTGAGAAACTATTCCATAGATGGGAATAACATCGGTTGAGAGAAGTTTCTACTACTCAACAGCGTAAGAAACTGTGGTCTGAGTAGACCAAAGGATCCTGTCATCTTTTTTTGAATCCAAACAAAACTGGTTACTAGTATTTAATAAAATTCTAGACATAAACCTATAAAAAATAATCACTATTTGACAATCATCCTGCCATATGTAAATCCTCAAATATACAACAAAATTTTTCCTTTTCAAAAATTGCAAATTATAACTCAACTGAATTTTGCTACTAGCAACTTTTTCTACGTCATTTCCTCTTTAAACCATTTCCGCTTTCAACAATTTTGCCTTGCAACAAAGTTGCAAACTAACTTTTCGAACTGAAAACAAACTGAAAATTTCTCAAAATTCCATATGGCAATGTTTTCTAAAACCACAACAATAGCAAAAGTATTACAGCTACAACACAAATGTCGAAAGAGCAACAATCAACTGCAAACAGTTCAAGCATTCACTGCTTTATCAACATTTCCATACATGAAACAGCTAAACATTTTGTGAAACTTCTGTTTGTTACAGCAAAAGTTAAGTCAAACTTGCAAAACAATAAAATTGTGCGGTGTTGCCATTTCATAAGAACAATGCCAGTGCAACAGTGTTGCAAAATGGCAACAATGGTGAGTGATCACAGGTTTACAGGTTTAGTGGTACACAAGAGTGGAAAGAGAACAGAGGGCAAATATTTAACATATGAATTAAATGAGTGAATAAATTGAGAGATTTCTTTGATTGGCAAAATTTGTTTAATGTGCAATAACAAGAAAAGTTATTTGAATGATTTGAACTGTTAAAGAGTTAAAAATTGACTAATTTAGTGTTCATTCTAATGAATTGAGGGATTTTTTTTATTGGAAAAAATTTTTTAAATGTGCAATAACAACAAGAAAAATTACTTGAATGAATTAAACTGTTAAAGCCTTGAAAATTTACTAATTTATTATTTATTCCAATGAATTGAGGGATTTTTTTGATTGGAAAAAATTTGGTAAATGTGCAATAACAACAAGAAAAGTTACTTGAATGAATTGAACTGTTAAAAAGTCGAAAATTTACTAATTTAGTGTTCATTCTAATGGATTGAGGGATTTTTTTTATTGGAAAAAATTTGTTAAATGTTCAATAACAACAACAAAAGTTACTTGAATGATTTAAACTAATATAGAGTTGGAAATTGACTAATTTACTGTTCATTCTATCATCGCCAATGAATTTTGAAACTGAATTTGAAACCAAAAGTTGTTCATAAAATTCGATTTTTTTCTGATATTCGGTCGCCTAATGTCATCAATACATTATCTTACATTATCCAATATCATTGTTCAGCCAAGTTATATTTTTCTTAATATTAATATTTAACTACCACAATGTTTTCTAAATAACCTCCAAATATCAGCAAATTATTGTTACACACGCAACTTGAATGCCATAAAATTTCATTAAATCAAACAATCACACACTTTGCTGCCATAATGAAGACATAAAAACATCTTATGACACAACAAGCTGCCAATGAAGGCCCACAAGCAGGCAGTGCAAGCTAAAAGAAAACATAAATATTGCACATAAAATCGAAAGCCTCGCACACATAAACACCTTCACGGAATATTAGTGCACAAAATTCGTATAACCAAATATGGAAAATGTGTAGACAAAATAGTAAAATGGTATAAGAACACAAACGTGCCAAAACGTGGCAAGGACGATGGCAAACAGGACGCACACATATGTGAACTTAAGCCACAGACACGCACTGCTCAAATTAGATGCCTTTTAACTAAAAATCTGTATTGACAAAGGCAACAAATGCTGCCAAAAGTAAATAACATAAATAATAAGAAGCAAATATAGGAAAAATACACAAAAAATTGGCACTCGGTGGTCGACAGCATCATGTGGTTCGGTTATTGAATAGTGAAATGCATCGAGCCAACACTGATAAAGTTGTGTGTCATACATTTTATTATTTATGCTGCTGTTACTTTGGTGCTTTCGTGTCTTCGATGAAATTATAGAAATTCCATTGCTGAAATTAGAATCCATGGGGGTAGCAACAAATCGAAACGCACTGCTACCTCGCCCCTCCCGTCCAATGGGCATTGACGCATTTGACATGCACGTCAAATTGACAATAATGACCGTGTGGTGGTAGCTGTGTTGACAGTGGCAGCTGTCAGCATGTTTAATTGAAACTGACACCACACATGCAATGCACACACACACACACTCGTATATGTACTTACATATCTAAGTGTTGGCATATATCTGGGACGATTTTATTACCTTGGCAGACCAAGCAAGACCGTAAGTAAGAATTTTATTGTAGCATGTCATGTTGTCCATGTGTCCCACAGTCCGGCGCCGATCAACCAAATGCAATGCAATTGTGAAAATTTATGGTTGACAGTTAGGACAAGGGAGAGATTTTGCGTAGTGGCGGCAACACTGGAATGTGATTTGTAGAGTAGAGAAATTCTGCCGCAACGAAACGGTGATTGGATACAAAATTAAAGCAGAATGAAGTGGGATTGGTAATTGTTGTTTTCATTAATTTATTTTCAATTTCTGTATCTTTGTACAAAAAATCAGTTCAAAAAATTAATAAGGTGACTTTTGAATTTTATTTTATATTAATTTTATTTTATTTTATTTTCTTTCATTTCATTTCATTTCATTTTATTTTATTTTATTTCATTTCATTTTCTTTTCTTTTATTTCATTTTAATTTACTTTAATTTACTTTACTTTACTTTACTTTACTTTACTTTACTTTACTTTACTTTACTTTACTTTACTTTACTTTACCTTTACCTTTACCTTTACATTTACCTTTACCTTTACCTTTACCTTTACCTTTACCTTTACCTTTACCTTTACCTTTACCTTTACCTTTACCTTTACCTTTACCTTTACCTTTACCTTTACCTTTACCTTTACCTTTACCTTTACCTTTACCTTTACCTTTACCTTTACCTTTACCTTTACCTTTACCTTTACCTTTACCTTTACCTTTACCTTTACCTTTACCTTTACCTTTACCTTTACCTTTACCTTTACCTTTACCTTTACCTTTACCTTTACCTTTACCTTTACCTTTACCTTTACCTTTACCTTTACCTTTACCTTTACCTTTACCTTTACCTTTACCTTTACCTTTACCTTTACCTTTACCTTTACCTTTACCTTTACCTTTACCTTTACCTTTACCTTTACCTTTACCTTTACCTTTACCTTTACCTTTACCTTTACCTTTACCTTTACCTTTACCTTTACCTTTACCTTTACCTTTACCTTTACCTTTACCTTTACCTTTACCTTTACCTTTACCTTTACCTTTACCTTTACCTTTACCTTTACCTTTACCTTTACCTTTACCTTTACCTTTACCTTTACCTTTACCTTTACCTTTACCTTTACCTTTACCTTTACCTTTACCTTTACCTTTACCTTTACCTTTACCTTTACCTTTACCTTTACCTTTACCTTTACCTTTACCTTTACCTTTACCTTTACCTTTACCTTTACCTTTACCTTTACCTTTACCTTTACCTTTACCTTTACCTTTACCTTTACCTTTACCTTTACCTTTACCTTTACCTTTACCTTTACCTTTACCTTTACCTTTACCTTTACCTTTACCTTTACCTTTACCTTTACCTTTACCTTTACCTTTACCTTTACCTTTACCTTTACCTTTACCTTTACCTTTACCTTTACCTTTACCTTTACCTTTACCTTTACCTTTACCTTTACCTTTACCTTTACCTTTACCTTTACCTTTACCTTTACCTTTACCTTTACCTTTACCTTTACCTTTACCTTTACCTTTACCTTTACCTTTACCTTTACCTTTACCTTTACCTTTACCTTTACCTTTACCTTTACCTTTACCTTTACCTTTACCTTTACCTTTACCTTTACCTTTACCTTTACCTTTACCTTTACCTTTACCTTTACCTTTACCTTTACCTTTACCTTTACCTTTACCTTTACCTTTACCTTTACCTTTACCTTTACCTTTACCTTTACCTTTACCTTTACCTTTACTTTACTTTACTTTACTTTTTTTATTTTATTTTATTTTATTTTATTTTATTTTATTTTATTTTATTTTCATATTACAAATGTCTTGCAAATCTTCTTCTGTTATAAATATTATACACCAATAAAGTATTTTTTTATGGCTTTAACCCTCTAGTTCCCAAGAAAGCCTGTAGACATCCTAAGCTTAAAAAATTCTGTAAATTACACCTTATGATTTTTCTAGCTAATTTTACATGTATGGAAAGGGAAATCTCACAACGGCAGTAATTTTAAGACAAACTTGAAGTTTCGTGACAAAGTAAGAAAATAATTCTTTTTGAAATTGTGTGAGAAACAAAAATTTGTTTAAATAAATTGTGAGCCTCAATAAAACTAAAAAAATTATTGGTGAGTAGCTGTTACTGTAAAATAAAAAAATTATGAAAAAAAGTTGTTACACTCCTCCTACCTAACCCAAACCTTAGAGTGTCTGTAGGCCTGCTTGGGATGAAAAGCGTAAATAATTAACGGTGATTGATGATATTTTTTCGCTATTTAAGCATTATTTTTCTATTTGAACCGAAATTTTGATACACCGCAATGTAAAAAAGATTATGTCACTGCAAAAATTTATACTAAGGCGTAGTCCGCGGGGGTAGATGAGAGAACTAGTCTCCCCTAGTCCTTTATTTCATGGAGTAGATTTATCGACATCTGTGTGAAAAGATAACAAGGCAGTATATATATACCTATACCGATTTTTTTTAGTTTTCCTAGTTTATACACCCCCCAAAAACAGTGTATAAGCTACCCCACGACACACTATCCCTCGCCTTACCCCACCCCTTATTATTTATTGTCTATTACGCATACGAACTGAAACTGTTACCCGTTATTTATGTTTACGTATATTAAAAAAAAATTTAAAATTTAAATTAATTACAAAAAAAATCTTCATATGAAATTTTTTTTGGCTTTGTTTCCCAAGCAGGCCTGTAGGCCTGCTACTTTCTACACCCTCTATCACGCCTCCTATTGACATGCAAGTTTTTTCCCCGAACAAACATTACTTCTCCACCACAAAACTATCACTGGTAATTGTTTTAACAAGATTAAAGACTTGGGAATTAGAGGGTTAAAACGCGAAATCAGTAAATTTTTCAAACTTTATCTTCAACCAAAATTATTTTAAAATCAAATTTTTTCACAAATATGCCCAAAATACGCTCAGTAATAATAAATTTCTTTTAATTTAATAATAAAATTAAATTTTAATTCTTTTTTAGTTACCTGTATTCCAAACAATATCAAGTTTCATTTCAAATTTAAAAAAAAACCATTTAAATGTATTTTTATTGTAAATATTTGGAATTTTTCAAATTTTTTCAAATATTTGAAATTTTTCAAATTTTTTTTAGAATTAAAAATTTTCAAATTTTAATTTCAAATTTTCAATTCTTAAAAAAATTGAAAAAAATCCAAATATCTACAATAAAAATAAAATTTTAATTTCATTCTAGTTCTAAAAACATTTAAAAAAATTCCTAATATCTACAATAAAAAAATACATTTAAATCTGACTAAAAAACAATTAAGCTCAATCATTACCGCAAAGCATAAAATTGCCAATTAAAACCAACAGAGTAACCGAACCTTTGCAGCAACAATTTTCAGCGTTGATTAATGAATGAATTCAGCTTGATTGGATTTAATGCCAATGTCGAGCAAACAATCTGCACCCTCGTCTCTCTCGCTGCACCCTCCGTGTGTTCGTCTTTATCTTTCGACAGCCCGAAAGGATTTAATACAACGCATTATCGGCGTCTGGCAAAAGCCAAAGTCAAACGGAAAACGGAAAGCGCCCAAGATGGATGACACTAATGACATGCAAGAAAATTTCACCATAATTGCCTCGTAGGCTTACAACACAGCGATGCCACTACACGAGTCGCGCAGTGATAATGCAAGTCGGCTGCAAGTGGCTGAGGGAAGCGTAGCGATAAAGTCACTTGTCAGCCGAAATGTCAGTTGGATGTGGCAAGTGGTGAAAGCATTAAAGTGTATCTTCTAGCAATTAACCACCACCGCATCACTCAATGTGAGTCTGGGCCCAGACCCAGTTTAATTGTATGACATACGCTTTACACTTGCCAATCTGCACGACGTGTATGTGTGTGTGTGTGTTTATCAGTTGTTTAATTTTAACTTACAGTGTTGCCACTTTACTCTGGGTGTGTTTGTTTTTGCTCACATGTGTGCCAGCAGCCGTGGAAGTTGAGCTGCCACCCCAGCACACATGACACTCTTAAATATCTATAAATATATGCACATGTGTGTTCTTATGTGGATTATTATCGTGCGAGATAAATGATGTCCCATTATCGGCGCATTGTCATCACTTTGCTCTACGTTCTTTATTTTTCAGGGCACTTTTGTCAAATTAATGGCAGCAAGGACAATTGCTGAACCCTTTCTTTCAATGCGCCGCTTCGGCACTTTATGAGCAGTAAGGGGTTACAATAAATGACTGGATTTTAAGCTGATTATCTGTAATCATTACTAGAGGTTTTACTATCCGAAAAATTTGCTTATTATTAAATGAAAAAATTAAGGAAAGTGAGTGATAAAACACCAAAGGAGATGTTTTTAGGTCCTTAGACACAAAATGTTCACTATCTACAAATATTTGTTTTAAATTTCAATACCAAATTATTGAAGAAGAAATGTTTTTTAATGAGAATCAATTATGTTTTTGTAAAAAAATAACTTTTATAATTTGTATTTTAATTTGTAAATTTGTGTTTTGATTTTGAGGTTAAATATGAGGAATTAGAACAGAAATTAAATTAAATTAAAAAATTAATTAATTTTAGGGTCCTTAGACGCAAAAATTTCACTAGTTGCAGGCATATCTTTTCGATTTCAATACAAAAATATTAAGAGAAACATTTTTTATAATAACAATGTTTCTTGTAAAAAACAAACCAAAATAATTTTTTTAATTTTTTATTTTCATGAAATTTGATTGTAGATATCGAACCTTCAAAGAATTTTTCTATGGAAAACATTTTGGCCGAGTTTAGTGATGTTAAATAGTTAAAACAGAAGTTGGTGAAAAAATACCAAAATTTACCTGCTTCACAAATTTTTAGGGTCGTTAGATGCACAAAATTCACTAGTTGCAGGCATATCTTTTCGATTTCAATACAAAAATATTAAAAGAAACAATTTGTTATAATAAAATATCCTTAGATGCACAAATTTCTTTAGTTGCAGATATATCCTCTCGATTTCAATACAAAAATATTGAAACAACAATTTTTTATAATAAAAAATCCTTTCGATTTCAATATAAAAATATTGAAAAAAATATTTTTTATAATAAAAAATCCTTAGATGCACAAATTTCACTATTTTTAGATATATCGTATCGATTTCAATTCAAAAATATTGAAAGAAATATTTTTTATAATAAAAAATCCTTAAATGTACAAATTTCACTAATTGCAGATATATCTTTTCGATTTCAATACAAAAATATTGAAAGAACTATTTTTAAATTAAAAAATCCTCAGATATATTCTTTCGATTTCAATATAAAAATATTGAAAGAAATATTTTGTGTAATAAAAAATCCGTAGATGCACAAATTTCACTAGTTGCCGACATATCTTTTCGATTTCAATACAAACATATTCAAAGAAAAATTTTGTATAATAAAAAGTCTTTAGATGCACAAATTTCATTAGTTGCAGATATATCCTTTCAATTTCAATACAAAACTAATTAAAGAACAATTTTTTTTAATGCTTCTTATTAAATAAACAAACATAGTTATTCTCAATTTGCATTCTCATGAAATTGTATTTGCAGATTTCGAAACTTCAAACAAATTGACTATCGAAAATATTTTAATCTTCGTTTCTTCACTTAAACAAAATTAAAAAAATTGCTGACAATCAGTTTCATTATTATAATTATTAAGTATTTTTACATAAGTAGTAAAGTGTCAAGTGTTGACTCCTTACCTATGGATTTATACTCGCTTAATTTTTAAATCCAATTTCATAGCCTCAAATGGAGTCTCCAAACCAGTTCAGAACTCCCCCTACCCTTCAACTGCGCTGAAAATCCCATTCAACTTCTTCTTCTCTTATTCCAGCATTTGTGTGGTGTTAATAATACAGTTGAAGCGTGTCAAAAAACTCACTAAATAAGTGTTGAAATGTCATTGCAGCCTCAAAAAAAAAATCTCAAAAGGCTTGGAGTAATTTTTACACTTAGGTAAACACTAAAAAATTTCAAGTAAATAGTCGAATTCTTTTACATATCCAAGCTATCCAATATCACTTAAGTAGACTTGACATTATGTGCAATTTATGTGCTTACAATCATAAAACCTTCAATGGGAATAAGCCAACTTAAGAAGTGTTTCGAGTGCCCATTGAAACTTGGCATAAAAATGGGGGGTGTTGAGGTTATGAGCGTTTTTTGAGTGGTTTCCACTTACAAATCGATTTCAGTGTTTTTGATTGTTTGATTTGCCTGTTCACTAAAACGGACAAAGGCCGCTGTAACAACCCTGATTTCGAATTGTTTGACAGTTGACCGCCTTAACTACAGCAGTGTTGCATTCTATTTGCTCAAAGCTTAGCAGGGCAACAATCAGCGGCGACCTGCTGCATGACTAATTGTCAACAGTCAATCGACATTTTCAATTGAAAAGAAAATCCTTTCAGTAAATATTGCAAGAAATTCATCAATATTCATTTTAATTTAGTGGTGACGAAAATTCGTTAAAAGAGCTTCTGGCTGTGATTGAACGGTGTGTTTTGAAAGCGTCAAACTTCACACTTTCAAATGTGTTGAATGCGGAATTATGGACATTTTTTATATTGAGTATTCAAAAGTCTTGAATACATAACACTTTAGAGTCTTAAATATAGAGTTAGCTTACAATTTTAATGTCTGGAATATAATTTTGATTGATAAAAAAAATCAATGAAATTTGTTCAACTCTTTCAAACAAATTTTTAGGTTACAGGTAATTTTTCCCATAGTCAGAAAATCGTTTAAAGTAAAGTAGAGGCAAATAAAAACTACCTACGTTTATACAGGAAATGAGTATAGTTTTTATATTCATTTTACTTTAAAATAGTTTTTATATTATCATCATTTGTCATGAGTGATGAGAATAGTTTAAATATTCTCACGTATTTTTTATATTCCCATTACTTGAGAAGAGTTTTTTTTATTCTTATCAATTGTTTGTTCTGCAATATTTTATTTGAAATTATTAAAAACATATTTTTTCCCACTAACTCTAACAATTTGCTTACACAAACCATTTACAAACCAAACCAGTACAATAAAAGCGCAATTTTTTTCCCCCCTTTTTACAAATTTTTTACATAAACTTCCATCAAAATCGCTGCACGTCAATCAAAGAAATTATTTTATGAAAAATTCATGCTTTGATAAACAAAAGTTTACCACCCCCCAAAATCTGTGCAACAACAAACACCCAAATCATATTTGATTTTTTGCTGTCCTGATATTATTTTTTTACACACAAAAGCGCATACATTTATTTTGTTGTATTCATATTTGTAATTTGTTGTTTGTGTTCTTTTTGTGCTGCTTTCATGTTGTTAAAAAGTAAAATAGACAATTCATAGCAAATTAAAAATTGAAAGCAAATTAAATCATCGTTGCCATGGATGGTTGTGCAGTCACACAAACACACCCACACAAATGTCAGACAAACCGCCAAACAAGAGAAAACTTGATGCAAATTGCCAATAAAAACTCAACAAACCGCAAAAATAAACGAAATCAATTACATGCAAATTGTTGCAGTACCAGAGGGGTGCAATCTGATTGCACGGAGGGGAATGAGAATGAGAATGTGTGGCAACATATTTTATGCATTTCCCCGGAGTATTGACAACATAACATTTTATGTTTTTTTATGGAAATGTTTTAAAAATGGCACTTTTAAAATGCTGCCTTTAAAAGTTCAATGCTCTTCTTGCTTTTGGTAGAAGAAGAAAGTTGTTTGGATGAGAGATTGCGACAGAAAGAGTTGAGGCCCAGTCCAACGCTGTCATGTCAAACTGTCATGCCGATTTTTTTATTATTATATTGTCTTTCATTTCAGCGATTCGAAAAGTTTGCCAACATTGGATCAACATTGGCTTCGATTGCAGCTGAGAATGGCAGCGCCTTGGAGTGGGCCGCATGTGTGGTTAACCGCTGTAACCAACACACACATACATGCATACATGTGCTCAACTCTTGCTGTGGTATGAGTGTTGCCGCAGCGGATGTGGCTGGCAACCGCATGGCAACAATATTTCATTTAAATCTACCGACTGCCTGCGCACAGAAATGTGCATTACATGTGTGTGAGTGTGTGTGTGATTGTGTTGAAAAATGTAAAATCAAAAGTGCGCAGTACAGAAAAACAACAACAACAGCATTGTCAATCCATAAATTTAATCGAAAAATCATAAACGCATTTCCGGCCGCTTTTGGCTTTTGTATTCGTTTGTTGCGTTGGCAACACATGTGCGATACCGAGACAACTGTTGACTGAGAATGTTTATTTAAATGTTGTTTGTTGTAAAACAATCCTTCTGCCATATATGACACAGCGTTGCTGTTGTTACTTTGTTCTTTTATGTGGTCTAGAAATGGAAAGTGGAATACTACGCTGGAAAGAAGGCGTGACAGGTATGAAGAAGTATTGGTGCACAAACTGACTTACTTCATTGACCATAAAAACTCGACACGGCCTGCAAGTTCTCTCTTCTTTGCGCGCTTTTTCTTCAGTTTGTCACACCAAGAGATGTTAAGGCGCCCACAACTTGGTCCTTCCACCGGAGAAAGGTTCTTGGCACTCACAACTTGGTCCTTCCATCTATTAAGGAATATTTGGTGTAAGCAGAAGACTCCAACCCTCTTGTTTTTGAACTGAAAAACATTTTAAGATCCCCTAAAATTTTTTTGGAACTAACTACGCTATTATCAATAAGTACCGGGACTGTGTATTTTAAATTTTTTAGGTCGGTAGGACCTTAACTGACATCTGTGTCAAATTTTGAGCGGGATTGCATCATTAGTTTTTGTTTGGCAGCTGTTAGCGTCAGTCAACTTTTTGTACTTCGTCGCATTTTACAATGGATAATTTTGTTGATCAACGTATTTGTTTGAAATTGTGTCTTAAGAACGAAATTTCTTGTGCCAATGCGCTTAAAATGTTGCAGAAAGCATTTGGGGAGTCTGCTCTATCAAGAACCAGAGCGTTCGAGTGGTATAAAATGTTCAAAAGTGGTCGTGAAGTGGTCGAAGACTTTCCTCGTTCTGGACGTCCTTCAACATCGAATACCGACGAAAATGTTGAAATTGTGAAGAAAATCGTGCTTGAAAATCGTCATGTGAGCCTCAGAGAGATTTCTAACGACCTTAACATCTCTTATGGAAGCGCACAACACATTGTTGTCGATATTTTGCGCATGAAACGCGTCGCCGCACGGCTTGTTCCTCAAGACTTGAATGCGCCGTCTCACAAAGCACACATTATTCGCGATTATTTGAACAAACACAGTGTGAATATCATCGATCAGGCTCCCTATTCTCCAGATATAGCACCATGTGACTTTTTCCTGTTCTCCCGACTCAAGTTACCCCTTCGTGGAAAGAGATTTGAGTCCATAGAGGTCATAAAAGAAAATGCGACGCGAGAGCTGAAGGCCATACCTGCTTCGGCTTACCAGAAGTGCATGGACGATTGGATTAAGCGTTGGCATATGTGTATTGCCTCAAATGGGGCTTATTTTGAAGGGGATAAAATAAATTTACCAGAAGAATAAAACAATTTTGTTTTTTTGACACAGTCCCGGTACTTATTGATCATAGTGTGCATCTGCTTAAAGGTTTCCTACTCACCTCAGGCGAAGAACTCATAAACATTTAATAGACAACTACAGAGATCGGACCTTCTACAAAACAAGAAGAAGAACTCATAAACATTTAATAGACAACAACAGAGATCTGACTTTCTGCAGAATAAGATTGAGGGTCAAACAATTTTTAGTACTAAGGACATACGTTTGGTTGTGCTTACCGGATGCCAGATTAAAAATTGAAAAGGAATATGAAAGCAAATTTTAAAAACACATTTTCCAAAGCTCTTTTATGATTTCTCTATTTTGTGATTTCAGCTACTTTTAAAGAAATCTACAACAAGAAGAAGAACTCATAAACATTTAATAGACAAAAACAGAGATATGACCTTCTACAGAACAAGAAGAAGAACTCACAAACATTTAATAGACAACAACAGAGATCTGACTTTCTACAGAACAAGAAGAAGAACTCATAAACATTTAATAAACAACTACAGAGATCGGACCTTCTACACAACAAGAAGAAGAACTCACAAACATTTAATAGACAACAACAGAGATCTGACTTTCTGCAGAATAAGATTCAAGGTCAACAAAATTTTGAGTACTAAGGACATACGTTTGGTTGTGCTTACCGGATGCTAGATTAAAAATTGAAAAGGAATATGAAAGCAAATTTTAAAAACACATTTTCCAAAGATCTTTTATGATTTCTCTATTTTGTGATTTCAGCTACTTTTAAAGAAATCTACAACAAGAAGAAGAACTCATAAACATTTAATAGACAAAAACAGAAATATGACCTTCTACAGAACAAGAAGAAGAACTCACAAACATTTAATAGACAACAACAGAGATCTGATTTTTTACAGAACAAGAAGAAGAACTCATAAACATTTAATAAATAACTACAGAGATCGGACCTTCTACACAACAAGAAGAAGAACTCACTAACATTTAATAGACAACTACAGAGATCTGACTTTCTACAGGAAAAAAAGAAGAACTCATAAATATTTTATAGACAACAACAGAGATCTGACTTTCTGCAGAATAAGATTCAAGGTCAACAAAATTTTGAGTACTAAGGACATACGTTTGGTTGTGCTTACCGGATGCTAGATTAAAAATTGAAAAGGAATATGAAAGCAAATTTTAAAAACACATTTTCCAAAGTTTTTTTATGTTTTCTCTATTTTGTGATTGCAGCTACTTTTAAAGAAATCTTTATATAAATATTGAATCAATCATTTTGAATTGCCGTCATCTGAGTTCTGAACACCTTTTTGAACAACTAATTGAAATTTCTTTAAACCAAAAAGATTAATAACACTTTTCTTCTTGCTGACCAAAATTGCTATCGTTCTTCAACTTTCAATTTCAAATTCCAATTGAAATTTTTGCCAATTTCCTTGTTTCTTGCTGTTCCAAAACTCGTTTTCCAACTGTCCATTGCAGCTCTTTCTTTATCACCTCTTAATCATATACATTATTCATAGGATTTTTTTTCTTTGCCCAAGCAAGCACTGAATTGCATTTCTTTGAGTGCATTCGTGTACAATTTCCATACTCCGCTTTAATTCAATTGACAGTTTCGAAATTTTATCTCTTTCTAAAGCAACGCACACATCCTTCTGACTCCCTCGACTGACGCTTGCCAACACATGTCGACACACGCGTACGTCCAAGTGGAGGTAAAACGGTGGTTGCCTGGTTGCATGCCACAAGCACGTCGAACATCAACACCGTTTCCGCCTTTTTATTCCAGTTGAATCTGTCGCGCACTTGGTCACTGTTTGTGCTCTACCTTTGCTCTGCGTATGTGTGCGTGTGTGTGTGTGCTTCATCACCCACCCGCCCAGTGGACGCTCTAAGCAGCTGTGCGGCTGCTGCATTTGAAGTTGTCCACAGCCACCACTGCCGCATTCAAGAACTCAATGCCAGCCTTGGCCAAAGCTGTTCTGTCCAAAATGGTTCGGGTTTGAGTTTTGCTCAACTGTGGGTTCAGTTTGTTTGTGTGTGTGTGTGTGTTTGCTGCATGGTCGGTTGGACACCACAGCGTGCGGTTATTTAGTGAAGCCACAATTTTGGTTTTTCTGTCAAGCGTTTTTTCTGCTTGACAACATTTGAGGTTATGCTGAAACGGCGCGCCGTGTGCAAGGGTTAAGCGAGTTTGAGGCACATATGTTGTCGTTGTCGTCAGCGTTGGCAATATTGAAGTTGAAATTCATGGCAATGGTTTTCAATTTTTGCAAAAATTCTATTTTTTTGTTCATTGTCTTTGTGGCTTCAAGCAGAAGGAAGCAGAAATGCTGCGCAAGCGGAAACTGTGGTGAGTAATTTTTGCAAATGTTAACTGTACAAGTATGCAAGCAAAATAATTTTCATGTGGGCAACTAATAATGACAATATTTAAATTAAAGTTCAAACCAAAAAAAAAGAACTAATTACTGACAAAAAGTTGCTGCATAACAAAAACTATTTAAAATGAAATCAATTGACATTTTGTATGAATATTTTATTTACATATAATTATCACATATGTTTTCTTTAGTAAACATTTTTAATCTTGTCCACTAAGGGGTAAATTTTTCATATCTTTTTCTTCTTCCGTTTCATCAACTTTGAACAACAAAATTCTACCAAACTCTGCAAGCAACGAATACGTGCTCAACTCTCAGATCTGTTTAACATTGGCTTTTCTTTTCATTTCCAAAAAATTTTCTTCGCTTTGTAAACATAAAAAAATAAACAAAAACCAAAAACGACACACAACCTTTTGCTGCAATTAGTGAATTGTCCGCAGAAAACTTGTAGTATGAGGCAACAAGAGAAATGCATAAATGCAAAAAACCTCACTGTTCATTGCAACAGTGACAGTGACAAAAATTGTCGCACCGAAACGCTTTTGGAAAATTAATATCTGCAAAAAAAGACCCACCAAAAAAACGCCACAAACACGAACCTTTAATCATTGTGTGGTGCGCCCTCGTCTTTCCTGCTGGCTTCTTTTGACTTAACCTGCCTAATTGCAGTGGCAACAACAACAACAACGAGTTGAAGAGAAATGTGAAAGCCAAGAAACCAAAGTGTAAATATGGCAAATGTCCTTTTTGCACCGTCAACGCCCCAAAGCACACTGAATACTTCTCCCTACTCGCCGCATACAGAAATCGTTTGCAGAAAGCTGCTTAAGTTAAGCAAAAACCAGCCGAAAATACACTGAAGACTTGAGCAAAAATGCAAACAAATTGACAGCGAAACGAGCTGGCAACAACAAAATTGAAACGTAACAAGCGGCCACAGACACAACCAAAGTCGGCAATACACCCACAAAATTATCTATGAATCTATGTGGAAGCATTTGAAAAATGAGAAAAAATATCAACAGTGAAGGAAAATGTAAGAAAAAATCAAAAGACATAAGTGATGGTTGGTGAAAGGCGGAGAAAAAGCTGAAAATCTTTTAATTAAAGCAAGCAAAAATTTCAGCGCAGTCCTGGAGAATGTGTACAGTCGCTGTAAAATGTTAGTCAAGTATTATAAATTAAAGTTAATATACAAGCAGCGATATTATAGTCCAAAGTCTCTTTTACTTGTAGCAAGAACGACACCAGAGCAAACTTTTCACTTCTCTGCACATTTAGATTCCAAAGTCTTCAAGTTGGCAATCCAATCTCTATTAAAGTTCACTGTAAATGTTTCGAAACTCATGGATCATGAAGGGAACCTTGAGTAATTTAGCAACAAGGCAATGAGTTCTATGTGTGATCTATGTTTTATGCTGAGATTAGATAATCTAACCTAATCTACAAACAAATGCTTATCAGTTTTAAAAGTAACGGGGTTTTAAGGACTAAATCAAACATAACTTGTATTTTTAGACCCCAGGAACCAGTACTGTTCATGACTTATTTTTATGACAAAACGATCTGTTTTCGTGACAAAATTTTGGTTGAAAATTAAATTAGAAACTATAGAGAAAGCTTTAATTTATGAAGAAAAATTCTATGCTGTAAAAGTTAAGTCATGGATATTCTTGAAAATTGCAAGTTTTGTTCGGTTCAGTCCTTAAGCCATCAACTTTTGAAACTCCTACAGGAAATTGAATTTCTGTTCGCAATGACAAAGTCTAAACTCTGACTTTGACTCTGAAAATGGCTTCAATTGTTGATTACGTCAGCGTTATGACTTTAATGTAATTTTCGGATAGAAGAATTTGATTTATTTGAAATTTGATTCAGTATTTTTGGTTTTGGTTTAAAGTAGTTGGTCACAACAAGAAATGATAGGGCATCCATGACTTGGTTCCTACAGCCAGTCTTGCCAGATACCTGTAATGACTTTCTCCTAAATCTTAAAAAATTACTAAACTTTCCTCCCAAAAGTTAAAAAAATCTCCTAACATTTATTTTTTATAATTTGCATCATTTTAAAAGAATTCAACTTCTCATAAAAAAACAAAAATATATATAATTTTTTTTATTGCTGCCTTTTTTTATTCATGTTCAGCTTAACAACAAAAACTTGACAAAAACAAAACATATAACAAATGAATTAAATAAAAAGTACAATTTTTGGCGGAATTTCATTGTGACAGCAATAAGTGAGAACGAAATAGAACGAGCTTATATTTTGTAAGCTTAAAAATTTTAAACACAATGCACAGTGATTCGTTCCATAGACAAAATTCAAAAAATTTATAGTTTCAGAATTTAATGATTTTGATGTCATTTGAAAGGTAAAACTCCAACTAAGAAAACCCCAAAAAATCAGTGCAAAAAATTAAGCGGCTCAAAGTTTCAATGTAAACACATATTTTCTGTTTTTTTAAATTGTAAAAAGACATGGCTACCAAGAACTTGCTAAAACTTTAAATATATATTAAGAAATGATGTGGCCATTTTCGCTTTTAATGTTTCCTCAAAATTTGCAAAGCTGAGACTTTTACATAACTTTTAATTCAAAATATTTTTCTAAATAAAAATCTGAAAATTGGCAAAACTTAGAAGAAAATATCTATAAAGTATGTGAAAGTATGTTCCTGGATTTTTTTTATTTTAAGAAGCATTCTTTCTTCGTCGGATAATGTAATTACATCCTCCGATATCTTCCGATCTCAAAAAATTATTATATTTGAAAGTGGTCTAAACACCTATTTTTCGACAAAATTGATTTTTTCATCCCTAAATGTATGCAATCAGCATGAAAAATTGAGAAAACTGCAAAAAAGCAAAGCATACGTCTATTATTATCGTTTTT
This sequence comes from Melieria picta, assembly GCA_964056695.1. NCBI lineage: Eukaryota > Metazoa > Arthropoda > Insecta > Diptera > Ulidiidae > Melieria > Melieria picta. Next base: position 60,040,313 of record OZ057399.1, on the reverse strand, counting down.
ATTGCAAAACTAAAGGGTCCTACAGACAATTTCTGTTACTCTTTGCAATTATCAATGTTGACGTTACCGATTAAATGTAAAATCTGAAAAATCTAGCCAACACACTCGTTGCTATAGCTCACCAAAAATGAGGAAAATTGCAAATTTAAGTCTCAGGCATTGCCAAACTACAAAAGTTTAAGAAAAACAAAATGGAGATTTCACTTCAGCAGACCATGATTAACTAGTATACCAAATTTTATGAAGAACGGACCACTCCTTCTAATTTTGTCCCGCGGTTGTATGGAGTCGAATCACTGTGCAATAAGGTGCTTTGACTTGCCAAAATATGTTTTGTTGCCAGTGTTCCCAATACATCATTCTTCGTTATCCAAAAATCTCACAAAAAATCACTAAGGATCCGAAAAATCCCCTAACATAAAATGTAAAACTCCTAAACTTTTTCTTAAACAATTCTTCCTCCTAAAAATTCTCCTAAAAGGCCAAGAATCTCCGAAATCTAGAATGAAATCTACTGAGAAGAAGAAAGAATGAACTGAGTTACCTGATCTCACTCTGTCAGATCTCCGCCGTATTTACATCTCTTACATAGTTTTAAAATGTAGTTCAACTCATTGCTTTGGACAGAAGCTTTAAAACTGCATTTGAATCTATTCGGTCATATTGAAAATCAAAAAATAATCGTGGGAACAGTAAGCCGTCCAGCTCTATAGACTTCTTAGAACATTTGTTACTCTCTTTTACAGATGCCAGACCATTATTTGTTAAAAAAAATGGTCCTGTATCTATCTACAAGACTTGAGAAAAACATATAGAAAATTTCCTGGAATATTTTTTAGCCTTCAGCTCCAAAGCCTACAGCCGAAATTATTGTCAAACTTTGTAGAAGCTTAATTTTTAAAGCCACCTTTCTTCATCACAAAATACGAGGCTACAAGTAAAGCTTTAAACTTTCTATGTCAACCCTACATACAACTTCATACATAAGTTCAGATATACAATACATATATACTCTTTACCATCTTTACCACTTTTACCATCATTTTTGCTCACAACAACTGACTGGCAACGCCATTCAAGCAATTCAAGTGTAAGCAATTTTTATGAATATAGCGAGCAAAGAAAAAAATAAACACATTTCGAAATAGAAAAAAATTGTGTAGGAATTACTGTAGACCTGTGGAACGAGCATTCGCTAACGGTGTATGGCAACAACGAGCGTTGTCTGTAATGTAAGACGAGCGCAAGAACGCGACGAAGACGCTTGACGAGTTCTCGACCAGACAGCTTCACTGCTCGCTGCCATTGTTATTGTCCTTGCTGTGGCCGATTGTAGCGTATGCGGGTAGATAATGTTTCAGGGCGTAGATTGCAGTAACTAATGTTACGGTATTGCAATGCTATACCGTTACATTTAATTGTTGCAAATATTTGTGCAGCGCTGGAATTTCGAGCTGCTAATACTTGGCAGCCCCGGCCGCAGTCGGAGAGTGAGTAGTCGAGGGTCAATCAGTTCGCCATGTGGGGAGGAAGAAGACTGCTTCTCGACATTTTTGCACTTAAGCTGTTGTAAGTATGTACTGTATGTAAGTATGTGTGTGTGTGTATGTAATGGCAAGATTTTCGTTTAAGCAACTTTGCTTCTCATTTCCGGCATTATGACTGCGGCGATTCGCCATGGATTGGTGGAAATTAGAAATTCTCATTAAAATAAGTGGCAGCATTTGACTAAAATTTTTTTCCTCCCTCTTTGCAGTTTTCTTGTCAGCCAGCAGCGTCTGTCCCATGTTTGGGTGTCTGGACTGGCGCGTCAAGGTGCTCAGCCGTATTTGGTTTGGTCCATTGTTTTGTCGCTCATTAGTTGCGCTTTGTTTGTTGCTGTGCACCGAGACGAGGAATGAGTGCGTAGTTTTATTTTCGGCATGTCACTGATTTCCACCCAAAGTTGCCAACAACTTCTTGGCTGCTTTGTATGCTGCAAGGTTTTGGATTTTCATTTCCGTTGTCTTGAAATGCCATGCAATATTCTTGTTGTTGTTGTTGTTGTGCTTAAAATGCTTGTCAAGCGTGACTGCTACTAGACTCGCTTCAACTTGTGCCAATGAAGAGAAACACTGCCAACTCCTGCCATCAAAAAAATCGGAATTGTTTTGTCTTACAAGGAAATGAGTTCAACATTTCATGAGCTTCCAATAGAAACGCAGACGGCGTTGGTGCGTGAGCGATCTAGAAGCCGGAATACTGAAGGGAGTTGACCTCTTGTTGCTGGGATTTTTAATTTTGTGCTAATGGATAAACGATTTTTATTGACAATTATTGCAAATTGGAATTTCTAAATTAGAGAAAAACATTCTAGTTGGTTTGGGGGGGGGGGGAAAAAGGGGGAAGAGGTACCCTATACGAGCACTCTGAATGGTTTTATTACAAATATTGAAGCTAAATTGCAAATTTTTGAACATTGCAAGCAAAAGTTAGATGATACAAAATGCAAAACAGCTAAAAACTTTTTCAATTGAATTAAAATTTCATTAAAATTGTAAAAAAAATTTTAAATTGCAGTAAATACAAATTTAAAAGCCCACAATACCAGACAGTAGGTTTGTAATAGATTTTTTTCATTTTATCAAACCCATTTATCATTTTATTACACTGTGCGACAGCATTTTTCACACCGGGAAAAATCCATACAGGCGTGAAACTAGAGACCAAATATAGTAATACTGCGTACTCAGTTTTTAATTTCTACATCCTTTGCCCTTTTAAAAGAACTTCAAAAATTTGAAGGGTATAAAAAATAAAAAAAATATAAATAATACTTAACGTCGTTAGAATATGCCGATATGTGCATCAAATGAAAGAGGAAAGGCTCAAGAATTTAAATAAAATTAATTTTTTATCTATTTGTAAAAAAAGGATATGAAAAAGGTCCTTTGAAAATTGTAATCCTTTATATCCTTGAAAATTTACATAGAATTTTCTTGAAAAGTAAGTATGTTAAAACCCAAAAGCTCCTTGTCAAAATTTCATTAATCTAACTTTATTAGTTCGAAAGTTATTTAAAAAAAGGCGGAAGCTGCAATTCTAATGAAGTACAAAAATTCTAATTTATTTGAGTATCAGTATTTTAAATAATAAAAAGATACAAAATCAATGAAGCGAGAATAATGAAATTATGGCACGTGATCAAGGAGATTTGGGGTTTTAACATAGTTTCTTTTCAACAAAATTCGATTCAAATTTTCCAGGATATAAAGGATTACAATTTTCAAAGGACCTTTTTCATATCCTCTTTTTACAAATAGATAAAAAATCAATTTTATTTAAATTCTTGAGCCTTTCCTCTTTCATTTGATGCACATATCGCCGTATTCTAACGAGGCTAAGTATATTTTGTATTTTTTTTTATTTTTTATCCCCTTCAAAATTTTGAAGTCCTTTTAAAAGGACAAAGGATGTAGAAATAAAAAACTGAGTACGCAGTATGTTGGATTTAGTCTTCAATAAAACACTTTAATTTCGTTTAAGAACTTATTTATTTGACGACCTGTCACCAGCACTGATCAGCGAAGAATGAATCGAAGTAAAACTTCTTGCGCAGAAGTAAAGTGCAACTACGCATTGCGCAATAGATACACAACTGCAAGACAACGGATACACACGCGACTAGCGCACAAACTATCCTTTTAGTTAGCAGACAATTGAGCGGCCTAACGGGACTTTTCCGTTGCTGCATTGCGCATCAAATAAACAAACGCAATCGGACACGATCAATGCATTTTTGCTACGCACGAGCAGAATTCCTGCGCAATAACATATTACGCAGTTTATTAATAAAGGAATTCTTCTCGTGTACTCAACACACCTCCTCAAAAATTAATTGATCGCCACAAACTGATTCACATGTTTCTACATTAATAAAAAAAATATTTGCTGGTGAAAAGTCGTGTAATCTGGGGAATGACAATATTATGGTTCAACATTCGTTGCAAGGATTGGGAAAACCCAGAAAAACCCAATCAAACCATACATTATTACATTGTTTCTCAATATATCATATTACATTTTTATACATACTTATATACATTACATTTTTTTATTAATTTTTTTTGTTTTCCTTCATATGCTTTATTTCAAATTCATTTTACTTCTTAAATCTAAAAATCTGGCTCCAGACAGCGGCTTTGTCAAAATATCAGCTAGTTGTTTATCTGTAGGAATATACTCAATTTTAATTAGTTTATTTTCAACTTGCTCCCGTGAAAAATGATATTTAATATCGATATGCTTCGATCTTTTGTGACATGACGGATTATTTGCTATACTTATGCAACCTTGGTTATCTTCATATATTTTCATTGGTTCTTTCAATTCAATTTGTATACTATTCATTAACGACTTCAGCCACAAGGCTTCTCTAACGGCTTCAAAAAGTGCCATATACTCTGCTTCAGTAGATGAAGCAGCAACAGAGTGTTGTTTCTTTGTATTCCAACAAACTATACATGATTCGAACATCATAAATACATAACCAGTAGTGCTTTTCCTGTCACTAACACTTCCACCCCAATCAGAATCAACATAACCAGTTATCATTTCTTTGCAATTTAAGTTTTTATAATAGACTAATCTTAAATCACTCGAACCTTTAAGATATCTTAGAACTCTTTTAAGGCACTGCCACAATTCTTTATTATTTTTATTGCTATATCGACTCAATATATTAACCGATGTACTTAAATCGGGTCGTGTGCACAACATAATATACATTAAACAGCCAATTAAATTACGACACGGTGCATCACAATTTTCGTCTGAATTCAATGCTTCATAATCTAGCCTACTTGGAAGTGGAGTACTAACTGCTTTAGAATCAATCATCTTAAATTTCTTTAAAACATTTTCGATATAAGCGGACTGACTAAGACTTACGCTATTATTAACTCTTTCGATCTTTATCCCAATAAAATATTTAATCTCAAATAAATCAGTCATCCTAAATTTGCTCTTCAAATAATTTTTAAAAGTGGTCATTGTTTCAATATTCCCTGTTGCTATTACTATGTCATCCACATATAATAACACATACAGGTTGTGATGTGCATCACCCTTATCAAGAATGTAAATACAACGATCTACAGCTGAATTCATGAAACCGATTTCTTTCAATGCTTGTTCAAAAATTTCAAACCAACACCTTGCAGCCTGCTTAAGACCATATATTGCTTTATTCAATCTGCAGACTTGATCACTACCACAGGATAATCCCGGAGGAGCCGTCATATAAATCTCTTCTTTCAATATACCATTCAAAAATGCGGTTTTAACATCCATGTGGTGAACTTTCAAGTCAAATTGGTTTGCAAAAGCTAATATAAATCGGAGACTAGAAATTCTTGCTACTGGAGCAAATGTTTCATCATAATCAATTAAATATTCCTGTGTGAAACCACGCGCGACCAGCCTTGCTTTATATCTAATTGGATTGCCTAGCTCGTCATATTTCCTTGTAAAAACCCACCTACAACTAACTATGTTCTTATTTTTAGGTTTTGATACAAGAGACCAAGTTTTGTTATAAAAATGAGAATCAAGCTCTTCTTTAATTGCTTCTTCCCAATGTGACCTATCGCTTCTATTTTTAATATCATCAAAAGAATTTGGAACGCTATCAATGAAACTTTGTGCATTCATTATGCAACTTTTGACTAACAAATCACTTTCTTTGTATGATATCTGTGGCCGTTCCTTCAATCGATCACTTCTTCTGACTTCGTTTTTTTTCCTCACTTAACTGTGAGTTTTGTAGCTGACCATTGTGTTCATCAGTATTCTCTAATACATTTTCACCAGTCTCAACTGGATCGGCATTCTCTTTACTTGTTACCACACCACTAGGCTGTTTATCTAATGCAAATTCATTAGATATCCTTTCCGTACTCTCATTCGGGAATTCAATTTCATTACCAGAGTTTCTCAACTCTACTCTGTCTTTTACAACAGTCCTAGAATTTACCATGTTTGTTTCATCAACGATCACATCTCCCGCTGACACAAACTTTCCAGTTGCCACATCCCACACTTTGTATCCATTTGGTTCGTATCCAACAAGAATACCTTTCCATGATTTTTCATCAAATTTTCGTTTTCTTGTTTTATTATGGATATATACTGTCGAACCAAATACTTTCAAATATCTTAAATCAGGCTTTCTATTGTGCCACATTTCAAATGGTGTTCTCATACTATTTTTCAACGCTTTACTTGGACTTCGGTTAATCAAATAGGTAGCTGTCAATACAGCTTCACCCCAAAACCGTTTGTCCAATTTCGCTCCACTAACCATAGTACGAGCTTTTTCCGTTATTGTTCTTATCATGCGTTCAGACACACCATTTAGTTGTGGAGTATGTGGAACTGTTAGGTGGTAACTGATGCCTTTTTGAACACAATAGTCGCGCATCTCATTTGACATTCTCTCCCATTATCAATATATAAATTTACAACTTTTAAATTGAAATGGGCTTCACTTTTTGCAACAAAATCTTTGAAAGTGGCAAAAACGTCAGACTTATAGGTGATCAAATAAGTTACACAGTAGTGTGTATATTGATCAACAAAAATTACGTAATAGTTCTTTTCATCAACTGTAGAAGGTGTTATCGGGCCACAGACATCTGAATGGACTACAAATAGAGGTCTTTTAATGTAATTTTTATTTTTAGATATATTAAAACTTAGTCTAGCTTGTTTTCCATATATACATGCCTCACATAATTCATCAGTTGGTTGCACAGTCTTTAAAAGTGCAATATCATTAAACATATTTTTGTTT
>OZ057399.1:59403481-59430981 GCA_964056695.1 Melieria picta | reverse complement strand
CAACAAAGTGTAACTACTTCTCAATGCCCGCGCTGGCTTCATTTCTCGCTCCCCTCACCATTTGTCCAAACAAAGCAGACAAATTTTATGAATTCTGGCAAAAGTGCTGCAACTTTTACAACCAGCTTTCAGTTTTGTTGCATATTTACGCTTGACTTTATTAAATCCGCCCACTTCATGAACAAAAGCAAAAGTTTACCGAAAATAAAAACACAAAGAACAAAAAAACTAAAGAAAGTAGAGAAATTTCAGCCATGTAAAAGCTGGAGAGTATGAAAAAAATATGCGAAAATGTCTTTGTGCGTTGTCATAAAACTGCAACCACACATATAAAACTTATATGCAGTATATGCGGGTATGTGTGTACATATGCAGAAGTTATTTGTACAATGCAAGCACATGGAATTTCATATAAATGAGCACAGAATTTTATTTATGGTACAATAAGCACAGAATTTTATATTTGCGAGAGCAAAAACAAAAGTGTGAATTTACAAATTTGCATGCAGCAAAAACGAAGTGAGAAAGACGAGTGTAGAAGGAACTAAAAAGGAACAAGTATTATAAATTTGTAAAATTAATTTTTAATGCTTTACACATTAAGTTGTATTACTTTATTAAAGAGCACAGATGAGTGAAGGATAGTCAGGCTTTTGTATGATGATGAGAGATGAGAGACAACTAAGAACATAGGAAGCACAAACAAATTATTAGCAATTTTTCAACTCCAACTTTAACTTTGCTTGCTACTCAAAACGCCTAAAAGTTGCTTAAAAAATAAAAAGCTGTTGCATACTTGTGCGCGCTCTACAATTCGTATTGTCATAATTGCATTACAGACTTTCAGAATTTTTATGCACAAATAGCAAAAATGTTATGCAGACTTCTACGACAATTTCTGCTTTCTTTCTTTCAAACACCATTTGCAATGCGCTGACAGTCACTGTACGAGCTTGCTAAACATTTTGCATAAGCATACTTTTATGCGCAGCTGCAGGAAAAGCACTTGACTCTTGAAGCATAAAAGTTTTATTAAAATTTTTTTATTGGATTCTGGCAAATTGCACTTGTTTCAAATATTTTTCTTTTAACTGAATTTATTTTTCCATCAAAGATCACAGTTTGGTTTCTTAAGAAATTGAAAAACAACGCAAAGCAATTTTTTTAAAGCATTTCTAAAGAATATTTTACATCTTGTAACACCAAGTAATAGCTTGGTTGTAAAAGTTTTGAGTATTTTATTTTTAAATAAGTAATTTAAATTTTGTGTTAAGACTTTCTATATTTTAATTTCACCTGTTAATTTGGCTTTTAATATTAAATTATTTGCAAGCATTTACTTTCAGTCGCTTCTTATAGAGCCACAACTATACTCAACTTTCAGTTCCATATTTGAAAAAGCCTTTTTTATGGCATTTTATGGTCAACTGTGTGCCAACAATGTGAAATATGTTATTGCATACTTTCAGGATTCAGCTTCATAAAGTTTAATGTGGCTAATACATTTTTATAATACTTAATTTAATGTTTGACTTTGAATGTATTCGAATAGGAACCACTCACTTATTGAACCAGTTTGAGCTTCGCACGAAGGACTATGGGCTAGATTGTCGATGAAAAAGTTGCCCAGATGACTATAACTCACCCAACATTCCTTAACTTGTTACGTTTCCTCACACATTCGCTCCCCTTTTTGTGCACAACACACAGCAAGCAACCAATTAAAATTACCGCAAATTGTTATTGTTTGACATATCACCAACATTATTGCCAGCGCAAGCAGCACAGCCAACCGCTAAGCAAAAGAAGCGCACAAACAACAACAACAAATATCCACACAATCAACGAACCAACAACAACTCAAGCCATCTGTTTTACAATTTTCACTACCAACGCCTTTACAGTCACCAAGCTATGCAGCAATACTTAATTGCAATTTTACGCACACACACACACACACAAACAAATATGTACATCTGTGTCACTTCACACACCCACGCACCAGCACACAGCGAGAGAAGCTCGCTGATTGTTAATTGAGTTGTGTGATGTAGCGAGAGCAGCGGACGATCTTCACTTGTTCAAAATAAATATTTTTTCTATTTAAAAAAATATGTTATTTACGTCAGCATTCGGTTAGCAACAAGCCAATTTATATGGCATACTTTTAGGGCGCATTTGAAATGCAATTGAGCCGCCAACATGTTGTTGAAGATTTTTCTCATCAAACGTGCATTCACGCAAGTTTTCAAGCACGTTTGCATTGCGTAGGTTAACCACAAATGCGCCTATAATTATGCAGTGTTTATTTTTAACATTTAACACACACACACATACATTAACAGAATGACAATATTAATTTTGTTGCTATTTGTTCGACTTTTACACGCGTGCGGATATTTTTAATAAGTGGCCATATTGTGCCATGCACTGTTATTGCCATAATTGTTTTGCTACTGTTTTTGTATTTATTTGTTGTTGTTTAATTATTTCCAATGAAAATATTTTGTAAACAATAACATTTTAATTAAAAATCAAATTTTGCACACAAGTGTTGGTGTTGTTTTGACTTGCCGATGCATACGTGTGCGTGTGTGTGTGTTTGTGTGTATATATGTGAGGGGATGTGCGGTTGCAATGTTTTGTTGTCATTTTATGGCTGACATGTGGCAGCCATTTTACTGAAATCAACGAAATAAAGTAAAGAAAAACGAAATTGTTTACATTGCTACTTTGTCGTCTGTTGTCGCAAGTGTGTGAGTGTGAGTGTTTCCTTTGGGATGGATGCGACTTCAAAGAAAGTGTGAGTTTAATAAATGGACATTTTTTAAACTTTCCTTTTTCCAATCGTTGATTGTCAGATCACAGATGAGCTGTTTGTCATTCATTGCACCGTGCGACTGCATTTTTCACACCGGGAAAAATCCATATGTGCGTGAAACTAGAGACCAAACATAGTAATACTGCGTACTCAGTTTTTTATTTCTACATCCTTTGTCCTTTTAAAAGGACTTCAAAATTTTGAAGGGGATAAAAAATAAAAAAAAAATAAAAAAAATACTTAACCTAGTTAGAATATAGCGATATGTATATCAAATGAAAGAGGAAAGGCTCCAGAACTTAAATATAATTAATTTTTCATCTATTTGCAAAAAAAGGATATGAAAAAGGTCCTTTGAAAATTTTAATCCTGTATATCCTTGAAAATTTACACAGAATTTTCTTGAAAAGTAAGTATGTTAAAACCCAAAATCTCCTTGATCACGTTTCTCTAACTTTATTAGTTCGAAAGTTATTAAAAAAAGGCGGAAGCTGCAATTCTAATGAAGTATAAAAATCCTAATTTATTTGAGTATCAGTATTTTAAATAATAAAAAGATACAAAATGAATAAAGCGAGAATAATGAAATTTTGACACGTGATGAAGGAGATTTTGGGTTTTAACATACTTTCCTTTCAAGAAAATTCGTTATAAATTTTCAAGGGTATAAAAGATTAAAATTTTCAATTTCAATTTTCCTTTTTTTACAAATAGATAAAAAATCAATTTTATTTCAATTCTTGACCCTTTCCTCTTTCATTTGATATACATATCGCCATATTCTAACGGGGTTAAGTAGTTTTTATATTTTTTTTATTTTTTACCCCTTTAAAATTTTGAAGTCCTTTTAAAAGGACAAAGGATGTAGAAATAAAAAACTGAGTACGCAGTATTACTATGTTTGGTCTCTAGTTTCACGCCCATATGGATTTTTTCCGGTGTGAAAATTTTTTTCATTTTTGTCACACGGTGTTGTTTGCCATTAACGTTTTCTGACAAATTTGGGCCAATAACAACTGTTAACAGCGCTTTGATCCCTTTGCTTTGTTTACTTTGCTGAATTTTAGATTGTGTGTGTGTGTGTGTGTGTGTGTATGTGTGAGTGTTTGTATGTGTTTGGTTTACCACATTGTTGCGGTTTAGCTGCGTGTGAAGGTCAACTGTTATTAGTTTTTGGATCTACTTGCAACCTCTCTCTGCCTCTCTCTCTCTAATGCGCTTAACCCGTCAGTTGCTATGTGAGTAGATTAAGTTAAAGTTTAAGAATTTTACAAATCACGACTTATGGGTTTTCGAGCTGATTTTTTAAACAAATTGCGAAATGTCTATTTTTTAATTGAATAATAAAATATTGGGTTAAGTTAGGTTAGGTAGCGAAACCACAAAATGAAATGTGTATAGAACACTGTTTCTTCAACATTTGCTAAGACACACCACTTTTTTTCGATAGCTCTAGTCTAGGGAATTTAGTCAAAAAGACTTTTTACAGTCTACTAAGCTTCGTGTGAAGCTAAAACTAGTTCAAGGAATGAGCTGACTTAAGCTCGATTGATTGTGGTACCACAATGGGCCTTCATGACCCAAGTGGGTTTTGCCTTAAGGCAGCCACTCCTTCCTACTTAACTATAACACACAAATCAAACGGTTTTTGCAGCTGGGAATAATACTCTGGGACCTTAGAGATCTATTGTGCCTATCTATCTCTCTCAACGATCTCTCTCTTTGACCGTTGATCTCTTTCAAACGGTCAAAATTCACCTCAAATAAAAACATTTAAACAGTCAATTAGAAAATATTTTTTTTAACGCATTCAGACCTCTCGTTTTCTATCTTCCACATCTCCTGGCTGGCTTCTTATATACTTAGAAATAGTTTTCACTGAGATGTTATGCCTCAGAACTAACTATTTAACCCTATTTCCTATTTTTTCACTGAAATAAAAGTTGCCGAGCCAACGTGTTAAAGAAGTCCAGATCTACGAAGCCTTCAAATCGTGCTCGTTCTATTGCTTGAAGCTTTCATTTGGGTTTTCTGTCATTTTATGCAAATTTTTTTGTTAATTAATCTTTGCTATCCCTTACTCCTTCCACCGCTGTCCTGTATATTTTCATTAGCTAAAACGGCTTCACTGCTCAGCCTCGCGTTTCTCTGTTTTGAAAATTGCGCCGCCCTAATGACAGCATTTGTTTTGTTGTGCTTCATTCTCCTTCCATGTTTTATTGGCACTGTTACCAACACCACATAAACGGCTTTCGCTCAATTTCGCTGCAAGCAAGTGGCTTATTTTTGCCGCCGGCCAGCAACACATTTGATTTATACGCTCGTACATTCTAAATTTCAACTGCCAGTTGCAATATTATCTTCGTTTCGTCTTTTCTTATTTCTTGCCTTACTTTGCTACTTCTTTCATGCATTTGTTCGCACACACACACACCCCATCCATTTTCAGTTTATTGACATTATTTGGCTGTTACGTTTCCTTTTTCCTTTTGGCCGCTGCTCGTTTCTTGGCATTCAAATCTGCCTTGCCAACGCTTAAGTACACTTTTCATTGTGGCCAAAGGGTAAATTACTTTTGGGCGAATTGGCAAAAAAAACCAAGCCAAGTCAAGCACCGCAACAACCCAAATTGCAATTCAGCTGCCCATAAAGCGAGTGGAATGTAACGATTTCTTATCGCATTACGGCCATAAATTTTCACACGCTTGTTTCCCCCTTTCACTTTACCCCTCGGCTGACTTGTCTGGCTTTATCTCGTTTATGGGCGCCGCTGTCGTCGACGTTGTGTTGCAGCGCTCGTCATTTGCATAAGTTGTGCTTTTCAATCTTCTGCATATTCTTCGCGCTTTTCGGCGCCATTATAGTCAGAAGAAAAAGCAGCACCAGATATGCATTTACATTTTTTAGTGTGGCCATTGATTTTACTACCCAACTGTGCGATTTTTACACACACACACAAATGCAAGACCATAAAAATGTTGAGTGTGTTGCTGCTTAAAGCGTTTGTTGCAATAGTGAGCAAGTAAACTTTTATTTTTGTCATCAAAAGGAACTAAAAAGTGAGCATATGAGTACATAATGTGTGGAAAATATTCTGAAGACATCGAATCAATTATAACTAAAATTATAATAGACACCCAACGCGCTGAGCGACTTTCTATCATTTAAGCTTAACTCGATTTATTTTTTTGTAATTAAATTTTTTTTTATTTATTTTTTTTGTCATCAAAAGAAACTAAAAAGTGAGCATATGAGTGCATAATGTGTGGAAAATATTCTGAAGACATCAAATCTATTATAACAAAAATTATAATAGACACCCAATGCGCTGAGCGATTTTCTATCATTTAAGCTTAACTCGATTTATTTATTTTTTTAATTTTTTTTATTTCTTTATTTTTGTCATCAAAAAGAACTAAAAAGTGAGCATATGAGTACATAATGTGTGGAAAATATTCTGAAGACATCGAATCAATTATAACTAAAATTATAATAGACACCCAATGCGCTGAGCGATTTTCTATCATTTAAGCTTAACTCGATTTATTTTTTTTTAATTAAATTTTTTTTATTTATTTTTTTTGTCATCAAAAGAAACTAAAAAGTGAGCATATGAGTGCATAATGCGTGGAAAATATTCTGAAGACACCAAATCTATTATAACAAAAATTATAATAGACACCCAATGCGCTGAGCGATTTTCTATCATTTAAGCTTAGCTCGATTTATTTATTTTTTTTTATTTCTTTTTATTTATTTATTTTTCTCATCAAAAGGAACTAAAAAGTGAGCATATGAGTACATAATGTGTGGAAAATATTCTGAAGACATCGAATCAATTATAACTTAAGTAATAATAAGCAACCAATGCGCTAAGCGACTTTCTATCATTTAAGCTTAACTCGATTTAATTTTTTTTAATTTTATTTTTTTTTATGTATTTTTTTTTTGTCAGTTTGAGTGCATATGAGTGCATAATGTGTGGGAAATATTCTGAAGACATCGATTCAATTATAACTAAAATTATAATAGACACCCAATGCGCTGAGCGACCTTCTATCGTTCAAGCTTAACTCGATTCTGAAACATCAGTCATTGCTTTCAACTGAAATCAACCAAATCAGCATGGAAATCGCTCAAACATTGAGCACGCCAATCTCTTAAAGTGTCTTAAGGCTATTCGATGAACACAACTTTTCACCTGACTGCTTCTTCTATTTGTTCCAATGTCTTCGGCTAACATCCGGCAGCTGTTTCCGCGTTGCGCATTTCATGGCCGCCAGCTAACTGTTTGCATTCATTTGTAATTTTTTTGTATTTATTTTTGTTTTTGTTTAAGCCTCTTGGCACTACAAATGTGCAGAGCTTGAGGCACTAAAGCATGATGGCATCAATTTTTAAGTAGCTTAGTAGCTCATAGACCTGACTGATAAGACGACCGTTGATGATGATGAAAATTATGATGATGACATCAAAGGCGAAATATAAAGAGCATTGAAAGCCATGGAGAATGGATTTCGGTTTACAAGTTCTTTATAATTATTTGTTTTTGTTTATCATTTATTGAACTTTTCAGCCAACTTGACTTTCCACTCAGGTTAAGCGTTTTATCAACAAAAGGCTGCTTTATAAATAAATTTTTTTGATTTCTACGAATTTTGTAGCGCATAACAAATCACAGTGGCTCAAGTGTCAGTTGGGGGATTATAATTTAGCCTAAAAGTATGGCGCATAAAATCAATACCTGTCTGTATAAAAGCCAAATTGCAGCAGTAATCCGATGAGCTAAAGAAACGTTGGCATATTTTTAGGCTGTTCTGTGCATTAATCTCGCAGTGAAGTAGATATATGAACAAAAATAAAGCGAATTTAAGAACAAAAGTTTTAATAGACTTTAAGAAATACAGTTACAAGCTTTCGGTTAGGGTCGACAAATATTTAGTGAATGAAATATTTAATGGATTTTTGCAACTTAGACAAAAGACGTTGAACAAAAGTTTATGTCTTTGTTTCTTTAAATTTTTTATTTTCATTTTCTTTTTTTTGTTATTTTATAGCAAATAAGTGCTTCTTGCTTTCTTGCCATCACCTTAAATTATTTCAATAAATTTATACAAAACGCCCACATGCCCTTTTTTAATTGGCTTAGCTTTTAAGCTCTTAACTCTTAAAAGTATGTTAATGTATTTCTTCATAATTTCTATACTTCACACGAAAACACCCATTCGCACAGTTTTCAGCCCATTTTTTTACATTAAATACGCACACCGCAATTCTCATTATAATGCAACGCCACTAATTACGCGTTTAAATGCTTTTGCATACATTTGGGCGCAAATTAAATACATTTCACATAAATTTTAAGCAGTATTCACAGCTTGTTAGATATGCTTATTTAGACATTTGTATGCAAATGTCGCCGGCAACAACAACTTGACTGATTAATTACCACAGCAAGTAAATGGATCAAAGCCGCAACGAACACAAAGCCTTAGACGGCAAGAAATGAACGCTTGAATGTAATTGATTTATATTTTAGCTTCACAAAAGCTGCGTTCAAAGTGCTTTTATTTGTGTTTTCGAGAAAATAATGAAGCCTTGAATGCGCCGAATTTCAAAATGCTAAGCGGTTTGTATTTAGCATTCACACACTTAACCCATACTCAAGTTTAATTGAAATTTGTTGGGGAAAAAACAACAACGATCTCATTATACTTTCAAAAATAAGGAAAAGCACACATTGGTTGATTTGACATATTCAGCTAATTCTTCAAAAACCATTGAGTAGACATACTGTGAACACCGCAAATATGATTAAAGAAAAAAATGTTTCCAAGTACCACAAAATTTCTTTATCGTATGTAACTTTGTATGGAAAAATTCTACAATTTAATTGAAAGATTTTGTATGATTACCGAAAAACCGCCTGCATCCAGCAGTAAAATCTGCTCAAGTTGTCAGCCGTATTACAGCACTTAAGCGTACAATACATGTCAACATGTCCATCTGTCGGCACCAAAAGTGAGTCAAAATTCTGAGCCACAAGAAAAATTGACATCAAAATGGCAAACAACCAACGAATTTTTCATTGGTAGCAATTGTCTACGGGGAGGAGGAGAGGAGTTTAGTGGTTTGGCATGTGTCAGCATTCCCACTCAGGTGTTACACATGGGCCGCCAGTTAAAGAGAAAATACCAAGAAACAACAAAAACATGACCGCAGGGCAACTAGTCGACTGTCTGGCGCTGAGGCCATAAAATTCCAACAACTACAATTCCCAAATCGAATCAATCAAAATCAAATTGCCTCAACATTTTACTCTGCTCAGCTGCTTGAGTAGTTGGCCCTGAAATGCTTGTTTGCTGCACATTTTCCTGCCTTATGCGTCTTTTCGGTATTTGTTTTGTGCTTGTGTGTGTGTGTGTGTGTATTTTTCATTCTATTTCATTCTGCTTTTACCTGGTATTTACTTTACCTTTAGCTGCCATATTTCTGTTTAGCCACATGTCCTTGACAAACATACACGCGCACACACACACACACACACACACACTCCTGAGAAATCATTTCCGTTTATAAGCCGAACCGTTGTTGGTCTCAGCTTAGTTGTACTTTTTTTGCATTTTTTGTTGCTCTCTTGCCTGTTGCACTCGTTGATGTTGTTGTGCGTCTTTCAGTTGTTGTTTTTGTTATGTTGTTGTTGTTGTAACTGATTTATAGCAACCCTAATAAGCAGACCTGGCAAATCCTTTAGTTGCCAGTACAACAACACCATTACAAAAAATACTGCAATAAAGTCAGCCAAATTTCACATCGATTGCTTGTAAATAAATTTTATTGTTGTAAACCCTAAAGCAAAATTTGTTGTATATTTTATTTTATTTATATGTTACTTTTTTTATTATTTCTTTCTATTTAGTTTTCTAGTTGCTTATTTTTTATGTATCAACAAATGTGACCTTCAAGTTGGTGCACTAAGTTTCGCCGGCATCTCTTTTTTTGTTTGGCGAATTTTATTGTTTTTTTTTGCTGACTTTACTCTAGGGCAGTGAATTGTCAACTTGTGTGTGTGTGTGTGTGTGTGTGTGTGTGCAAGTTGTTGAATTTTGTATGTCGTCATCTGGTGTGGTGGGTGTGGTGCGACTGAGATTTGATTTGATTTGCAGGCCTAAGGTCGGCCATTTGATTGTCGTTTGCCCGAATGCCACTGGGACATTGGCCTCTAATGTTGACTATTTGCCATTTGTTTTTTTTTTCTTTATGTATTGCAAAATTAAGCGGTCCGAGCGGTCTAACGTTGCTATTCCGAACAAATACGTCATTGAGACTGGATGACGGACCACATTACTTAATTTTGTTTAAGCTTACTTAAGCATCTGATGCTTTTATTCAACGCAATTGTGAGGTAAAACAGATGTGTATCAAAGGTACCCCTGAGGCAATTGGAAAAGTTGTTAAGAACTTTTAGGATTCAGCAGTTTTTCTTACACATTGGGCTGCACTAATTTATAAGAACGCACACAGTTTTTATGCGAAGAAGCCAATGCAGAGTGCAAAACTTTCTTCTTAAATGCCCACAAAAAACTTGTTTGTTGCAAAGATCTTTGTACAATAATAATAAGAAAAATTGTGCTTCCAATGCACAGTGATTCGTTCCATAGACAAAATTCAAAAAATGTATAGTCGCAGAATTTAACGATTTTGATGTAATTTGAAAAGTAAAACTCCAACTAAGAAAACCCAAAAAAATCTGTACAAAAAATTAATTAGTGTGTGCCAAAGCAGCTTAAAGTTGAAACTTTTTTCACAAAAAAATTTAAACACATATTTTCTGTTTTTTAGTCTATTGAGTAAAATAAATTTATAAAATACATGGTTACCAAGAAGTTGCTAAAACTTTCAATATAGATTAAGAAATGTGGTGGCCATTTTCGCTTTTAATGTTTTCTCAAAATTTGCAAAGCTGAAGCTTTTACTTCACTTTTAACTCAAAATAGTTTTCTAAATTAAAAATCTGAAAATTGGCAAAACTTAGAGGAAAATATCTAAAAAGTATGTGAAAGTATGTTCCTGGATTTTTTTAATTTTAAGAAGCATTCTCCGATATCTTCCGATCTCAGAAAATAACTCAATTTTAAAAGTGGTCTAAACGCCTATTTTTCTACAAAATTTACTTTTTTCATCCCTAAAAGTATGCAATCAGCATGAAAAATTGAAAAATCTGCATAAATACAAAACATACATCTATTATTATCATTTTTATTGCAAAACTAAGGAGTCCTCATACAATTTCTGTTACTTTTCGCAATTATCAATGTTGACGTTACCGATTAAATGTAAAATCTGAAAAATCTAGCCAACACACTCGTGCTATAGCTCACCAAAAACGACGAAAATTGCAAATTTAAGTCTCAGCCATTGCCAAACTACAAAAGTTTAAGAAAAACTAGTATACCAAATTTTATGAAGAACGCACCACTCTGCCTCGACAGTACAGCGAGAAGTGCACTGTGCTTCCAACCCAGAGGTCGTTACTTTAATTCCTACCTAACTTGATGTCGCACTTTTTTTTATCAATTCTTCCTTCTTTTTAATTGTTTACAATCCCTTCAGCATTACCAAGTCAAATCATCAAATCCTTTACTTTTAGCTAAGCTTCTATTCTTCCCACTCCAATCAGTTGTGATGAGTAACTCGCCGCTAATTTTCATATTCAATAGCCATATTAGGGCAACAACAACACCACTAGCAGTGCGAGTTTGGACTAACGAAAATCAGCATAATTAGAGGTCATGGGTTCGATTTCCACCTGGCTTAGTGCCAAATTTTTCTACATTAAATGCCAATTTTTCTATTTAATTGTGTCCCATTCCTTCAGAATTACCATGGACAAGCTCCTTCCTTCCTTCCTTTCTAGGTATATCCTAGTACATACATCAACCAAATAAGCTCATCAACGACACCAACCTCAACGTTTTCCAACAACACCTCCCAGCGAGCAGCAACATATACAGAGGAAGGCGCTCTACACAACCCAGCAATAAACTTTCAAATACGGTTGCCACTCTCGTAGGAGACAACACCTAATCACCTACTTAGGACTACCTGTGATAGACTAATCACCGACTTAGGCAGAACTTGAATCGATTAATGTAACCAACACAAGGCATTAGTTCTGCTGAGGTCCTATACTCCCAAGCGGAGTGAATAAAAAAGGGGAAAAACGTAAAGAAATTTAATTTGAATGGTACGATTGATCCCAGTTAATTAAATAAACTTAAATTAAATTGTACGATTAATTCCAGCAATGGTACAATTGTAATAAAGTTTACTTAAGTTATTTGTTTCTCTTTTATTCTCTCCGCTTGGCAGCATAGAACCGAATTATGATCGAAAAATGTATTTGATTAGTTCCCTTGAAGTAATTTTGCTAAACTTTTCTACTTTGTTTTAATTTTATTCTTCCCCCACTTAAGTTCGTTGAATTTCCATATCTATGTCATTTCCAGTAACCTGATTAAAAAATACAAATAAATTATGACCTCAAAGAACAAGAACTACCAATCACCAACAGTCAACTGCCATACATCACGCTTTCTACCTTCAACTTTTTACCTTCTAAGCACTAAAACCCTCTAAGTTTCAAATAAAAACAGGTTACGTAAGATTGCATCTAAAGTTCTTGCTGCAAATTCCAGCACACACACACACACACACACACACACACCAACTTTTACGTAATAAATCGTGTTTTCTTTTCTACTTCCTGCCGCTGTTCGCTGGGGTTTTCCCAGCAAATTCCAAACAAGTCAGATGCCAGCAATGCTGCGCTGCATCTGAACTGCAGTTCAAAGCGCAGCAATGCAACAGCGACCGTCCACTCAACGCCGCTGCCAGTTTTTGCGCTTGAGCAGCAATGACAAAGCGCTTCTTCTTCTTCTTGTTAGTTTGGCCAAACGATTTTGGTTGATAATGGTTGAGCAGTTAGAGTGGTTGGCTGCGGCCACTTGTAAGCATTTAATTGCATTAACAGTGCCAGAGGAGCCAGACTGACCAGGTGGTCGAGTATAGCACAGATGGAAGAGAGAATGAAGGAATGAAGGAAGAGGGAGTATGAAAAAATTGAATGGGAATACGCATTGAGGGCCAAATTAAATTAAAACACTTTGTGGTTAACAATTTCGCATCATGTGAAGCGAAATGAAAACATAACAACAAAGAGTTGACATCTTATTCTGACGAAGAGTACAGCACATTGCAATACTTTCGAATATTTGTTCGGAAATATAATAAAAGGTTTCATGAAGCAAAGAATATGTCTTTTAAATGGAGCAAAATAAAAACATAATACAAAGAGTTGACTTCTTTCATAGAGTACAGGACAATGAAAAAATATATAAAATTAAAAAAAATATAAATAAAAAAATATAAAAATACATACATATAAGTATAAAATATAAAATTAAAAGGTGTCATGAAGCAAAGAATGTATCTTTCAGAAATGGAAACATAATAACAAATAGTTGACTTCTTACGAAGCGTACAGAACATAGAAGACAGGACAATGAAATTAAATAAAAAGATTTAAAATTATATAATATCTAGAAAATATAAAACAAATATTATACAAATATTATATTATAAAGAAGCTTAAAGTGAAATTATTGTATTCCATGAAATGGAAAATGTTTAATAAAAATAACTAACAGCCCACAGTCCAACACCACAACGATTCCATTCTTACCCCTTTACACGGTACAGTTGCATATCTGCAACCAACCGTAAAATTTCCCGTAATTTCGGAAGTAACTATCAAAACGACTCTTTTTTGCTATTTTACAATTATGCAACGTTCTTTTTTTGAAATACTGGCATTAATAGTAGCAAAAAAACGCTAAATTTTACTTGACAGCACTTATTTGACCGTTTTTGCGAAAAGTTGCACGCATTTATTTTGGTGAAACAAAAGTGATTAAAACATATTAATAAAAAACACACAAACACTTTGCGAAAAATGCGAAACTGGACTATGCTACAACAAACGCATTAATTGCTTTAAAAATTTTCATTTAAAATTAAACATATTAAAATAAAAAAACAAGTTTTAATGCTTTGTTGCAGATGTGGAACCAAATGTTTTTTACAGAAAAACCTTACAAAATTAAAGTATATTAAAAAAATAAAAAAATACGTGTATTTTTAAATCTAGGTTTATATCTAAGAAACAATATTTGATGAAAAAATTCGCTGTTGCCGTGTAAAGGGTTAAGAACTATGTATGTATTTTAGAACCAATTTAAAATATTTCTATATTATTTAAACGAACTTCACTGCATTTCAAATATACTTAAATTACGTTTAAAATTAAATAAAAAATAAATAAAATCAAAAAATAAAATAAATAATAATAAAATAGATATATAAATAACAAATAAATACAAATATATACAAAAATAACTCAACAATTAGAATCTTCCCAATGAAATTGTCAAGTTTTCAAATGTAAATTACCCAAACAAAGTAATAAAAAACATTTTAAAATTATACTTTTAATTTCTTTATGCTGCTGCAATAAAAACAACTTCAAATCAAATATCATAAAATAAACGTCAAAACAAATAAACAAACCTGCATACAATTTCCTGCATAGACGCCCACTTGTGCCTTAAGCATCAAGTTGAACCTCACATCACTGGGCACAATGCTGGTCGCCTCGTTTTGCATGTATTTGTATTTGTATTTTCCTCACCTTGGCATACATTTTTTATATGGCAGAGACTGCCCAGAGCCAGTCGTACGCTTTTGTGATTTCATTTTCATAGCCATCGTCGAATGGCAGAAGAATCATCCTGGCACACAGAGCGAGACAGCGTATGGCTGTAAAATGATTAAATTATCAAGACATCACACACACAAACACACACACATACACATGCACATTCACACTGATAACGAAATAATTTACAAGTGCGCATATAACAGCGTGAAATCCCGAATGCAACGAATGCAATAAAAAATCTCCGAACGAAACGATCGAAACGAGGAAAAGGGGCAACATTCGCATAAATTATGAAATGCTTTTTAAAAGCAACAGTAAAGATAAAGCGGCAAATAGAAAATCAGTCAGACATGCTTGAACACTTACAGAACATTTCCAATGACGACGCAACATATTCGCCAAGTCAGCGTTGACAGCTGAGTGCGTCACTTGAATTTTTTTTTAATTTTTCTTTTTTGTATTTTCCTTTTTTTGTATTTTCCTTTTTTTATTTTTTCGTGCACGTTGTAGAAATTTTGTTGCAATATTTGCATAATTTATGCTAAACAGCAAAGCTTATAAAAACGGCATCAACAATAAAAAGGCGTTAAAATTTGTGTGAATGCACAAACAGAAAAAAGAGTGAAATTCGAACGAACAGAACGAGATGGCAGCAAACTGTTGACAGCAATAAGCGTTCAACAGCAACAACAACAACAGCGAACAGCCACATTAGAGTCATGTAGCTTTTATTTTATGTTAAATATAAACTTTCACTTTTTCCTTCCTGCTCGCCGGCAATGACGCTGTGGCCATAAACATTTCCGGCAAACTCTTTTACTTTTAACAAGCTTATGCACATTTGATGTGGCATACTTGTGGGCGCGCGCTGCCATCAATTTGAATATGCACACATATGTAGGTAGATGTGCATATGTATCGTATGAAGGTAGCTGGGTATGTCTGTCGGTTTTTAATTTGTGTGTATTTTACCCACAACTCTTTGCGCTCATTACAGACTAAATATTTGCAATGGAAAAGTGAAAAATTTTACAGCTCTTTGGTAGATTTTCAACAGAGTTTTATGCAAATTTTTAAGCTGGACATTGGAGTTTTCACGAATAATCTGCTTAAAGCTTTACTGTTCAATGGTCGTTGATGTTTTATAAACAATTATAAATATTAAATAATTTAATGCCTAATACTTTAACTCTTTAAGGCTTTTCATTTGAACCTTTAACAGGTAAAGTGTAAGAATATTTTTACAAAGCAATTTCAAAACGTCTTTTCACATTTTTTTCTGAAAAAAATTCCACTGAGCACTTAAGGGGGTCTTCTGGTTACGAGCTGAAAATTTAAGTCTATTTTTCGGAGTAAATTGCGAAGGAACTACTTGAGATAATCCAGTAATTTTTTTTTTTTTTTTATTTTGAAAATTTTCAAAACTAGGAGGTTTTTTGTAAAAAGTTTGATTTTCGACCATTCTATTGGTGAGTGTAAAAATGGAACAAAATAAAAATTTCAAAATCGTACATGGGAAAACATAGCCATATGTCTCCTGAATAACTGAAATAAAAATTGATCGAATTCGATTATTATTTCTTGAAGAAGTCTTACCAACAAGTTTAAAAAAGGCAACAACCTCAAGGTCGTTCTAAAGTCGCGAGTGTGATGACTTTTAATTTCCAAAATTTGATCTTACAAGATAAAGCATGTATCAATAAAATAAAAAAAAAATTACTGGATTATCTCAAGTAGTTCCTTCGCAATTTACTCCGAAAAATAGACTTAAATTTTCAGCTCGTAACCAGAAGACCCCCTTAAGTCATGCAAACTAATAGAGAAATGTGTCTGTGTTTGTTTCCGATTTACAATCAAAGGTCATAAGAATCAGAAGGAGCATTTAAAAAATGTTAGCCATTTTAAGAAAAATCAGTAGGAATATTAAAAGAAAATATGTTTACCAAGTTCACTGTCATTAAAGTCCACAGTACAAAAGAATGGTTGATAAACGTTCAGAAGAAAGTGCACAAAGACTACTTTCAGTGAAGCTAAATGAAAAGTTGCGATTCCACAAGGTCCTCACAAGTAAGATGCTTTCTTCTTGTAATGAGTTTATTTTCGTTTTTTTAATTTTAATTTTTTACATTTTTTAAACATTCATAATGTATTTTTTAATATTTTTTCCAAATATTACAATTTTAGTAAATTTTAATTTTTTTAAATTTTTTTAACATTTTTAATATATTTTTTAATCTTATTTCCAAATACTACAAACATTTGTCTACCAAACCAACAAAAGTTCTACAAATCATTTGACCAGCAATTCCCAAATAAACATCAAAACGCATTAAATGCTTTCCCAGCTTGACACTTTTATTATCAAATAAAACAACAGTGAAAGCAACAACAACCAACCAAAACAACAACAACCAGATTGTAACGAATGAATGCAGCAAAAAGCCACTTTGACACGTTTCGGTGCTTAAATGGCTCGCGGCATTCATAGCCGCAGAAAATTCTGCAAGCGAAAAGCAGAAAACGAAACCGTAAAACAAGCAGCTTGGCATCGGTGTAAGTAATGTTGCCCACGCACATAAAATATAAAAAAAAATATCAATCAAACAGCAATTTGCGCTTTTCCGCTAAAGAATGCAATGAAGCGAAGCACAATTAGAAGTCAGCCGTAAGGTATGCAACAAAACAAAAGTTTGTTTGTAAACAGATATAAGGCTGAGAAGCCATTTCAATGTAGCAAACTTATAGGAATTTACTGAAACTTGTATGAAAAGAATGAAATATTTGTGAGCTCTACTTTTGCAATAGAAAATAGCCTATTTAAATGCATCTGAATTAATCTTTAATTAGACAATTTTAAGTTAATTAATTTTGAGTTTAAATTCAAAACAAAACAATGGTATAACCAGCCTCGAACTTTTAATACAAAATGTAAATAAATGAAAGTGTAGCTAAGCGTTCAAAAAATCCGCTCACACCAGCTGTGGGTGTCTCCTGTTAAGCGGCCACTAAGCAACTAGTGAACGCAATAAGCGATTTTATTGCAGTATTGTTGCTTTATAAGACATGCAACAATTCGGTATGAGTTCGAAACTTTAGTTGGAAAACGCATGTAGCAAACATATTGCTTGTTCGAAACTATGCTACGAGAATGTTAAGCCATAACAGATCCTGTTACTGTTAACAGCTGTTATTACTTAAACGTTAAACTGGGGAAAAACATTGAATGAGTTGAAATGAGTTTGCTGTCTGAGAGCGGAAAATTGAGCGCATCGCAGAGCAAATTTCTGCTCAAGTTGTTTTCTGCTGAATGAAATACCAAATTGCATTTTCGCTGCGCAATTTTCAACTTGACATAGTTGAAGTTCTTAAGAAAAATAAGTAGTATTTTCCTTCACTGAATTCTTTGTCTTATAATACAAAAATCAAATAATAAAAATTGTGAAGCGAAGCAAGAAATCAATTTGTGTGTTAAGATACTAGTCGTAAGTATAGTCTTATGTTGTTTTGGTGACCTTTTTATATATAAAAACCATATAAAATGTCTGGATAATGCGGTGAAAGAACCTTTAGGGGGCATACAGGAAAAAAGATAAGCAAGAAATGTTTCTGTAAATCTTTTTTGAGAGCTCTGCACTCTCTAAATGCTATAAAAACAAAAGTGAGGGGCAATTCTTTTCAATAATCTATTTAACTATTTAAATTCTAACATTCTCTCAACAGCTCAAACTACTTAACCCTCTAATTCCCAAGTTTTTAATATTGTTAAAAAAATTACCATTGATAGTTTTGTGGTGGAGAAGTAATGTTTGTTCGGGGGAAAAATTGCATGTCAATAGGAGGCGTGATAGAGGGTGTAGAAAGTAGAAGGCCTAGAGGCCTGCTTGGAAAACAAAGCCAAAAAAATCCCATATGAAAATTTTTTAAAAATTAATTTAAATTTTTAATTTTTTTTTAATATATGTAAACATAAATAACGGGTAACAGTTTCAGTTCATACGCCTAATAGACATTAAATAAAAAGAGGTAGGGCTAAGACGAGGGGTAATGTATCGTGGGGTAGTTTATACACTGCTTTTGGAGGGTGTATAAACAGGAAAACTAAAAAAAATCGGTATAGGTATATATATATGGCGGTTCTTATTATTTTTTAATGCCTTGTTATCTTTTCACACAGATGCCGACAAATCTACTCCATGAAATAAAGGACTAGGGGAGACTATTTCTCTCATCTACCCCCACGGACTACGCCTTAGTATAAATTTTTGCAGTGATATGATCTTTTTTACATTGTGGTGTATCAAAATTTCGGTTATAATAGAATAGAATAATGCTTAAATAACGAAAAAATATCATCAATGACCATTAATTATTTACGCTTTTCATCCCAAGCAGGCCTGAAGACACTCTAGGATTTGGGTTATATAGAAGGAGTGTAACAACTTTTTTTCATAATTTTTTTTTATTTTCTCAAAGAACACATTAACAGCTCCTCACCAGTAATTTTTTTAATTTTATTGAGGCTCACAATTTATTTAAAATAATTTTTGTTTCTCACACAATTTCAAAAATAATTATTTACTTACTTTCTCACGAAACTTCAACTTTGTCTTACAATTACTGCCGTTGTGCATGTGTCAGCGTTATCTGACAACATTTATTTTATAAAATGGAGATTCCCCCTTTCATACGTGTAAAATCAGCTAAAAAAAATCATAAGGTGTAATTTACAGAATTTTTTTAAGCTTAGGATGTCTACAGGCCTTCTTGGGAACTAGAGGGTTAAGGTCTAATAATTCTTTTTATTTTTGTAATGTCTTCTGACAATTGTGCAGATGCTTTAACCCTTCCACTACTGCAAAGACATTGTTCTCCAACTGTATGTTCAGTTGACCTTGTAACTCGTAATTTGTATTATAAACTCAACCAAAAGGGGTCTTCAAAACAGCAGAAGATAAGGTAAAAAAGAAGCAAAAAGGTTACATTTTTAAGATCTGCAATAACAAAGTCGAATATTTGTGCATGTTCCTGCAAAGTGTACAAAGTGTACAAATCTTTATAAATTTTAGTGACAATCGTATTTTTGCTATAAGTTATAAGCAATTATGATTCGAATCAGAAAGACAACAGCATATTAATTCTACTAATGTTAGGAAATGAATTAGTTACACAAGTGAAAACACTGACATTAATTATGGCAATATGATTTCCCACGAAACTGTATTAATTAAATCTCCATCCCTTTGCCTGAGAGGAAAAGCCAACGGGGAATCGTTGAACACTTAAAATATGAAGAAAAATATGAAACAATTTTTAAAAGGTTCCCTTCAAAGTTCTTCCCATTTTCATGCTTTAATGGGTTTCGAGTTTAACAAACTTTTGCTTCAAGGAACCACATTTAAAATTAAATTCAGGTTTGCTTCGAAGAAGCATTGTTTTCAGCAAGCTTCAATCCAGTATTCCAACTATATAAAAGGTTTCAAGAATATTACGCTTCAAGCTGATATCATAATATCTCCTCTGCAAGAGTTACTGAATGTGTCAGTCAATGCTTTCATTTTTTTTTCACTGAACTCAACTCCCCAAAAATATTAACTATCTAAAAAAATAACCACTTCGAACAAAAACCTTTATCCTCTTTATTACAATATCTCGCTCACATATTTCATTCCAATGTTGACGCTGACTTCTACAGCGTCCACTGAACTGCACTATCAGTTTTATTATTCTTTATTCTTTTGGGTTTTTCGAATATCAGAATTTAGGCAAAAAGAAATTCGCCTTGCAATGCAATACATAAAATTGCATTATTTCAGCACAATTTGCGCACAACACACGACAACTTACGACAATTCGCCCAGCTAACACAAAAAAACAACACACCAGTTCGCTCAGCAGCCAAGCGTGCAATGCATTTGTAATCACATGCCATGCCCCCCACTCTACTCCTCACGCTCTCATTGCAATGGCTGCATTGTAAAATCGAAAGAAAATCGAGACTGCATTTGGCAAGTTGGCACAACTGGCACACCAACGCCAAGTCACAAATCCTGCTGCTGTCTGCATGTTTCAAATGTGTATTGGTGTATATGTGCAATAGTTGTTGGCTTTTGCATTTTTCGTCTTTATTTTTTGCAATTTTTATAGCTTCTTTTATTCTAACTACTTTTATTGCAGTGCTGCGTTGACGCTCTTCACCTTGTTTTCGTATTTTTTTTTTTTGGTTGAAGTTTATTGCATTGCACACAGCGCGCGGCAACGCCAACGCACATTGCATACAACATGCAACGCGTACAGCTGCAACACGCTCACTGGCTGGCTAAGTGAATTTTCAGACTTGCCAAAAAGTTTCAGTGTTTCGCAAAAAAAAATTCAACAAACCATAAAGTGTTATTTTTCTGTACGCGGCGTGAAAAGTAGCAAGAAAGTATGGGGCCGAGAGAGCAAAGTAGAAGTTGCAGTGCAAGCGCCTATAAATATGCAATTGGCAGCACGGCGACACAGTGAAACTACGAGATTTGTCCATTTTGCAGGTATTTCGTTGGCTGAATTTTAGGTGGTCGCACTGTTATGGTATGAATTTTTTAAATTGTATGCATATAAATTTTTCAATTTCCGCGAGCTATGGAAGGCTGCCAGGACTTTAGGGAAAACATGTTCTTACTTTTTGTGGCACAATAACATTCAAATGTTGGCTTCAATTGCACATAAAGATTTAAACTTTTTATTTTTAAGAAAACTGATGTTTAGATTTTGCAACTTAAATTTAGCATCAATTAGTGCAAAACTCTACCGAAGAATTGGCAACTCTGGCACCATGTTATTACACTGCATTACATAGTAAAGTGTAAACAAAAGTTAATAATAAATGCGGAACAATAAATCGAAATTCATAAATCTGAGTTCTAAACAAATATCAAACAAATTATTGCACTTTGCACGAGAAATATTTGTATTACATAAATTCAAATGTAGTTAGGTTGCTGCAATTTTGTACTTAGTTTAGGTTAGGTTTGGTTATAGGAGAAAAGTGTGCCGCATACACTTTCACTCAGAGACTTTGTTGGGTCCATTGTAATTTCCTTCATTTTAGAAATCAAGTGTCCTTTCCTATCAGTTGGGTTCCCTGTAGACTCAGACGCGATCTTTTGGATACCATTTGGTAATATTCTACAGACTTCCAAAAGCCTTTAATCAAACATTATTTATATATAGTCCGCTTATTAATTCAGTCACGTTCAAGGATTAATTTCCTCATTAGCCAACTAACCTCACATTTTCTTTATAAGTAGCTTGCGTGACATTCTTCAACGCATTTATTTCAATTTCCAAAATCACGCTTCCACATCAAACGCCAATGAAGCGTAGTTGAAATTCCAGCAATTTATAGAGCAGTTGACTCAATGCCAACACAAATGACTCTATTATGTCGCAAAACTGCTGCCGCAAAAGCCGGAAATGTCATTAAACGCTGCTCGGCTCCGTTGTTATTTACGCAAATGGCAAATGATGCGCAAGAAAATTAACAAACTTATAAATAAAACTTAATAATATACAAGCAACTGCTCGAATTATGTGGCCAACAGTTGCGTGGGCCTAATAAGCCAACAGCAACAATGATGAAAACAGTAGCAACATAGACATGGTTGCATGAGGCAATGATAAATAAAGCACTCAATGTATAACTTTTTTGTACTTTTTTGTGAAATTTAATACGCACACAGCGAGAATAGCAGCAATTTTTAATGAGTTTTTAATTAAGGTGTGTCTCAAGGACGATGCGCTGTGAAATGTCTGCAACAAAAGTTCACCCAATAACAAGCTTTCGACTTTTTCCCTATGATTTTGGTTGATATAATTAGTGCGTAGTAGTAGTAGTAGAAGTGGTAGTAGTAGAAGGAAAAGTAGTAGTAGAAGTAGTACTAGTAGTAAAGGTAGTAGTAGTAGTAGTAAAGGTAGTAGTAGTAAAGGTAGTAGTAGTAAGAGTAGTAGTAGAAGTAGTAGTAGTAGTAGTGGTAGTAGTAGTAGTAGTAGTAGTAGTAAAAGTAGTAGTAGAAGTGCTAGTAGTATTAGTAGTAGTAGTATTAATAGTAGTAGAAAAAGTAGTAGTGGGATTAGTAGTAGTAGTGGTAGTAGTAGTTATAGTAGTAGTAAAAGTAGTAGGAATAGTAGTAGTAGTAGAAGTAAAAGTAGTAGGAGTAGTAGTAGTAGTAGTACTAGTAGTAGTAGTAGTAGAAGTACTAGTGGTAGTAGTTGCGGAAGTAGTAAAAGATGGAGTAGAAGTAGTAGCAGTAGAAGTAGTGGTAGTAGTACCAGTAGTAGTAAAAGTAGTAGTAATAGTAGTAGTAAAAGTAGTAGTAGAAGTTGTAGTAGTAGTGGTAGTAGTAGCAGTAATAGTAGTAGAAAAAGTAGTAGTAGGATAAGTAGTAGTAGTGGTAGTAGTAGTAGTAAAAGTAGTAGAAAAAGTAGTAGTAGGATTAGTAGTAGTAGTGGTAGTAGTAGTAGTAATAGTAGCAGTAAAAGTAGTAGTAGAATTAGTAGTAGTAGTGGTAGTAGTTATAATAATAGTAGTAGTATAATTAGTAGTAGTAGTGGTAGTAGTAGTAAAAGTAATAGTAGAAATAGTAGAGGTAGTAGGAGTAATATAAGTGAAAATAATAGGCAAAGTAGTAGAAGTAGTAAAAGTAGTTGCAGAAGTAGTAGTAGAAGTAGTAAAAGTAGTAGTATGAATAGTAGTAGAATGTAAGGTAAAATTTTCTCTCAATTTACGCTTTAACAACACCAATTTTTTAACATCGTTATTGCTGCTGTCAGTACGCCAAACTTTCAAATTTCAATAGCAACCTTTTACCGGCTGTCAAGTCTACCTCCATGTTTTCTTGTTTTGGCCATCACTTCAGCGCCTAAAGTTATGCTATGCACAAATTAAAAAACTTTTCTACTCCACAACATCAATAAATACACGATTTCTGTTTTGTTCAACAACCTTGTTCTATGGTTTCTACGTAGCCGCAAAAATTTTCGCCTTCGTTTGTTATTTGCTGTTGTTGTTGTTGTTGTTGTTGTCGTTAACTTGATCAAGGTTTTTGACTTTTTAAACAGTTAATAAAATTGTAAGCAGGGCGACAGCTTGTCTGACTTGTGAACGAAAGCAGTTAGCCGTGCTCGAAAAAAGTCCTTAGTCCAGCGGACGCGCGTTGATTTCGGTTGACACTTCTGCCGTTTGACACATTACGATGAAAGCTCATTAAACTATTCAACAACGAACGAAGATAAAGTTGACAAAAAGTCTTGGCGTTGTTTGCTTGTTTGAAGCCGAACAGACGGCATGTTTTTGACGCCTGTTGTGTCGCTCCGATTGTCGCAGCGCAAGTTGTCTCATATTGCGAGACGAATTTTGACTCATTTCATGGAAAAGCCATAAAACTTTTGCTTTGAAGTAGACCATTAATTTCCGCTTGCTTGCTGTTGTTTTCAAAAGTTACAAATTTAGTTAATTTTACATTTTACAAGCAACAAAATCATTTTCCGCTTAGGAGGATTTCCAAAAAATCGAGCAAACAAGAGTTCTATCTTGTAGGTAAAATGTCTAATTCAGACTTTTCAAATGATTTTTTGAGAGATGAGAAATGTAAATATAGACTGAGTGTCTCTCAGTCATTCACCTTCTCTGTGATCTATATTTTTTAACATAATAATCCAATCCATACACGATATGCTTTCAAGCACGTTTTACCTATGAATCTTTTGGTCAACCGTATTTTCCATTTGATTCATGCATCGCACTATTCGAAAGATTGGTATTGAATGCAAATTTGTAGTTGATCGAAGTTAGTTTTTTGAAAAAGCAATCAACGCACAATTCTTTATCTTCACTGTAGGCAGAAAGATTACACTGAGCAACAGCCAAAATTTTTCCGAGTTCTAGTAAACCTTTTCGATGTTGTTGCTCTGTGTTATCAATACAGTGAGATATTCAAACAATTTTGACATTATTCTAAAATTTAAACCATCTAAGCTACCATCCTTCCTGTTCTACTTAGTCCATGACTCACGCTTTTTCTACCATACATGGGCCTAATTTGGCCCAAATGTGTTCTCTTCCAAGAAGAGAACTTCTTCTACTTCTACTCATTCTTCTTTTGCTTCTACTTTTCTCTTTCTTCTTATTTTTAACCTCTACTTCTCCTTCCTATCGTTATCCTTTTCTTCTTCATCTTCTCTTCTACTTCTTCTTCCGCTTCATATAAGTCTCCTTCCTTATTCTTCTTCTTTTTCAATGGTAATTCTTCTTCTTGTCATTCTTCTTCTTGTTCTTCTGCTTCCTATTCATCTTCCCCTTCTTCTTCTTAATCGTCTTTTTCTCATTCTTTTTCATCTTCATTTTCTTCTTTTTTTCTCCCCTTCTATTTCTTCTTATTCTTCTTCTTCAGCTTCTTGTTTTTCTACTTATTCTTATTTCTATTCTTCTTCTTCCGCTTTTCCTCCCTTTAATACTTCCTCTTCTTCTTCTTAATCTCATTCTGCTACTACTTTTCTTCCTCTTCTTTTTTTCAAACTCTAGTTCTCCTTCTTGATTTATCCTTCTTCTTCTACTTCTTCTTCCGCTTCAAATTAGTCTACTTTCTTCTTTTTCTTGTTCTTCGTCATTTCGTCATTTTTCTTCTGCTTTTGTATTTCTTCCCCTTGTCCTTCATTCTCCTTGTCATTTCGTAATTTTTCTTCTGCTTTGGTATTTCTTCTAATTGTCCTTCTTCTCCCTCTTCTTCTATTTCCTCTTCATTTTACCCTTCTTCTTATTTTTCTTCTTCTTTTCTTCTTCTTCTTCTTTTTCTTCTTATTCTACCTCCTCTTCTGCTTCTTCTTACTCTTCTTATTCTTTTTCACCTTCTTATTAGTCTTCTTTCTTTTTCTTCTTCATCTTATTCTTCTTCTTTTTTATGTCTATTTCTATTCTTATTCTTCTTCCTCCTTTACTTAATCTCCTTATACTTATTGTTCGTACTCTTCTACTTGTTATTAATCTTTTTTTTCTTCTTCGTCTTCTTAAAATTCTTCTTCCTTCTTCTTCACCTTTTCCACTTCTTCTTGCTGTACTTCTTCTACCTCCTCCTCTTCTTGTTCTTTCTGTTGTAGTGGTACCATGTAGCCACTCATGCCAACCATAATAAATTACCCTACACTTAAGCACAAATGTGCCAAAGTGTCAAATAGCACCGCGCGCACGACACAAGCGACACTCAAGTGGCTAAGCCAGCGGCGTGCCATCCGACACGACTGACCGCAGTGCAGTGTCCCACATATGGAACATGCACTGATCGGCACTCCGTGTGATGTCACCTACCGCAGGGCAATAGCACTTGAGGAAAAGTGCTGCATCGACCGAAAGGGTCCCGTGACGCTGATTGGTCACGCTTCCGCGGCATCGGAAAATCGGGCGGAGCATTGGAAATGCTCAGCCGTATAACAGTTATGTTTTTAGTATTTAAGACCCCACATTCGGAAAATAAAATCAGCTTCTTGACAAGAGACAACTTATGCGTTTCATTGACAAGAAGACACATAGGCTCCTTAGCCATAACAGAATTGGCGCGACCCGCCGCTTCAATAGGTCACCCCGAACGCTACTGACGTCAGACACCACACTTGTACGCCCACACCCGCTAACGCTGTACACCACACTGTTATCCCTATTCTTCCTTCCTTCTTCTTCTTCCTATCCTTCCATCTTCTTTCTCTTCTACTTCTTTTTCCTCTCGTTCTTCCCGCTCAACTTCTTCAGTTTCTTTCTCTTATTCTTCCTATTTCCTTATTCATTGTTTTTACTCATTTTTCCTCCTCTTTTCCTACCTCAATTTTCTGTCCCCCCCTCCCTTCCAAACATTATCTGCGCAAATCTTAATCAACATTTGCTTTCAACACAAACTTTAAACTCATCTCAGTGTAAATTACTCACAAGTCACTTAAGGGGTTAGGTCCACTCATGATTTTCAAAAAATCGATTTTTTTTTATTACATTTTCTAAAAGTATAACATTTCAAAAGTATTCCCTGAAATTTTTAGATCAATCGGACTATTATCCGCCGAGATGTACTACATTGAAATACATCTCTATTGTATAATTTTGAAAGATTTTAACTATACTCAAAACTTTAAACGCGTTTTTCTCGAAACCACGTTTTCGAAGTCGGTGATCACTGTAACTCGAAAACGGCTGTATTGATCCTCTTGAAATTTTAACGACTTATTTTACATATAATTGTCCTCCGGATGGACGAAGGATTTTTTTGTACGATGAAATTTTTTTTTTTTATAGCCGAAAAAGTGACGAAAATTTGGGTAAAAAAAAATGTTGACTTTGAACGACCGCCATGTTGTGACAAATCAAAATATGAACAAACCCTTCGTCCATCCGGAGCATTAACTGATTTACTAAAGATCCACGTTCGTTTTTTTGGTTTCAGATGATCCAGACTGCTGCAATCGTGATCACCGCAAAACGTCTTTTTTTTGGTGTCTCAGCAAATTGACTATATCTCTTAATATTATGGACATTTTGATATGAAAATTTTTTTGTGACTTCTTGAAATGTGTATCTTTAATGTACAAAAAGATTTATTCATAAATAATAAAACCCGTCTTCAGAAAAAATTTGCAAAAAAGCGTTCTTTTTTGCATTACAAGTGGACCTAACCCCTTAAGCAACCTTGCGCACCTGTTCTGTTCCGTAGACACTCAACAATCAATGTTATCTCACCATATGTTGCCCATATGTATGTGGTCAATACATGGACAAAGGTCAATTTCAATTAAAACCACACACAACACAAAAACGGCTCAAGTTCATAAAAAGAAAAACCAAAGCACGGCAAAAACTTTGGCCAAGAAACCAACCAAGCGATT
>OZ057399.1:59341550-59403281 GCA_964056695.1 Melieria picta | reverse complement strand
ATTTCAAAGATTTCGCTGACCCAAAGTTTTGCGTGGTTTTTATTTTAATTTTGATTGAATTTTTTCCCCCAAAACACTCTTTCGGCGCAAGCTTTGATGTTGTGCCAATTTTTTCTATTTTCTTGGACACCATAATGTGTATTTTAAGCTTTCAATGGCATTAAGCCAAAGTTTAAAAGGTGCCCAAAAAACCAGCAATAAAAAATTGCTTACGAAAAATTGCTACAACTTAACGACGTCAGCTGGTCAAAAGCGTTTGCCGAGTGTTCGCTTGTACATAAATTAGATTTGCGCATAAATGCGCGCATAATGCGCTATTAAATAGAATAAAATGAAACATTAAACACACAGCAAATAGCTGAAGCGGCGAGTGAGAGTTGCCGCGTAATCGCCTTTCGGTTTCCGTCTTCGGCCGAAGCAGCAACAAGCGCCGTGACCGCAGCCAGCACCACAACCACAGACGCCGCAACGGCCACGGCCACAAGCTGCAACAGCGCACAACGTCGGGCGAATGAAACCATGAAACCAACAGTGCCGCCTTCTCTCCTCCTCCTCCCCACAAGGACATGAAGCAATGAAGATTGTTCGCCCGGTACATACACGGAGCCGAGCAGCGATACGTGAAGCATACATGGACAGTGTTGACTCAAAGTATTCGTGGAACAACGAGCGTGGGACAGGAACAAAGAGAATCCATTGAGAGCTTTGCTGGCCTACAGCACTCACAACATATATGTACAACAGCAAATTTATGTGCCAAATTGTTTTAAGTATCACTCTTCAAAATTTGTCACACAATTCGGAAATTTTTTTTCACAACCAAGAAACAGTATCCTCTTCCGAATTAACAACAAAAGCCACATTTATATGGACAATTGTTCGAAAAATTACTCTCGAAGATTAATCCAAGGCTTTTGTGGAACCAGTCTTACATTTAAGAAACATTAGGCTCTTCCGAAATAAAAAAAGCAATAACAACTAAACTGATGTAGAAATGGCTTTAAAAATCACTCGCCATAAATGATCGAAGTGGTCTGGAAAGCATTGTTCTCTACCGATGGACTTAAGGAATATTCCAGAAAAATCCTATTTACAGCATTTTTGTACATTTTCTTGTAGGCAACAACAACAAATACAGTAAATTGACCAAATTGTTCAAATGAACAGACAAACTTTAGCTCACAGTATCTTTGAATCGAAACGACTTGAGAGACAGAAAATAAAACGAATACACTCTTCTCAAATAGAGAAACCGAATAGCAGCAGAACCTAAAAACTTAACTGTTGCTTTTCTCTTTATTATTTCTTTACTACTAATTCTTTAGCTCCACTGTTGCTGCTACTTTCTACTGCAAGTAATGGAATTTCATTAACACTTTCCTGCTACTTCAATTCCTTCTTTCAAAACAGAAGCTTCATTAACTCTTGTCTGCTTCTTCAATTCCTTCTTTCATAACTGAAACTTCATTAACTCAATCCTTATTTTTCAATCCTTTTTTCATGACAGAAGCTTCATTAACTGTTCTGTGCTTCTTCAATTGCTTCTTTCATAACTGAAACTTCATTAACTCTTGTCTGCTTCTTCAATTCCTTCTTTCATAACTGAAACTTCATTAACTCAATCCTTATTTTTCAATACTTTTTTCATGACAGAAGCTTCATTAACTGTTCTGTGCTTCTTCAATTGCTTCTTTCATAACTGAAACTTCATTAATTCTTTTCTGCTTTTTCAATACCTTTCTTCATGACAGAAACTACATTAACTCTTACCTTCTTCTTCAGTTGCGTCTTTAATGACAAAAACTTTATATACTCTTTTCTACTTCTTCAATACACCAATACCTCACTTTGCGTCGTGGTTACGTTCCAAAAAAACACGACACAAATTGAAACGACGCAAAGTGAATTATGATTTTCTATAGCAAACCATGTAAAGATCGAAGATAGGTTCCAGGGTCACGAAAATACTACTTTTTAAAAAGAAAATTTAACAAAGTAAACATTTAAAAATCAAAAATAATATAACTCTGCTAATAAATAAATTGGAAAAATATTTACCTTTTTTGTAACCAGAAACAACCCGTAAAAATTTATCATATAAAAGTTTATTATTCTCTTTTAAAAAAAAGCACAACACACTAATTGAAACGTTACAAAAAGCACAACACACTAATTGAAACTGAATTCTAAAATTAGCAAAACAAAGTGAAAATAAAACTGTATTAAAATTGCGTTGATTTTCAGTTAGAAAGGGAATCCCCGAGTTTTGATGGCATGGCGCAATTAGAAGCATAACTCGTGCCATCTTTTAGAAAAAACAGAACATTTCAAAAAAAAATTAAAGACTCGAACCCAAAACAACGCAACTTCGAAAATCTACCGACGCACAGTGAAAATTAGTACTAATTCAGCAGCGACGCAACTTCGAAAAAACGCAAAACGAAACGACGCAAAGCGAGGTATTGGTGTACTTTCTTTCATAACAGAAACTCTTTTCTTCCTCTCCAATTCCTTCCTTCATAACAGAAACTAAATTAACTCATTCCTTCTTTTCAAATACTTTCTTTAAGGACAGAAATCTTCTAAAATTTCTTCTTGTCTACAATCTTTTTTAATTGTCTAATTTGTTTTATTCCCGCGTTTGACTAATATTTTGCGGGAAGTGTATGAAACGCCAGCTGACTCAGCTTTGCTACCTGTGAAACAAATGGTTTGTGTATAGGCTAAGGAAAGCTTTTATGCACTACAAAACAAGGACTTTACAATACTTGATGTAATTTATTTGCAACAATCAATAGAAACGCTTTCATTAAACGCAATTTACATCATATTTTTCCATACAAAATGGTAAATAACCCTAGACTAAGAAGTAGTAGGACCAAAATTGACCCAAAGAAGCGTATGATCTTATAATGTGGAAGTCGAAGTTTCCTTTAATAACTCTAAACTGTTACTAATTTGATAGTCTTTAAGAGTAAAGAAATAGAACAACACATTACAGATATTCCGTATACTTAAATTCAGCTAAGCACTTGAGCTATCCTAGCAACGGCCGATTCTCTTAACACACTGTACTCTTCTTTTAATAAATCAAAACTTGCCCAAAGAAAAAACTGTAATAAAAAGACCCCTGAACTGATTAGTTCATTAAACGGCGAGACCAAAGCAACTCTCGACCCCAGGTTTGATTCTTCGAAATATAAAACTTTTAAGTTCAGTTTAGCTATCCTGACAATATTTGATCCCTTTGACAAATTGTGCTCACCTCTTGATACAATAAACCAGCCCAAGGACCAGCAAAACAGTAACAAAAAACACTTGAAGTGCTTTAGTTGCCATCAGAGCTGAACTGTTTAATTCATTGAACGTCAAGTCTTAAGTTAATCTCGACTCTCGGTTTGATCCTTTGAAATACTTACATAATAAAACAGTTTGTATTTCAACAGAAAATGGCAAACCTTTGAAAGTAAAATTACCCACGAAAAATATCTCAACTAGCTATGGTTCGGAGATGAAAACTCGAGTCTCCATAAAATTCAAAAAACCGTAGATCTCTTCTCTTTCTAAACAAATTCACACACACACACACACAAGACAGATAATTGTGGCTCGTAGACTTTAATCTCCTCATCGAGCTGTCGTGCCAGTTTTATATATGTAAATGAACATATATCCCTTTGTTGTCTCGTCCCCCGCGCGAAGTAAACTCCAACAGTTTTCAACATTTTCTCAAATATGCGCATAATAATATTTATTGTTATTTCGGTTGTTGTTTTCTCATTGTTTTCTTCTTGGTTGTTTCTTATATTTGCTGTTGTTGTTGTTGTTGTTATTTGTTGATTATATATGGTATATATAATGTATTTGTATATATTCATTATTACAAGTGTTGTATATTGCGTTACAGTAACTCAACTCAAGTCTCATATTAACGTCACTTAAATATTAGTAAATACATGATTTCAGTTGAATTTAATCGTAATTGAATTGTAATTTAGTAATAATTGTAATTACAATTTGTTACGAATTTAAATATGAATGAAATGTATACAATTTAATTGCAATGAATTTTATGTTTTTGTTTTTATTTTTTAATGTACGCTTTTTATATTCGTTTACGCTTTGTAGCCGAAATTTGCTAAATTTATCTATAAATTTTCACTCATACAACTTTTGCCAATTGCTTACCCAGATAAACTTTGTGTTGGTTGTTTTTCTCGTTTACTTATAGCAAAGATTTAGTTGATTTGATTTTAGATTTCAGTTTCCAGTATTTGATTAAATTAAAGTCGAAACTCACGTAGAATGTACAAATTAGTCGATTGAATTTCTTAAATATTACATTTAATATATTTATATTTTTAATGTTTTCGGGATTTTATTTGCGTTGTTAAAAATTATGTTGAAGCATTGCTAAACATTTAAAAATTGTTTGCATATCTTTCATTGTTATTGTTTTTTTCTTTTATTTTTGGTTTTGGTTTTTTGTTTAAATATATACGGTTCCTTACGGATTGTTTGTTGTATTTTTTATTTACACATTTTTTGTACAGTATTTTCAATATTTATTATCTGATTGTGAGTATCTTAGTGCGTGGAGCTAGAACGAATTGTTGTCTTATTTATTGCCGTAACATTAAACCAACACTGCTGCCCACCGGAGTGTAAACTGTCTGAATATTGAAAGAAACATTTGAGGTAGAGGAAAGTTTGTGATGATCTGATTAGGTTAAATGGCATGGAATTTGAAAATATTCAGAAATAATTTAGGTTGTTAGGAAAAAAACAATAATTGAAAAAGGAGGGAATTGAATTTCTTTTGAAGTCAGGAAAGTTAGAGAGTTTCTTTACCGAATGCTGTGAGGTTTATTTGCATCACATTTTAAAATTAGTGATGATCTGAATGGGTTGAATGGCATAGAATTAGAAAATATTTAGAAAAAATTTAATTTGTTGGGGAAAAAAAATTATTGAAAAACATTTATTGAAAAATCAGGGAATTGATTTTCGTATATTTAGAAAATGTCATTTGATGGGAAAAAAATTATTGAAAAACAATTATTGAAAACTCAGGGAATTGATTTTCGTTTGGGGTTAAGAAGGCTTGAGAGTTTTTTTTTCTATCAAAAGCAGTGAGGTTTATTTACATAAAATTTGAATATTTGTGATGATCTAAATAAGTTAAATGGAATAGAATTTGAAAATATTCAGAAATTATTTCAGTTGTTGGGGAAAACACAATTATTGAAAAAGTAGGCAATTAAATTTCATTTGATGTTAGGAAGGCCAAACAATTTTTTTTTACCTTTGCATCACATTTGAAAATCTCTGATAATCTTGTAAGGTTGAATGGAATAGAATTTGAAAATATTCGGAAAAAATGTCATTTGTTGGGGAAAAAAATTAATTAATAATAATAAAGTAATAAAATTAATTCATTACATTTTTTGAACGAATGCAGTGAGGTTTATGAAGGCTAAACAATTTTTTTTTAATTAATTAGTAATAATTACGAAAAAATTTTCAAACGAATGCAGTGAGGTTTATTTGTAATATCTGTAAATATTTGTGAATTTCAAAATTGAAAAACCACAGTGTAGACTTTATATCTCTAAAGAAAACAAAAATAAATAAAACTTATTGATAAAAATAAATTAATTAATTATAATTGAAATGGCAATTTGCAAAATAAAGAACAGCCAACTTTCAGTACAGTTGAATCTCTTCACAAAATCTTAAAAAAAACCGTAATTCTTCATGTCCCACCCAGCATCCCAACGGCCACACAGTGTTGCATTTTAACTTATACTACCTATTTACCGTTATACATATCTATGCCTATCTATATACACTCTAACATACAAACATACGTCTGCATTTGTTTAAATTTATAAAACCATTTTGTTGCAAAACCATTTTCTCCAATGGAGACTCCATGCATTTGTTCTCATACAAAAGTGCTTGTGGGGGGCGCGAAAAGGCGAAAGGAAAGTCAAACCGTTGTACATACAATACACGACACACTTTACATAGTTATAACTGCTTTAATGTAATTAGTTATTATCGTTCAAGTAAGGAGCGCAAATGTACGAACTCTAACATTTATGCATATAAAACTGTAAAACTTTATAAAATCATGTTTAAGCTAGTCACCGGGGAAAAAATTTTATGGCATTGCAGTTACATTTGTGCGAATGCTTCAACTTTTGACTGCACTAACATTTTGCTTCTTGTTGGCTGCTTTAAATTCTTTGCTTCTCACTTGTGGTTACTTAGTTTTCCTTTAGAAAAGGTAAAACAAAATTCTGCGTTATGTTAGCAAAAACAATAAAGCAACCAATTGTTGTTAGTGCTTTCTAAGGGGTGTCTGGGTTTAGGGGGGGTCGAGAGGGGCCACTACTCATACTACGTTCGCACAACTATGCACTAATTAATTTAGTCTAATTTAATTTGGAATTTTCTGGTAATTTTAATTGGATTTTTTTACCGTTTTCGGTTGTTGTTGTTGTTGATTTCTAGCGGCCTTTGAAGGGCTTACATGGTACTAATTTAATTAAAATTTTATGCCACTGCCATTGGGCAGTTTTACAGCTTGCTTCCTTCTCCTTCTGCTCAATAGTTTGCTTGCCTTTTTCAGTTACATACTCGTACAATATTTTTTAAAGCTTTAATTACGGTTGTATTGATTTGGGTTTTGTTTCTCACATACACCTAATTTTGTTGACATCACTGACCAAAGCATTGATTCGCGTTTAAAATGTACTTCAAGTGTGTGTTTGAGTGTATGTGTGTGTGTTTGAGTGCTTAGAACATAACGTAAAACATTTCGCATGAGCATTGGATTGAAATGAAAATATCATAGCATCGAGTATATAATTTAAGCAGCAATAACAATTTTTGTCTTTTGTACAATTTTGCTAGCAACAAAGCTTAACGGTTTTCGTTTAGATTTGTTATTGTGTGAGTATGTTTGCATTGTTCTGTCAGCTGAAGCGTGTTTGATATTTGCGCATTTGCTCCACATAATCCTTTACAAATAAACCTCTGTTCTATATTTACTTATAATATCTTTTTCGTATAATGCTAACTGTACACATAGAATTCTCACTACGTTCATGCATTGGGTACTTGCAACAGTTGTTGTTGCGCTTTTTGCATAACTTTCTTTCCTATTTGTAATTAGATGCATTCATTATTGTAGTTTTTAGTTATTTGTCAATTGGTATTTGGTCAGATCGACCAAATGCTCGTACAGCAGATCCTCGTGCGGTGTCAGTCCAATCATTATCCAACCACAGATGGCGCCAATGCTGCGCGTTACCGACAAACTGCTCCAGACGCTCATCACACTATTGCCGTACTGCTTATTAGAAGCAAATGGAAAGAAAATTAAAAAAAATTACATTAACATTTTTTATATTTAATTTCATATAACACACCATTTCTTCGGGCGTTAGTGTCACATTCATGTTGTTGCTGTAGTATAAACGTTCATCAATTGAATCCGAACAGATTGTTAGTATTATTGTCGCTATATAAATCATTGCTATGATTAGCCAACGAAATGATATTAGTTCGCTGGCATTGCTGAGATCCCAACGGCAAATGTCCATGCTGCAAAAAAATTTTAAGAAATTAGTGGAAATTTGCTTTCAGAAGGAATGAGAAATGTGGAAAATATAATGAGTTTTGAAGTGAAAAATTTAGTATGATTGGTAATCATTGGAATTCTCTAGCTACACCTAACATCAAACGATGTGAATTGCTTCAGAATGGCGTATAAAATTTTCACATTTTCAATAACTTCCTAATTCTATTTGTTTTGGAAAAGAGGACTTACCAATAATGCATTTATATATGATAGTTTAGCTAATGATTCTAAGAGTTTGAGACTTCGAAGCTAAAGAACGTCAGCTATGTATGACAGAGTCCAGGACCACATACAAAATTTCAAACTGAAGAACATCTGCTATATGTGACAGAGTCCTGACCAGAGACAACATATGATGAAATGTTACCATATCATGTGATATCTTATGCTATGGTGTCATTTGATGTCATAAATTGCTTCAAAATATGTCACAAACAAAAGCCTTCATCATTGAATTCAAGCGATTTTAGTATTTTCAGTCCTTTTTCTTTCAAAATATGATCTAACATTTAGTCCAACTGTCCAAACTGTCCAAAAATTACCTCAAACTCTACAATATTCTATTTGAAAGGAAAGAAAATCGTTATTTATGGATGCTTTCAAAAGAAAATCGAGTTCTTAAAACTCCTTAAATATCTGTAACTTCTAAACGATAAACTGTCTGGTAATAAAACACTCGATCTTTTTTACGCTAAAAGTCGCTAAAGTCTCACGAAAAATTCTAAAAATCTACTAAGAATCTACTCGCAATGAACAAGGATTGTCTACAATTTACATCCAAATATTTCAATCAGTTGAAAGCTTTTCCAAAGGCAATCATTTTACTCTTAGAAGCTTAGCTAATGAAGCTTAGTAACTCACGGGGGTTTGGGTTTTCTTCTCTTAGAGATTTTCCATGGCCTTTTGAGAGGGCAGCCATACTTTTTGTTTATTTTATTTTATTTTATTTTGTTTTATTTCATTTCATTTTATTTTATTTTATTTTATTTTATTTTATTTTATTTTATTTCATTTTATTTTATTTTATCTTATTTTATTTTACTTTATTTTATTTTATTTTATTTTATTTTATTTTAATTTTTTTTTTATTTTATTTTAATTTTTTTATT
The DNA here is from genome assembly GCA_964056695.1 of Melieria picta. NCBI lineage: Eukaryota > Metazoa > Arthropoda > Insecta > Diptera > Ulidiidae > Melieria > Melieria picta. The sequence continues at coordinate 59,394,521 of OZ057399.1, read as the reverse complement.
GTATTTTATTTTATTTTAGTATTTTAATTTATTGATTCAGAAATCGCAGCTTCTGAGTGCCAACGAACTAACCACTAAATAGAAAGATTGTAAAATTGCTATAGCCAGTTGTAGTCAATTCTGATGCTTTCTCAACTATAGAATATAATAAAATTTAACACGTTAAGGACGGCGGCAGAAAAAATCAAACATTGCTTTATCTGGCGGCGCCTTGCAAAAAACTTTTGTGAAGCATAAAATAAGCAACACAAATATTGCAAAAAAATGCGTAATGATCACAAATACTTTAATTTTATGGAAAAAATTACAATTCAGGACTATGGACATTATGAGCCACCGGTGGTACACGCCGTCCTTAACGTGTTAATGGGGTCTATTGCACTGAAATCAAAAGTGATTTATTGTGCCCCCTAAAAGTTGTTAGAGAACATCCACACGCACCGACCTAATCAATCTCAGTAACTCACGAAGGTTTAGGTGTCTGATGTTATCTTTTGCAATTTTTAATTATTATATACCAATTAAATATTCTTCAAAAAATATAATTAAGTTAGGTTAGGTAAACCAAGCAGCTCATCGACAACTCTGCTACTACACTCAGTTGATAAATAAACATAAAAGTTTAATAAGTTTATGTAAACGTGAACACACGTCAGAAAATACACTTTAGTCTAATAAGTATGTCAAGTTTCTGTCTCGTCGTGCATAACCTCACCCTTAACATTTACAATTCCACACGAAATGTCAAGAATTCTACCAAAATCAAATGGCCCTCACAACAACAGTTGACATTTAAAGCATAAAATAAATACAAAAAAAAAATATTATAAATAAAACTTACACCACAAACAGCAACCAGTAAGAGTGCACTAAATGGCAAAATAAATATAATAAAAATAAAAAATATAAAAAAACAACATAATAACAAAAAAGTAAGTGTGAAGTGCAAACTTTTGTGCTCAAAGGTCAAAGTAATTTTCAATTGCAATTCAGAATTTACAATTGCAATCTTTTCACAGCCAGCCAGCCAGCGCAAATACAAGCACTAGATAACAACAACAAAAACAACAGCCACAACACAACAACACCACCGCCAACACTGCTGTTTGCACACATTGCACGCCAACAAATGGCAGCCAGCCCATAAAACTGTTCTTCAAATGTCACATGGAAAATGCGCAGCAACAGCCAACAACCAACAACAACAACAGTCAAGCGACCACAGTAAATGCGCGTGCATGTTTTTTTCTCAAAAGAAAGAAAAAAATAAAAAACAACAACTGAAACGACGGTAAATGTCAAAAGGCCAAAGTGTGGGCTGTCATTTGGCTGCTATGACGAAATAGCATCGTCAGCGCTATGCGAGCTGACAGCGAATGGAAAAATGTTTATTAAAATTCAAATTTATAATATTTATTCTTTGAAAATTCCAACAGCCAACCGGCTCATTCAGTCAAGAAGAACCACAACAACAACAACAAGAATGACAGGCTTAGACCAAAATATCGCTTTCGTTCGTGTGTTTGTGTGTGTGTAGGCGACTGTGTTACCATCCGACGTTCATTAGCAATTCATACAGAAGTGTGTGTGTGTGTGTGTGTGTGTGCGTGTGGCAATGAAGGCGTTTGCATAAGTTCGTAGTCTAGATTTATGATTTTATCTTTAGCCCAACACACCCACACACCCACCCACACACACTGATACCTATGAGTACTTGTACACGAGCGCCACCAACCATCAACCCTCGACAACAACTAAATCCTCATTAACCTTTGTCGAATGTCGTGTTGGATGCATTGTTGTTGCTGTTGTTGTTATGCACATTGTAAGTTTTTTGTTGCTGGCAGCACTGGAAAGTGTGCTAAGTGGTGGCATAACAGCAACAACAACAGCACACGCAACGTGCCCAACCTGAGGTCAATGTGTTCTTGAAAATGTGATGTATGTACTATGCAAGTATGCGATATGTGTGTGTGTGCGTGTGTTGTTGCTTGTTTTCCTTGCTGAAAATATTGACTCATTCGAAATTAAAAACTTAACATCGAATGAACAGAAAATGTAAAAAAAAACACATAAATAGTCAAAATTGAGAGTGTGAGAGATAATCGAACTATGGGTTTTCAATGAAACAACAAATCAAATCACCTAAACGTCAAACCTTAACAGTCAGCTTTACTCGACAACCGTTCGACCCACTTTCGCTTTTTAAAGGTCAAATCATTTGCTCTCGAAATGCACACACAAAATTTGCTATTAAAGAAAAATAAAAGTAAAACATGGAAAAAGCACATGACGTCTGTTGGAGAAGGACTTTGAAAATATTCAAACAAAAATTAAAAAAAAAGTTTTTGTTTTTTTTTGCTGGACTATCGATGCCGGCCTCAAATTAAATGAAAAACTAAAGTATTAATTAGTCTCCGTCTCGTTAGCTGTTACGCATTACACGCCTCCTTGAATTAGTTCACAAGTGTAATCAAATTAGAAAACCAGCCAGGAGTTGCTCTATTTTGTATGTCCCCTTTCCCCGTCGAACAAAAGCTCCATTCAATTTGCAATGTGACGACATTGCTAACATGTTAATTTATTTGCAATGAGTGAAACTATTTTTAGACAATGTGGCTTCCATTCAGAAATGATTTTCAGCACGCAACTCTAAATTCAGTTAGTTGGTTGGTCATTAAAAGTTTATGAGGAAGTGAGAGCGAGAAAGATAGAGTCGTTTTTTGGATTAATTTTATGTATTTATACATGGACAATTAAAAATTTAAGTTTTCTTGAAGAGAAAATATTGCAAAAGTACAGCTTAACACTTATGACTCGAATCCATGTTGTTGTTGTTTGAGGCTATTAAGGACCGTGACCAATGTTGATCTTTTGTGTAAGTCTTGTTTTAAGGCTCTAAATTGAGACTTTTCTCGAACCCACAGAAAACAGTAAAATTTAAGTAAAATATAATCTCTATTAAAATTCAGGTTTGTCTCTTTCTACGTTGGTTTGTATACAAAACTAGGTCGCCCTCTTTATGGGTTTTCTATTAAGCTTTAAGAATGTTGAAGCTCAACTTTGACCTCAGTTCTTTTATTTATCAAAACTTTCTCTTCTTATTTTTTCTTCTCTTATTCTTATTCCTATTATTCTTATCCTTCTTCATTCTCTTCATTCTTCATTGAGCTTCAGCAATGTTGAAACTCAACATTGACTTCAGTTCTTTCCTTTCTCAGTTCTTCTCTTTCTTTCTCTTCTTATTCTTCTGAACTCAAGAAGGCCATAACGCAAGTTTCTCATTAAGCTTCAGGAATATTGAAGCTCAACTTTGACTTCAGTTCATTTATTTCTCAAAACTTTGCTCTTCTTATTCTATCGAACTTAAAAAGGCCATATAAAAAGTTCTTCAATGAGCTTCAAGAATGTTGAAGTTCAACTATGACTTCAGTTCTTTTCTTTCTCAGTTCTTTTCTTTCTTTCTCTTCTTATTGTTCCGAACTTAATAGGTTTTCTATTAAGCTTTAAGATTGTTGAAGCTCAACTTTGACTTCAGTTCTTTTCTTTATCAAAACGTGTCTCTTCTTATTCATTCTTTTCTTATTCTTATTCCTATTATTCTTATCCTTCTTCATTCTCTTTTTACTCAACTCAACTTTTACTTCAGTTCTTTTCTTTCTCAGTTCTTTTCTTTCTTTCTCTTCTTATTCTTCCGAACTCAAGAGGTTTTCTATTAAGCTTTAAGAATTTTGAAACTCAACTTTAACTTCAGTTCTTTTCTTTATCAAAACGTGTCTCTTCTTATTCATTCTTTTCTTATTCTTATTCCTATTATTCTTATCCTTCTTCATTATTTTCATTCTTCATTAAGCTTCAGGAAGGTTAAAGCTCAACTTTGACTTCAGTTCTTTTCTTTCTCAGTACTTTTCTTTCTTTCTCTTTTCATTCTTCCAAACTTAAGACGTTTTCTATTAAGCTTTAAGAATGTTGAAACTCAACTTTGACTTCAGTTCTTTTCTTTCTCAAAACTTTTGTCTTATCATTCTTCCGAACCCAAAAAGGCAATAACACAAGAACAAAACCAACTTGCTATCAAATTATAGCCCAGACACAATTTTCTCCACTTCTCTCCCACTTTCCTTTCACAATTCCCGCCCTTCAAATTTGCCCTTACAGCTACTTTCTTTCTTGCCCTCAGCTACTAAATGAATATAAATAAGTACTCGCATGTGCCATACTCACCGATCAAAGACAGATACCAGGCAAACAATCGCCAAGCAATAGAATGAATTCAAATAGAATGCGGCAAATGTGGCATAATCCTCAATGAAATGCAATGGCTGAGTAGAGCTTAGTGTGGATCTGCTGCCGCCGCTCCCATCACCGCCAGCGTCGACTGTCGTTGGCAGCGTGCTGGCCGCCGCCGCGTCCTTGCTGAGAGTCTCGCCCGCAAGACTCAGCACACGCGACCAGTCCATCGGATGGCTGCTCAGTACGAAGAGTAGATGCGCCAATGCTAGTCCAGCTAGCAGGCCGTGGCATATATTCGAGATGAGTAACCAAATTCGTTGCACAACGCAGGCCAGCTCAATGTTGCTATTGATTTCGTGTCTACAGAAAATACAAATGTTTTCCCATTAAATGGAATAAAGTCAACTAGTTAATTTTTGGCAATAATAAAAGGATTTGTCAGCATCTGACAAGCTTGCACGCCATCGAACAGGTCTGGCTTGTTTTGCGTTTTCATTACCCCATTTCTATTTTTTGCAATTTCTATATCTGCCACCTTCCAACTGGCGAAATGTCCCAAAAAAAAAAAAGTTTTGCATTACAAATGCCGACAGCAATAACCAACCAACGCACGCAACCTGGCCACCTGCAATCAACGTTGTCGACATAGCCGACAGCGCGTAGGCGTATTTGGAAACAGCCTTAGCGCTGCTGACTTTGTCCTCCGTGCACGCACAGCAACGTACACTCCGGCGCAGCCAACTGACTGCCTTTGCAAAACTCGCCCACACACACACACACACACATACGCTGGTACTTGTAACTTGTTTGGTGTGTCTAAAAATAGCGCGCAGCATCTGCAACAAAAGCCTTAAATAAACTGTACAACAATATTAATGCCATAGCGGCCTTCACTGCCCACACACACTCGCCGAAAAAAGGCCAACGCTACAACAAACACACACACACACACACAGACTAACAATTAAATGAAAAGGCACGTTTCGATTGAGCACTCGTCTAAAATCGGCACTGCGCCTCAATTATTTGCCTTCGTGTGTTAAGTATTATATTTTATGTATGTATGTATGTATGGGCGAAAGTTCGCTGCGCATTGTGGTGCGTGTCGAAATTGCAAGTTGTCGGTGATTGAGGATACAACATAAAAGCGAAATTGACAGGCTTTGTGGCACGTTGCATGGAATCATTACAGCTAATAATATCGTTCAACATACAACAACAATGAGTAAACGAAAAAGTGTGAAAAAGGATGCGTACATTTAGGCGTTGGAAAAGTTTGGCACAAAACGGATGAGAAGATTTTTGAAGAGCTTTACAACTGTAACTGAATCAGTTCCAAATGAAATTTAAAAAAAAATAATGTTTTTAAAATTTTAGGTAATGAAAAACTTTGACAATGAGCAAACGGAGAAGTGTGAAAAAGGTTGCGTATACATTTAGGCGTTGGAAAAGTTTGACACCAAAACGGATGAGAAGACTTTTGAAGAGCTCCACAACTGTAACTAAATCAGTTCGAAATTAAATTTTTATGTTTTTGAAATTTTAGGTAATGAAAAACTTTCACAATGAGCAGACGTTGAGACGTGAAAAAAATTACAGGTATTGCCAAAACAGATTTGAACCCTTTGAAAAGCCTCACAGCTGTAACTGAATCTTTAATCTGAATATTAACTTTTTTTTTAATTTAATTTGCCTTTAATTTGCACAAAATCCCATCGAGATTTGATTCATTCAAGGCAATTCAAAGTGGTCTACAAAATCAATTCAATTGAATTCAAATTCAAAATTCGTATTCAAACAGTTCAACCATGAAAGCAGTTAAAACATCTAAAAGGAAATCCAATTATTGCGGCAGTAAATATTGCGTGGTCTATCGACTTGTTTGCAGCACTCTTGGGAACCGCACTCGAGGACAACACATACAACGATACTCGTCTGCCCAGTTGTCTGTGCGCTTTGCGGTTGACCTTTTCCGCAGCAAAAACCTGTCAGACTATCAGTGCCGCCAACGCCAGCGCGCTATTGACCTTTCCTAATGCCGATTTGATTGCGTTTTCAATTCGCCAATCAACGCCGAACAATGTCGCGCGCTTTACTTAATTTCATTTTCAACAAATTTCAATACACACACACACACACATTCGCAAATGCGCCAGCCACATATGACAATGCATGCATGACGAAGTGACACGCACATCGCCAAATGCAAACGAAATGCATAGTTACCACGCTTTGACATTTAGCATAGTACGCGCTGACTGGCTGGCGCGCATCCTGCACTCCTTATCAGCGCCACCCATTATATGCCAATCCCCGCCACTCCATTCCATTCCACTCTCGCCCACTCACCTGCCGCACTCTACGTCCAGCAGACAGCGTGTGTCGCCAAAACTGCCGCTCGCCCGCATGCCCGCATGCTCGCCAGCACCGCCACCGACGCCACCGCTCGCCCGGCCGCCCATCATCATCCCACGTCCGCCGCCGGCCGCGCTGCCGCCCGCGCCCACAAACGAGTGCTTGTAGTAGCAGTGCTCGACTGGTCGATATCCTGATGACGTCTGCAGGAACATTTTGTCGATGTGCGCGGGCGTATCCTCCGTGGGAGAAACGACCGGTGTGAATGGATTGTAGATCTCCTCGCCCTCCGCGGGCACAATGTCATCGGAAAGCTCTTTCAGTATGGAAGATAAGCCACCAGCTGTGTACAGTTTACCTGCAATGAACGCAAACTGTCAGCGAGTGTGTGCGAGAGAGTACAACATATATGCGACAATTAAACGTGCAAAGGGAAACCAGAGAGCGCGACAGTGGTGACAATTGAATGAGCGCAAATGAAGCACTGTCGAACTTTGCTTTGTAATCATGCAGAAAAATTACAAAAAGTAACAATTTTTGTACCAAAAGCTTTGACGGTTGTTTTGCTGACAGTAATTTTTTGTTTTTGTTTTTTGTGGCTAGGTTTTTATTGCCTTGTTATTTGCTTGATTGTTTGGTTGGTTGTTTGTGTGTGGTAAATGTGGTTGTGTGCGTGTGTGAAGAGCTGATGCAATTTGGACGCCATAACTAACACCGACAAAGTGCTCCGGGAGCTGGCTGAATGCCACAAATAGCGACGTCTAAGAATAGATTGTTGGTCTTTGCCTGGCCGCGATTTAAACTTTGATTAATTTCGCAGTTAATTTTGGTGTATGACATGAATGAAAGGAATTGAAGTGGTGAAAAATTTAATTCGAGTAATGAATTGAGTAAATTTAGAAAATGATGTAGTATCCAAATTTTTAAGTGTCTAGCAGAAGTCTCTCTCTGAATTTGTGAGATTGAATCAGTAACAATCAGCTAAATTGAGTTTTTTCTAAATCGTTCAACGTATCAAAAATACTAAAAAGAAGACCTCAGTCGTTTTGAATTATTCTCTCATTTTCATTGATTTTGTGTTCACTTTCATTATCTCATTTACTATAAAATCAGACTTTAGTCTCGTGAAAATTTCTTCCATTCTTATCTACCTTTTGTCTTTCCATCTTATTTATTGTATGACCTTAGTCTGGTAAATATTTTCCCGAATCACAAATTTCATTGATATCACTGGACAACTTCATGCACTGTTGCATGAAGTTTTTTACAGGATTCTGAATAGTTTTTTCACGCTGATTTCAAAACCATATTCCGTTTTTATGTAGCAGCTCTAGTTTTCGCAAAAAATGGGCGTGTCACTTTTTCAAATTTTCCTCGACTTTTTTCACATTTTCGACTGTAATTTCCGAACCAATGATCCTATGGACATAATTTTTATATCGTTGCACTTACAACATTTCACGCCATCTTTTCTGACATTAATCAATTTTATACATTCTAAATTGGCGTTATAATAAGGTTTCAAAGTAGGAAAATATTGAATTTCAAGGCATTTTTTCTGATGGCGAAAATTGTAAAGATGTTTCATAAATCAAGTTACGAAGTATATGAATATCTTAAAAAGAAACATCAAGCAATACAACACAGCCAAATTAATTGGTGGAGTACACATTCGCATCGAAATAATAGCAAAAATGTACCATAGCAATTTTCATCAGTTTTCATACTTTTTCCTTAAAAAATTAGGGGCTCAAAATATGCAAATTTTTAATTTTTTTGTTTCGAGCAATTCAAAATATTTTTGTTTTTTGCTTGACTATAAATGGAACATATAAAAGAGCATATTTTGAGGCCCCTAATTTTTTAAGGAAAAAGTATGAAAAGTGATGAAAATTATGAATGGTACATTTTTGCTATTATTTCGATGCGAATGTGTATTCCGCCAAATAATTTGGCTGTGTTGTATTGCTTGATGTGTCGGCTTTGATTATACATCTAACTTGTTAATTGATTTACAAAAAATGTGTATGTTTTTGACCATCAAAGAAAACGCCTTAAAATTCCATATTTTCCGACTTTGAGGTCCAATTACCGCGGAATTTGAAAACTTATCAAAATAAATTGCATCGAAAAAGAAGCCGTGCGGTGTTGTTAATGCAACAAGGTGAAAATTATGTCAACCGGCTTATTGGTTTTGAAATTACGATAAAAAATATGGAAAAAGTAGAGGAAAATCTGAAAAAGTGGCACGGTACCTGTATCTCACTAACTAGAGCTGCTACAAAAAATCTGGAGGTAGATTCGAAATCAGCGCACCCAAGTTAGTAAAAAACAGTAGAAAAACTCCATGCAACAGAAAAAAAGTGCGATTTTGTTGTCCTGTGTATTTTGTCTTACTTTCTTTATCTCATTTACTATAAAATCAGACTTTAGTGCTATGAAAATTGCTCCCATTCTTATGCATATTTTGTCTTCTCTATCTCATTCATTATACGACGTTAGTCTGGTCATACATTCTCCCCTTCTCATTGATATTTTATCCTCTGTTTCTCGTTCTCAGTCACCGAACAATACGACTTTAGTCTGTTGAATACTTCTCCCATTACTATCGATATTTTGTCCTCACCATCCCGTAAGCTATCTTTGCTTTTCTCTCTTTCGTCCAAAACATTTCTATGCTTCCTTTCTATTTTTTTCCACTGTTGCTTAATTTTGCTATTCTCTCTATTTAAAGGGTATCACTTGATAGCTCTAGCTCCGTATTTAGTGCCTTGAACCACAAGTCATAAGGCCATGGGTTCAAATGCCAATCAAAGAATGTATTTATTGCGAAAAGCTCGGCCTTATGTCCTCCTAATGCTGTCAGAGTGACTCTCTTCTAGCCTGCTAAGCACCAAGTTTTGAATCTCATGCTCTTCTTCTTCTCAAAGCCTTCTCTATCTTCAGCACTTTCTCTATATTTATACGTTTTCTTCTTTCATATTATTGTCATCTTTATTGATGTTCTATTTCCCACCATACTCAACTCAACTCTCACTCTTCTCTGCAATCTCTCTGCGTTCATAGTTAATGCTCTCTATTTCTTTCTTCTTTCCTATCTCAGTCCGTTCATTATTTATTCCATTTCTTTCTTTAAATCACAATCTATCTGTTTTCTCTGCTATTGAACTAATTTTTTCTCCCTTCAATCTACCCTCTCAACTCTCCATTCTCATTTCACACTTACTGATTAAATGTCCACGCTTATCCCTTTGCGATTTCGTCTTCCGATGCACGCGTCGCTCATCGTAATTCTGATCGATTTCCAGCTCGCCCGACAACGATGCGTCGTTCATCTCCGAGCACTGCTTCAGGTACCGCATCAGCGTTTCGTTCGCCTGCCGCACCTCCATCTCGCCGGCAGCAATCAGCTTGCGTTCGCGTCGTCTGCGCGACTCTGATTTACTGCGCTTTCGCCGCGGACTCTTCTCCAGACTGCTGCGCGAACGCACCGACCGCTGCGCCGGACTCGCTTGCGGATCGGACAGCGATTGCAGCTTGCGCACCGTGCCGCCACTGGTGCCGCCCCCACTATTGCCGCCGCCACTGCCACTCGCCGCACCGCCGCTGCCCACACTCAGCGCCGACGGCGTGGGCGAGCTGTGCTTCAGCTCGCGATCCATCAGGCCGAGTATGCCGCGATGAAACGACGAATCCACCTCCTGGGCGGCGCGTTGTGCTGGCGACTGCGGCGAGTGTGTGCGCCGATGTCGATGCGCAGTCACAGAGGGCGGCAGCTGCTGCAACGTTTCGCGCAGGCTGAGCGCATCGCCCGACGAATTGCGACTGCTGGCATTCTGCTGTGTGGGCGATTCGAGGTGTGGTGGTGCAGCGGGGGTGTCCTCTTCGCCGCCGCCGCCGCCGCCACCACCGCTGTCGACTGCATTCACCGCATCGCCATTCTCGACGGCGGACAATTCCACAGTGACAGTGGTGCTGTTGATCTCGTAGTCGACGTCTGCTTCCTGCGGCGGTGCGTGGCCATTCACCAGCACCACGGTCTGCTGCGACGTCTGACCGACTGCGGCCAGCGTACTCGAACCGTCCGACGAATGTTGACGTTCGTGCTGCTGCTGCAACAAGCTGGCCGTTACCGTTGTAGCGGTAGCGGTAGCGGTGGCAATGGCACAGCCCTCCTCGGCGGCAATAATGTCCGCGGCGGCAACGGTCACTACCGTCCGCTGGCCGCGACGCTCACGCACTGGCGAGTTGATTTCGTTTGGCTGCTGTTCTGTTGGCGCGGTTGTAGTGTTGCTGTTGCTGTTGCTATTGTTGCTGCTGCTACTCTGACGCTCGTGTCGATGATGACGCGAATCCGAACGACGGTGACGATGACGATGCACTTTCGGGGTGGCTTCCATTTTGGAGCTATTGGCGTTTGCGTTGCTGTTGCTAATGCTGAAGTTGTTGTTGCAGTTGTTGTTTTGTTGTGTTGGGTGCCAAAAGTAGGAAGGCAGTCAAACAGCTGCTGCAACCGTTGTTATTGCAATAGCTGCAAAGCTAACCCGCCTGTTGGTTGTTGGCTGTTGGCTGCTGGTTCCTTGTTCTCTTTGAGGTTATTTCCTGCTTTCAGTTTGGCTGCCAGCGTGTTGTTGCCAAATGCGCCATTTCATGTCGTTGTTTCGCTTATTCCACAAGTTTCGCTGGAAACCTTCAGTGTGCAGTTGTTGCTGCTGCTGCTAGTCGTGTTGTTTTTGATGTTGTTGCTGTTGTATTGACCCATAAAACAAAGTCTCGCACATCAACATGAGAAATCAAAGCCTTATTTATGTTTCATTCGATTTACTTTTTTCACACATCCGCACTGGGCCATACATCCACCCGCTGCGCGCAATTGTCCGTCCGCACGTTCGCTCTATCGATTTTACTTAATTCGCTCCGAAGCGCTGCAAATGCATCAGAAACCCCAGCTGCGTCCACTTGCTGTCATTCAGCCATCAGCCACCAGTTCGTTGGTCACTTGTCTCTATTTTCCTTCCCTTTGCCTCGCCTTTTATTTACTTTGCTGTCAATTAATATCAATCAATGTCCTGTTGCAGGCGGAAAATAACAACAAAGTGCCTGTTTGCACTTTGCACTCCACGCTTTTGGAGCTCACTGCTGGCTGGCCGACCGACCGACTGACTGGCTGGCATTCGTTTTGACCTAAATACCATTCCTGGGACACGGAGCCGTCGTTGCACGCTTCCAAGCACCCATGCACTGCATTTATCCTTCGCAGCCGTGTGCAACTTCTTCGATGCACTGTTGTACCGAGTATTGCTTTGGGCGCAGCTGCTTGCCTTATCCTTTCTATAGGGTTTTGTTAGTTGTGCTTGGTTTGTCTCACTCGAAAATCAACTCGCCCACTCCACACCTAATCGAATTTGTGTATGTTTTTAGCAATTTTTCACTTTTCTTTAATGTTGTTGTTGCTCTTCAAGTTTGGCTATTTCCACGCCAGCACGAAAGCGCAACTTAGTGCCTGGCACATTTGCTGTTGCGGCGTGTTTGCACTCTGTCGCGGCTGCTATGCAACTGACTTGGCCAGCTAACTAAGCGCGACAACATGGCTGACTCGCCTGGCCGTGTAACCGCTATTCGCTGCTGCTTCGGCTGCAGAAAGCTTTATTATGACGTCAGCAGTGCGTGCCACACGCACACAAGCGCAGCGCCAACGCCGAGCCGTGTCCTGCATGGCAAATTGTAATCGCATAGCGCTGTGTTGGTGTCACTCGATCTTGTTGTTGTTGATTTCGATGACAGCATTTTGTTGTTATCAGCATTGTTTTTTCGTTTTACTATTTCGGCCACATTTGTTGCTCTTTTTTACTTTACTTTAAGGGTGGCTTTAACAAACCACAGCTTAAACACCCACACAAACATACATAAATGCAGCCAACACGCACACACACACACACATGAAAAATTAAATACACATACAGTTTTGGGCTATTTTTAGGCAAGATTTATCCAACAACAAAATTTCAGAAAAGCGACATGTTCGGCAACAGTTGTAAAAAATTTCTAGCAAATTTGACGAAATTATATTTTAAAGTGCTTGTAGATTTTTACAAAACGTGCAAAATATATATTTTTTTACATTCATACTTCGATAGCTAAAATATCAGATAAGACTGTTTGTTCTGCTACATATTTTAGTGCCAGGGGTGGATTCAGAAAAATATTTTTGGGGTTTCAAGAAGTAATTCTTTAACCCTTAACCACCTAGCATACGTCTCATAGACCCCCAGGAATTTTTAAGCGTGAATATTTTTACGCCCGAGCTTCGTATAAATGTGTTAGTTCTTGTACCTTTTCCTTGCGCCACTCAGTGCCGCGCAACCCCTTGTCGCAGTCGGATGTGATCTCTAGTGAGTAAAAAACTGTTGCTAGGAGTCTAGGAGACCCCTGTTAGGCGGTTACGTGACTTTTTTACATTCGTAGTTTTTTATTGTTTTAGTTGATAATGGCTTTAAATGACGCAAATATACAGCGGTGGTTGGAAGAATACTTTTCAGACGACGAAAATATTCCGAACGATGACTGCAGCGATGTTGAGGCCGATGTAGGCTTCAAATTACAACGTGATATCAGAATGGCTATTCAACGCATCCTCCAGAGTAACAATGGAACCACTCCATCAGCAGCTCCAACTTTTAGTAGCGCTGAAGAAAGATTAGCAGTGCGTAAGAACTGCTCTATTTGCGACTCGATAAAGAAATGCAAAACACAATACATGTGTTTCGAATGCAAAGCTCCTATTTGCCTGGAATGCTCACACAAACTGTGTTTTGACTGTCGCGAAAAACTGCAAGTTAAGGTCTTGCAATTTTGTTTACGTTTTGTTTTTATTGGGAATATTTATTTTTATTTATGTTTTTCGATGACTGAATATATAAAAAAAGGAACAAAGAAGTACCTACTTTATGTTATTATTATAATGGATCTCATTTTCCAAATACGTTAGTTTATAAGTATAAAATAAGAAATGTTGACTTCTTAAATGAAATTTAAATTGAAAATGTTGATTTTCCTGTGCTTTTCTTATTTTAATAAATAATTTAATATGTTCCTTAACTAATTTTAATTAAAAACTAAAACGTAATTCACAAAATTTTACAAACGCGAATAATTTTGTTCCGGGGTCTCACAGACGTATGTTAGGTGGTAGTGTGACAATAACAGGTGCTAGGTGGTTAAGGGTTAATATTCATAAAATGCCAAAAAATGCTTTTTAATTTGTATGTAGTTTTAAAGTCGACCCTAATATTTTGGGTGATTTCAACCCCCAAACACCGCCCCCCTGAATCCGCCACTGTTTAGTGCTCTTCTGTTTTCTTTTCTATGTTTTTTATCTTTTAACAATTGAATTAATAATTGAAAAGTTCAATTTGTTTGCATTTGATTACTTCCTCCTTCATTGCTTAATCCACATTTCTGCAGAATTTCTTTTTGCTTCTTAAGTTTGACTTCTGTCTTTTACTTTTATTGCTCAGTTTGGCTAAATTTTTGATTTTTTTCTTAAATTTTCCCTTTAATATCATTACTGCTCCTCTTTACTTTAGTCACTTCTGAGCTGCTTTTTCTTCTTTTTATTTTCATTATTTTTGTTAATCATTTCCATCTTCTCCGTGTACCTTTTGCCGCTTTTAAATCTTTTGAACGCATTTTACTAACATTTCCCTCGATTGTAAATATCCTTTGGGCATTCAACTGCCCAACTCCCAAATTCATGACGTCCTCCTTATGTCACAACATCTGCTTCGAGAAAAAACCATGCACTCTACACGCTTACGCCAGCTGCCGCACGGCGCTTTCAAGCTCAGTCAGCTTTGCGTAAAGCTCAAACGCTCACTCACTAGCGCCATCTCGCTCTCACCCGCTGCCCATATAAGCCACAATTTTTTGATTGCTCCTCTTTTCGTGGGGGTCCATTTACAACGCAATAACACGCCGCGGACGAGTGACTGCGCGCACAGGGCGCATGTCTCGCACATTTCTGCATGGTGACGTCAATCGAAAAAGCTGCACAGCGCCATAATAAATCAACAAACCGAATACACACACACACACCCACACACGCACATACAAACTGTAGAGACCGAATGAAACAAGCAGCAGCAAACACAATAACAACAACATGCCACAACGTAACAGTAATAACAACAGCAACAAAAGCCGGCAGAAAGTTGCTTTGCTCTGTTCATTACTTGTCTTTTTTTTATTTGATTTTATGTATACGGTTTTGTTTTTGTTGTATAATTTTGACCAAGCATGCCGCCGTAGGAAAAGCGAAATATTGTAGTGGTGGGGGGGAGGCGTGGGAGAGGGCACACACACACACACACACAACTGCGCACCGTTAGGGCAGCAGCTCGCATACAGCACCGCGTAGGATGCTGGGTGGATGCCTACAGCTGCGCGCTGGGAGTGGAGGAAGTGGTGGAGGTGGTGTGGAAATTTCTACAACATCACTGCGAAGGCAATGCGCCGCGTCTGGGCGTTAATTGCGTTCATAAGACAAATAAAAGGTCAACATCACATGGGTGGTGGTGATGGCTCGAAGAAAGGGACTAAAAGACGTTTGATATTTACTGGAAAATCTTCTTCAAATTTCTTGCAAGTAATTAAAATGCCAGACAGCTCAACTGTGCCAAGGAATGAGAAAGTGTGTCATATTTTATGGAATTGTTTTTTAAATGCCAAACTATAACCTTTTGGCCTAAATCAAAATGTTGTGTGTTGAATGCGTTTTGGCTGAAAAATTAAATATGAAAAAGGATGAAAATATTTTTCAAAGTGGTGGAGATCGAAGTTACTTGATAATATTTTTTGTTTTTGCACAAGACATGGACATTAT
The DNA here is from genome assembly GCA_964056695.1 of Melieria picta. Taxonomy (NCBI): domain Eukaryota; kingdom Metazoa; phylum Arthropoda; class Insecta; order Diptera; family Ulidiidae; genus Melieria; species Melieria picta. The sequence continues at coordinate 59,379,052 of OZ057399.1, read as the reverse complement.
TACACGTAGATACTGATGAACCCATGTCCATCAGTATGCTGGACTCTCAGCAATTGAAATTCATTACTGTTGGAGAATTAGTCAAAGCGAGCGACAAACGAGTCCTTTTTGTGCACATTAAGCTTGTGTCTAGTCATCAGGAGTCTGCAATAATCATAAACTTCCCTCTAAGGATTACTTCAGGCATTATTTCAAGCAGATTTCTGTGTCTGTCTTACAATGGGCATCCTTCTACTTGTCAGAGCCAAACAATCAATGCTGAGCGAAGTAATCTTCATATAAACTAACTATCTTCATATAAACTAATCCAACATATAAACTAACTAAAAACTCTTCTGGTTTAAGAAAGAAAAAATTGCATTTATAGACATTTTGTTAGCTCAGCACATAGATATATACATGAAATTCTAACATAAATGTTTCACACTAAATCTCCTTTCTTTCGACGCATTCAATCATCAACGTTGTCAGCATTCTGTCTTGTCACCAGCAGCCCAATGTGTCGTCCAACATACTCAATCGCCCGTCATGCGGCGCCACAAGCCGGCTTGACGCTGTTATGTTGTAAAAAGAAAGCGATTCTTTCAGCCAATCGATGTTTGTGCTCATGACTGCCAAACGCACTGGTTGTGACGTCACATGAACACAAGCGCTGACGTCAACAAATTACTTTACCGAAAAAACAATAAAATTGTTGGTTGGCGCTTGGCTGGAATCGCGCAGCTAACTTGAGGCAAACGACTGCTCGCTGTGAAATGGCGTAAAATATGACAACGACGTGTTGACACTCATGATGCTGTTTGCAACGCAAAAGCGGCCATCTGACATTTACGTACATTTTTATGGCCACACAACTACGCAACGAAAATGGCAGAATGGCGTTGAATATTAAGTACCACAGTTGGCCTGCGACTAATGGCCATTGTGGGTGTGATGGAATTTTTGTATTTATTTTAGTGTTGAAATTTTGAAAATGTTAATTAAGTGAACATAAGAACAAACCCAAATTCCCTCTTTATACTCACCGCAATAAATCACAACTTCTCGAATGAACCGTAACATTGCCTTGACAACGAACACCCACAAAGTTTGATCGATAAAGAAAATTCCGCACAACAGTCAAAGCTTCTTAAGTCCAAATAATACTTGAGCTTCAATGCATTTCACGAGCGGCAATTTTAAATCAGCTCCACACCGAAATGCCCGTTCAGGAAGCACCCGCCGGTCTAGGTGAGTCCTCGCCGGAGAACTCCATATCGGCGGAATTTGCTGCGGCCGTGCCAGGCATACAGCCAGCGCCCGACGCCCCCATCAATGCACAACTACGCATACGCACGCCCGAGCCGCGGCACTTGGCGCACGCGGCCGCGCTGCCCAATCGACGCACACTGCCACGACTCAACTCCTACGATCGCGACATAGCCGTGCTGGAGGAGGACAATCATTGGCCTACACCCGCTGTGCATCTGCTGCCGGTCAACTTGCCGCCACAAATGCCCGAGCCATGTCTGGATGAACTTTTGGTAAGGCAACCACCAAACAACAGTCACTAATATGATTAATCGTTTCGTGTTTAGCGCCGCGTCACCGGCCGCACTGACCTGCACAACGTGGATTCAGTGCGCCTACGCGTCATCTCCTACTCGGTCAGCCTGTCGCGCCTCGCACTCTTCCTGCCACGGCTGCAGCATCTCGACCTCAATGGCAGCGTGCTCAACTCGCTGCGCGATCTCGGCTACGGCCTGACACACCTCAGCTACCTGAATGTCAGCAATTGCGGTCTGAACAGCTTCGACGGCACTGGCGGCCTGCCCGCTGTGCGTGTACTCATTGCCGACGGCAACATGATACAGCGTGTTGGTCCGCTCGCCGAGCTCTCGCTACTGCAGCGACTCAGCGCGCAGCAGAATCGCATCAGCGACCTGGGACTCGTGACCTTTCTTGGCTTGTGCCCGAATCTGCTGGAGCTGGAATTGCAGGGCAATCCAGTCTGCCATCTGCCGCTCTATCGCGTCACGCTGCAGCGTAGCGTGCCGTCGCTGCAACTGTTGGATGGTGTGCCCATTGGTGAGCTCAATCCAGCTGCACATAATGTGAATGTCACAGTGACCATTGGGCCGGCCTCAACGACAGCCAGCAGCTCATCCACCGATGCTGAGGTCTCTTCACTTTCAAGTGATGTCTGCTCGGAATCGTCGAATGCAGCAGAGCCTGACACATCGGGCCAGTGCTTTCGGCCTGCAACAGTGGCCAATTGCGAGGCCAACAATTCGCCTAACAACAGCAACGCGGAACAGCTACCAACGCAAAGGCCAGCAACAGGTTGGTGCTGATGTTATGTGAACTTTGATACTGAATTTTTCAATTTACTTTTTTACAATATCCCAAGCAATCGAAAATGTGTCTCAGGATTGTTTAATACTTTTTGCTCTCTCTCTCTCTCTTTAGTCTCCCGGCGCAGTTCACTTTCTATGGGCGCACCCGTTGCCGGTTCTGTACTGAGCTGGGCGCGCAATCGTCAACGACAGCGTCGCAACAATGCCTGGGGAAGCTCCAGCTCCAGCTCTGCCTCCATCTCATCGAATGCTTCAACGCGCCCACCTTCGGCCTCGTCGCACGGCAGTTTTGAGCAGAATCTGCCAGCACTACAGAGACAGAACGCGAGTGATACCAACGATTGAACGCATTCAATCAAACAGAAAGAAGTGTGTTATGTCGAGTTAATGACTCAAATCTGTTATGAAATTTTTAAAATTTATTTTTTCTTAAATAAATAAAAATAAATATAAAAATTTATTTTTTATTACAAATATTGAAATTATTAATTTATATAAAAATAAAATTATGAAACAGAAAAAATCTTAAACTATGATAAATAATAACCTAACAAAGCTAAAAAAATTCTAAACATCGAAAGGTTCCATTTGTATGTTGTGGTTTTTGAAACTTTGAGAGCGTTGCACAAAGAATATTGACAACTTTCAAAGCATTTTTGGAGAATTGGATTCCGTTTTTCCTTAACCCTTTCGCTATTTTGTTGCCATATGGCACCATGCTACTTTGTGGACGTCTGCATTCTATGTTGCAAGAATACATTTTTTTGTTTGTCTTTAGAATAGTTTGAAGTTTTAGGAAAAATACAAAATTAATAAACTGAATATTTAAGTTTGAAGAAGAGAAGTATATACTTTTTTTAATGTTACATCTTGACATAGTAAAGGAAGAAGAAGCAGAAAAATAAGAGAACTTTTTGACAAACCAAAAAGTTCTCTTAGTTTTCTTTCAATGTAAATACTTTTTTTTTAATTTTGGCTGAAGTAAATGAAGAAATATTCAAATTTTCGTTACGCGTAAAAAGTTTTATGTTTAACCCTCAAATGCATATTGATGCCTTTAGGCACACTAACAAATTTTTGTATATCTTCAAATTAAACCCCGATATAATATTTTGAAACGACAACCACATTCGAAATCTGTTTGCTTATATTTAGTAGTTTATTAGTATTTAATTTACTTTTCAGTAGTTTTCTGTGTTAAAAAGAAAAACCTATGTTTATTTAGCAAACGTGAAAAGAATTCATGCATTTTAGGGTTAAGTAATTATTGCAGCCACAACGATGTGGTTGCTTTCATAGAAAAATACTCTAAAATACAGGGTCCGAGTATAAAAATTAAAAAATTGCTAATATAACCACATAGAAGCCTAAGACGTAAAATAGAAAATTTTAACTTTGCCCAGTAAAAACCTGTAGCGAAAGGGTTAACTGGCCATAACAACGACCTGCAGCAAAAACTCTTTGCTGCGCTGCTTTGTGCGTGTCTTCTCCAGTTTCACACATCAAGAGATGATAGAAGAATTGGATTGTGATTTAATGTTTTTGTAGTGTTTGTGATTTTGAAAATTGTTTTGGTTCAGTTATATTGTAGAAACTTTGCCGCTATTTGCCACACACTTTTAACCGCCTTATATGTTTTCGTAAAATCTATTTTCACTCTAATCACTGCCACAAGTCAACAACATTGCATAATTATTATCTACGCACACAATCAACACATCAAGTTGTCACCTAAGTGCAAGTCATTTGCTTACGCAATACACAAAACATGCTAGATAACAATATAGAAATTGCTGCCTACTTGTAGGCGCATAATCGCATTATCACACAAATAACAATAATAATCGTCCTACGACGCATTGACACATCGTGTGGCGCGACAGCTATAATTACGACTTGTTTTCCCAAATTGTACGTTGTATCATTATTTCTTCATACCAAATTGTGGGCACACTGCGGTGTTAATTTGTCCAAAACCACCATGACCACACCAACAAATACGTACAACAGTGATTGAGTTTTTTGATTGCCATAACGAAATGAGAAACAAAAATTAAGCAATTACACTGAGTGTGCAATTAGTTACTTCTTTTTTTTTGGTTTATTGAGTTTTTTATTATTTGTATGTTTCACGATTTGAAATAATACAAAATATGCAGAAAATACTGTATTTAATATTACATAATACATTTAAAAAGATTGCCATATAGTAAATTTTGATTTTTGCCATATTTCAGAAAACAACAACAATTACATGAGTTAATAAATTACATAACACATTTAGTTGATTTGCTTTGCATTTAACTGAAACTTAATTACCCCTTTTATAAATTAATGTGCAATATAACACTTTGAGTAAAACATTTAAAGCTTTGAACTTACTAAAAAATATGGTTTTATGCTTTCAAGCTCCTTTGACTTTGAGCAGTTTGTATTTCTTTCGAAAACTTACTCATTCTTAGGAATTTTTACTCATTCTAAGCGCTTCTTGTATGTTTTCCCGCTGACACTGTCAGGGCATTTTTTAACAGAATCTTTCCTTTTCTTTGTTTCAGAACATTTTTAAATCTTTCTGGATGTTTCGTCAACCAGTTTGATAAACTTGCATTATAAAAATTTGCTTACGCTGTGAACGATTTTCAAACAAAATGTTTCGCTTTTCTGTTTTTGCACAATTTTTAGATGTTCCTGCATAATTGAACAACCAGTTGGCCAGTTCCATAGTTCTGTTTACATATTTTATTATTTCTTTCATTTTGCTTCTATCTTCTCTTTCCAGTTTATATATGTTTTGAGTTTCTGTTAACTTTGTGTTTCAACTCAAATCGAGACGCTCAATTCTTTCATATTCTCCCAATCACTTTGATTACACTACTCGACACGAAAAATGCTCCTAAAAACAAAAGTATTTTTTAGACTAATCTTCAGCTGCTGAACACGAAACTGAAAATCAAAAAATTTTCTTAAGAAGCGTTTTCGAAAAATCTTCGATAAACACGTTTTTCCCCTCTTATTTCAGTTATGAGCACATATCTCGTAAACCAATCCCGTCGTTCGGAAGGTAATTAACTAGCCTTTCCAACGATATATAGATTTCCAAATCAGATTTGGATTTGGGGAAGTTACTGACGATGAAAGTTGTAAAAAAGTGAATTTTTCGACCAATTTCAAAAATCATAAATTTTCGAATGTTTTGTTTTATAGATAAAATAAATTGTCTCCTCTGGTTTTAAAATCTAAGATCAAAGATATATTATTTGATCAAATATTAAGCCTAACATCAATAGAATTGAAAGAAAAATAAAAAGTTATGATGCACGGAGTGAAAACACCAACTTTTCATTTATTACACCGTGCGAAAAAATTTTTTAATTTTTCCGAGACCCATCCAAATGGTGATATAGACGTGAAATTAGAGGCAATTTATAGTATCTTGGCATAGTCAGTTTTTAATTTTCTGATCCAAAAACCTTCTTAAAAGACTTTAAAATTTTAAGGATATACACATTTCAAATATTTTTTTTAATATTTGCGATTGCGCAATGATGAAGATATGGATATCAAATGAAAGAGGAAAATTGTCTCCTTTTAACTAAATTTTCTATTTTGAACTTTCAGAACTTTGAAATAGAAAAAAAATTTAGATGTATGAATCTACAGACTGAGATCCAAAACATTTATGTTTTGCATACCTGACATATTTTGGTCCTGCACTCGATGAACCCATTTTTTGTCGAGTAGTGTTATCAATGCATTTTGTTTACCAAAAATAGATACGATATAAGATAATAAGATATATAAGATATATAAGATAAAATAATATATATTTTTTAGGAAACTCCTAATTTTTCCTTTTGCTTTTGAAATGTTGAAACCTTATAGAGTTGAGCCGTTGTGATCTTTTACACAACTGTTAATTATGGCAACTATTGCACAATTTTCATTCTTTGAATGCATTTCTTTTTATCACTTTTCCACTTTTGCTTCTACTTGCTGTAGTCTTTTTATACCTTCACTTCTTCTCCGCATTTGTGAACTCCATTTCGCCATTTTTGAATGACCTGCAACTCGCATTTTTGTTCACATTCTAGCCCAGCTCGCCACTCTCCCTTTCAATTACCTCCAATTCCCCTTAACCCCTTTCTCTGCTTTCTCCCCCTCTCCGCCCTACTCTGTGTAGGTGTACTGAAAGAGCGCCGCCGATGGTGCACGCATCGGCACCAGCTGACTCTGCCCGTTCGGATTGCGAAACACCATGTACTCGCGTCCGTTGATCTGTCGCCTAACGCCGCCGTCACCACTCGGCGACTGCAGACCGTGCAAGTTCTGGCCCGCGCCCGCTGCCAAGGCACCAAAACGCGGCGCAGCAAAATTGCCAGCGCGCCGCCAACGCTGCTGCACATTCTGGCCCTGCTGACCGTTGCTGCCGCTGAAAATGCTCTGATACGGCGGCGGCGGTGTGATGTTCGAGTCCGAGGGCGATGTCAGTCGCTGCTTGTCGCTGCCCGAGTTGAGCTGACGCAGCCAACGCGACGTCTGCACCGACTGTCCATTGGTGGTGCGACCGACACCGTGACGCGCCCACTTGTTGGACTCGTGTCGGCCGTTCAGATAGCGGAATATTAGCTCGCTGAAGAACACCACCATCGAGGTGACAAAGCCAGCGAACATAATGTAGTAGGTCATCATCAGATCGGTGTTGCGCAGCTGGCGTTCGGTGCCGGCCAGATTCTGCGGGCAAATCTCAGCGTTGGGCAGATCTCGCGCCGACAGATACTTGATGATGCCCGATTCGACCAGATTCAGCAGTCTGTGTGAACGAAAAAAGCATTGCAGAGAGTGAGAAACGAAAACTATACAACGATTTGATGTAATTCGAACTCACTCGGGATCGAACAGCTCGCTCAAGTTTGAGCCAATCGGATAGGCAAACGAGCGATTCTTCTTGAGGAACGGATCCTTGGCCATGGCAAAGGGACAGTGCATTTTCTCGTTGTTCATGCTGATGGTTTTGCGATAGCGATAATCCAAGTAGAGCACATGATTGATGGCGGGACGATCGCGCACAAACACATAGCCATCTTTTTCCACGTAGTTGCGCAAGTTGAAGGTGTCGTTGTTGCCCGGCGAGAAGACGGCATGATTGTTGCGAACCATGCGATTCAGCATCGACAAGGTCTCGTTATCCTGCAAGCAGCACAGAGAATATCACATAACTAAAACAACCACAACCAAGAGCGGCGCGCCTGTAAAGCCTGTTAAATGCATGCAAAAGCCAGTAATCGCCATGGCGTATACGTAACCCGCAATGGTTACTACGGCACCACGTGCCATTTCAAAACGCTTTTAAAGGCTTTATTTTTGTTTGCTCTAAATTAAACTCTACAGTTCACCGCGTACAATTCACCGCTTCGTTGTCACCATTGGCAATGCAATGCAGCTACTTACATTTTTAATGGCATACTCGATGCCGCCGCCGCGTACCGATACGAAATGTTTATTCTTGTATAGAATATCATCGACCGTATTGTAGGGCAACGTGAACTGTGATAGCGTGAGGAAAGCGGTTAAGTTGGCCGTGTAAAATGAGGTTAATATCGTGATGAATATCCACCAGGTGGCAAAGAGTAAACGCGTCGAATCTGCAATCATGTTTGAGTAAATGAATACCAGTAGCGAACAAAAAACGTCCAATGCCATTGCAAATAGCACAACCGGCGTTGACGCGGCAATAAATGGCTCAAATTGACTGCCAACAATAAAATGGTTGTAAATGCAAATTTTACAAATATTTTATTGTTGCTATAACCGTTGCAATAATTGTTGCAATGGCGCTTTTAATGAAGGGCGGAATTTTAGAAAGAGTAATTAAATGGAAAGAACTTGGGACACAACGAGCGTATGAGTGACAAAAGCGTCTCAAAGGGCGTATAAGTAATAACAATGTTTAAAGAAATAAGAAAAAGTTTGAAAAACGCAACGTAAAATTTGATTAAAATCAATGACAGTCAGTTTAAATATCAGCACACTGGGCGTATGAGTGATGTTTTAATGAAGTTTTCAATCACTTCAATTAAGTTGTGAGTTAAAGAATTGAAATGTCATGATGTTTTCGGTTACGAAAAGGTTGCGATGTAATGGGGCGTATGAGCAACAACATTTAGGGAGATAGTTAATGAAAAGGTTAAGGACGTAAAGGAAATGATTTAAATCAATGACGGGCAGTTCATATGTTAGCACACGGAACGTATGAGTGATATTTGTTTCATAAAGTTGTCAATCATTTCAATTAAGTTTTGAGTTATAAAATTGAAATATCATGATTTTTTCAGCTACGACAAAGTTGCGGTGTAATAGGGCGTATGAGCAACAACGCTAAGGAGATAATAAAAAAGTTAAGGGACGATTTACATCGATGACAGGCAGTTCATATGTTAGCACACGGAACGTATGAGTGATATTTTTTCATAATGTTTTCAATCATTTCAATTAAGTTTTAAATTAAAATGTCATGTTGTTTCCAGATATGAAAATGTTGTAGAGTAATGGGGCGTATGAGCAACAACGCTAAGGAGATAATAAGAAAGTTAAGGGACGATTTACATCGATGACAGGCAGTTCATATGTTAGCACACGGAACGTATGAGTGATATTTTTTCATACTGTTTTCAATCATTTCAATTAAGTTTTAAATTAAAATGTCACGTTGTTTCCAGATATGAAAATGTTGGCGAGTGGGGCGAAATGGGGCGTATGAGTAACAATAATCTTGAAAGTAATAAGGAAAAGGTTAGAAAACGTAAAGCAAATGATTAAATCAAACACCGAAGGCGTATGAGTGACATTTGAATTATTTTTGTTATTATGAAATTGAAACCTAGGTTTGAATTTTGGATTTGAAATGTCCTGATGTCGTCAGGTATGATTATTTCGTGGTTTAATGGGGCGTATGAGTAATGACAATGTAAAAATCAATTTTAAGCAATTACAAAATTTGGCACACAGGGCGTATAAGTTATATTCAGCAATGTTTTCATTTTCAATTAATGGAGTGAAAAATTTGGAATTGGGATTAATAGAGCGTATGAGTAATATTAATGTTTATATAAATAACACAGCACAACAAAAAAACACTTTTTTTCTGTTGCATGAAGTTTTTCTACTGTTTCTTACTAATTTGGGTGCGCTGATTTCGAATTTATCCTCAGATTTTTTCTAGCAGCTCTAGTTTGTGAGATATAAGTACCATGTAATTTTTTCAGTTTTTCCTCTACTTTTTCCATATTTTTGATCGTAATTTCTAAACCAAAAAACCGATTGACATGATTTTCACCTTATCGCATTAACAACACCGCACGGCTTCTTTTCCGATGCAACTTATCTTTATAAGTTTTAAAATGCCGCGGTAATTGGACCTCAAAGTCGGAAAAAATTGAATTTTAAGGCGTTTTCTTTGATGGTCAAAAACATACACAATTTTCGTAAATCAATTAACGAGTTAGGTGTATAATGAAAGCCGACACATCAAACATTACAACACAGCCAAATTATTTGGCGGAATACACATTCGCATCGAAATATTAGCAAAAATGTACCATAGTCATTTTCAGTCTTCTTCCTTAAAAAATTAGGGGCCTAAAAATATGCAAAGTTTTTAATTTTTTTTGGTTTCGAGCAATTCAAAATATTTTTGTTTTTTGCTTGTATTTCAGACTATAAATGGAACATATAAAAGAGCATATTTTGAGGCCCCTAATTTTTTAAGGAAGAAGACTGAAAATGACTATGGCACATTTTTGCTATTATTTCGATGCGAATGTGTATTCCGCCAAATAATTTGGCTGTGTTGTATTGCTTGATGTTTCTTCTTAAGATATTCATATACTTCGTAACTGGACTTAAGAAACATCTGTTCGATTTTCGCCATTAGAAAAAACGCCTTGAAATTCCATATTTTCCTACTTTGAAACCTTATTACAACGCTAATTTAGAACGCATAAAATTGATTAATGTCAGAAAAGATGGCGTGAGATGTTGTTAGTGCAACTATATAAAAATCATGTTGATAGGATTATTGGTTCAGAAATTACAGTCGAAAACGAGAAAAAAGCCGAGGAAAATTCGAAAAAGTGACACGCCCATTTTTTGCGAAAACTAGAGCTGTTACATAAAAACGGAGTATGGGTTTGAAAACAGCGTGCAAAAACGATTCAGATTCATGTAAAAAACTCCATGCAACAGACATGCTGTTGTGCAGTGTAATAAAAGGAATAAGGTACATACGTTACAAAAGCAGTAAAAAACATCAGATCCAAGGGCTTATGAGTAATTTAAATAAGGTTTTCAATTAAGTTTTGAATAGTTCATAAACATACAATTAAATAAAAAAAAATTACCATTAAATAAAATATGAATTCTTATAAATATAAAAGTATAATACATCAAACAGTAAAAGAAGATTCAATCATAGATCGAATTTGCATTCTGTCATATCAAAATCTCAATAAAAGTTTGATCCCCCCCCCGCACCAATCACTCACCAGCCAGCGGCGACAGCGTGCTGCCTTGCTTCATCAGTGCACCGTACACAAACCAAGCACAATGGCCCAGCGAGTATGGCTTCTGTTCCGAATCGCCAGTCAGCCGATTTCGCAAAATGATCAGCAGATAAATGCTTGGTCCCACGGCCAACAATGAAACGAATATCAAAATCCACACCCAAAAGTCAAAGGGCGCCATCAGACCCGAACCGGTGGCCGATTCGTTGGGACGCTGCATCACCATAATCCACTCACCCTCGTCCAGTGTGGTAGTCGAATAGAAAATAAAGCTGCGCTGTTCGCTGAGCAACGGTATAAAGGCGGCTGCCAGATCAGCGTTCTATAGCAATCATAAAAGACACAATAAAGTATCAAAGAAAAGACTACGCATTGTTCCACTCACATTCTGATTTAGCATTTGAATCAAGCTGCTCTCAAAGTCATCCTTTGAGCCAATTATATTCGACTCGGGCATCACCACCTCGTAAGTAAAATTGAATTTCTTTTGCAGAAAGTTGATGAGCTGAAACGACACGCCACGCCCAACGCGTGTGCCATTCTCGAGCATCTCTGTGAAACTCAGCGGATAGTCCTCTAGCGTTGCAATGCGCAAGTGTCGCCCATTGACCCATTCGCGCAGGCGCCGCATCTTCTCTTGTTTCTGACGTAGTGTCTCCAGCATCTCGATGGGCGCATCATCGAGCGCCGGATCAATGCTGGACAAATCGGGTGGCGGCGGTGTGATAATTTCGCCTTGCTCGTCCAGCTGTATGAGCCCCTCGGGCAGCAGATCGGGGCTGTTGAGCGGCGCGCACGTCAGGCAGAGCGCAGCGGACAGTATCAACTCAAAGCCAGTCATTAGTGCTCTGAGTTTTTGATTGAATATATTTTTTTTTTAATTTGCCACAATTAGTAAGTGAAAATATTGTGCGCTACGCTTCAGGGTTTGCTTTATTGTATGCCAGATTAATGCTTTAAATCTGGACATAATTGTGTTGTTTAGCATGCGTTCGACATGCGGATTAGGTGAGCCGGTGCAGTGTTGCAAGAATGTAATTAAATCTAAAATTTGTAAAAGAAATGCAAAAGAATTCGAAGAAATCAAAAGATGTATTGTGGTGCTGAAAATTCAAATTTAATAAAATCGAAACTGAGTTTAGGTCAGTGTTTAAGTTGTCCCCAAAACTTGTTCCTGTTTTATGTGTTTTTTATATCTGATCCATTAGAAATGTACGCCACTAACACCGAATTGAGACACATTTTGCTTAAACTGTATATTTTGTTGTATTTTCAAAATACTTTTTTGTATTTGATGTGTTCTCAATATCCAATCCAGAAGAAATTTATGCATCTCACACTCGATTCACTCATATTTTACTTAAACTATAAATTTGTGAATTTTTTTAATATTTTTTTATTTTTATTTTTTTATTCAGTATGTATTTTCAAAATCTAAATCGCACAAAATTAAAGGTAAATGTAAAACTTTGTCTAAACGTTATCTTTCCCATTTTTTTTTACTAAATTTTACTTAGTGAAAAAACTATACACGCACGCGATTGATTTTTTTACGAATTTTGCGTAAACCGCACACTTTTTATCTTTCACTTCTTTTATCTTATTAAATTTTATATAAAATTATTATTAAATTAAATTTCCATACTTCCATACTTTTACTTTTTATGCTTTCGCTTTATATCTTTTATTGTTTTTAATTTTATCTAAATTTTTTATTATATTAAATTTTTTCCAAACTTTTCATTTATTATTTTTCAAACTTTGCTTTTTGTCTGCTCAACTTATTAGTGAGGAGAATATAATTTAAGTTACAAAACGATATTTTTTTAATTTTAATAAGTATTTTTTGTAATTTGTATTTTTTCATTTATATTTTTGTTTATATTTATATTTTTTTATATTTGTATATATTTTTTAATTATTATTATATATTAATTATGAGTAAAATTTAGTTCATTTCAGATTTTACTAGAGAATTTTTTATTATATTTTTATTTCACAAGAGCTCAATATGGGTCGCAGTGCTTCATAGCCTCAAGCAATAATTAAATTGTTATTATAATTTATTGCATTTTTTATAAAAATGTTCCCATATCTGCCGACACTTTTCTATGTTACGTATACGTCTCGTATGACCGACGTGTCTCTAATTAATTTCGAATGAAATACATTGGACATTTTTTTAGGCTTTTAGTCAAACTAAGTTTGATTAAATTGCATTCAATTCACATTCACATAGATAATCAACTCTTAAAACACCAGCGCAAGCTTTTTATGAGATTTTTTCACAACCATTTTCTTACTTCACGCAGTTAAAATGATTATTTTACAAAAAAGCTCTATTTATCACATTTTTTGTTTATTTATTTAGAATATCTAATTTGTTTAGAATTTCTAAAATCAGTTTTAGTTTGCCTTTCAATATTTTTACTACAAAAAATCAAACTTTCTAAAGTTTCATGCGTACCGTTTGCGACTTGAGCTCAAAATTAACTGAATCTGTGGATGAAATCTAAACTCCTGGTCACTGAACATTCACAACTTTCACTTTGGCTAATAAAGTCCACATGAACAAATACCAATACGTACGCAAATGCAGCGGTGAACACAGCTTATGTATGCAAAAGACAACAACAACAGCAATGTCAGTGTAAATAAAAATAATGATAATAATAAACATGTCCACCCACAGCGCGACATTGCAAACAGCCCCAACTTCAATCCACCACACTACGACTTCATACTCCGCCCCCTTACATATGAATTCTGCTACAATCAATTGTCCGCATGCATGCATTGTTTTTTGCTCATGTGTGTGTGTGCGTGTGTGTGCGAATGTGTGAGTGTAAGTGTGAGTATGATTAAGTAGTAAGTTTTGAGTGGGAAAGTCAGTTAGCAGTTGTCTGTGTTCGTGCTTAGGAATGACCGCTAATTACTTTACCGTGGTGGAGGAAGAGAGAGTTTTTGACAGTTGCTGATGAAACAGCATAATATTAATGTTTTGTTGTCACATTTTCGTTCATAATTCATTTGTAGCCGAAACTACTCGCACATAGTGACAGCTATATGCGGAATGCATGGAGGCGGTTTTTGAAAATCTGGTGTAATGAGCGCTGTGACTAAAAAAGCAGTTGCAACTAATCCTGTATGAAATTGTACGATAAATTTTTGAAAAAAAAACAGAGAAATATAACTTTAAATTAAGCAAAACATTGCGTTTGATTGGGAGGTATGCTAAAGTTAGGAAACAAGAATTTGAAGCAAGAATTTAGAGACACTTGACCAAAGTCATTGTAGATGGAATAGTCAGCTCTCGGAAGGAGAGGACAAATAAGATCTATTTTGGTATTACAAGATTACTATTACCGCCCTCTTTATTAGGTCTCATGCCAGCAAGTGGCTTGTGTCAACGTCAGATATGCCAGAAAGGTATGCAAAAGTAACGAAACAAGGTTTAGAAAAAATAGAATTGAAGGACTCTTTACTGCGGCCATTTTGGATAGACGTATCAGCATTCAGAAAGAGAGAACACTTAGGCCAAAAAAGGGCCATTTTGGTAGCACAGTATAGCTATTACTGCCTTCTTTATTAGGTCTCATACCAGCCTGAATAGGCTATGAAGGTTAATGGGGGTTATAGGGATTTGAATTCAACCTCTGAACCAATTCTAAAGTACAGAAGGTCCTTGGTAACAACCTCTGATATGCCAAACTCTGATATATCAACAAGGCTGACGGTATGTTGAGACCCTAAATGCTTCTTACTTTGCCTACAAAGTAGGTAGAAGCGCGTGGCGCGCTGGCTTCTCATACCGGGGTTCTAGGTTCGAGTTCTAGCTAGGGCTGATGAAACGCTCGTCTACTTTTATCACTATCCACACGAAACAGATGAGAATTACAAGAATCGTGGAATATGTGGCATTACAATGGGCCTCACAATAGGCATCCAAGTGTTTCTCTTACAAAAACAGCCACCATAACCTAACCTAGATGGAAGCGGCAATCACCTTTCGAAAGCAAACTTAGGCCAAAATAAACCTTATTGGCTAAAAAATTAAAAATGTATAAAACAAATGTTTGAATATAATTTACATATAACAATAAATGAAAATGTGTAGAAGAAGGTTAGGTTAGGTTAGGTTATGTTCCGATGGTTGCCTTTGTAAGAGGCACACTCGGAGGCCTATTGTGAGGCCCATTGTGACACATATAAAGAGAAAAATCCTTAGAATCCTAGAAAATTTAATGTTTTGGTGAATATCCTTGGAAATTTTCAATATTTTTTTTTGAAAAAAATATATCTTAAGGACTAATATGTACACTACCACATTCTTGAATTTCGTCCTTCTAACTTTATTAGTTTAAGATATAACAAATTTAATACTTCTTTACTTAATTACTACTTAATTTAATACCCATATTGTTATTCTACAATGCGGTCAATTTTTAAAATAAGTTTTTGAAATAAACATGTCCTTGAAATTTCAAAGTCCTTTTAAAAAAAATCCTGACGTCAGAGAGAAAAACTAAAAACGCAGTTTTACAACATTTGGCCCCCAGTTTCGTGAGTATATAGATTTTTTCGTGTGTTTTGAAATTTTTTGATTTTTGTCGCACAGTGCTATCAGTTGAAGCCAAAGTAGTCGAATTTTTTGGACAAATATCAGTCTGCATTCATATGACTACCAAAAAAATTCACAAATTATAACCAAATTTAAACAACAATATTATAAAATATAATACTTTAATACTTTTAAGTAAATATACTAAAATATGTGTGATTTATTTAATTTTTTATATTTAATTTGACTTAAAACTGTCAACTCAACTTTTGTCTGATTGTCCAACTGTATAGTCAACAGTGCATCGTTCACAATATTTAGTCACTAATTTTATACAAATAAAATACAATTATTTTCAATTAAAATTGCAAACATTTAGAAATATTCAGAGCGCATTTAAACTGCGAGCGCCAATTGTGCGGCTCCACGGACCCAGTCCGCCAAGTATTTGCACAGTAATTAACTGCATAAGTTTGTGTTGATTCTCCGCTCAAGATAAATATTATTTTAAAAATTACTCAAACACACTAATGCACACACCCAGACAAATACGATTGGAGCCAACGGCCAGCGTCAGCCGCAGCGCAGGTAATAAAGTAAAATTACATTTATATGGGTTAAGTAAGCAGTGCAGCAACGCTGTCCACACACACATACGAGCGTACACAGCAGTAAGACTATGTGTGTGTGCGTTCGTTGCCACTACTCTGGGGACAAATTATACAATATGCATACTTTTTTATTGTATTAAATTTGTGCTGCGCGCAAAACGACAGAAATATTCATATTCGGAATATCGGAATAAATGCTTTTGCCCACACACCAGCAATTGAATGAATTCAAATTGCTTTAGTCTCTGAGGAGACATACAAATTTTATTGTCCTGTGCTGTTCTTATATGACTTAGCTCAAGTTCAAGTTTAGTGTGCTTTTGGGGACACGCACGCACACACACACGCACACAAGCAATGTAAGAATTTCGCCATGTCCTTTGGGAGTTGAGTGCGTCTCAGATCAAGGTTAAGGTATTTCGGGTTCAAATGTTAATGAGGCAGATACGATGTGTGTTTGTGTAAGTGTTTCCGTGTGTGCTTGTATGTGTGTGAAGCGTGTAGCGTTAGCACTAGGCTACTTGTAAATTGTAGACGCTTGTGGTAAAATACTTACTGAAATATTAAAGGAATTTTTTTTTAGAGCGCTCATAGCTTTTAAGCGAATACTTAATTTAAGTGGGAGACCATAGATATTTGTTAAAATAATACCATTCCAGAATCGTTCAATAAGCTCGATCTGCTTTAGGATGTATTACAAAGGTAGAGTGTAACTTCAAAATGGAGCCTACTTATTAGGTTAGGTTAGGTTAGGGTGGCAGCTTGAAGAGCTCACATAGGCCACGTTGCGGCCCGTTGTGGTACCACGTGAAGGACGTGGCCGCCCTTCAATCTTGCACACCCCCCCGGGTGTTAGGCAGGAGCCATCCCGATTCTACAATGAATCGGGCGATGCGGCCGATGCTGGGTCCTGTTAGGTCGGCCAAGCCGCTGAAGAACGGCGGACCCAGCACCCGGAGACGTCTCCTCGCTAGTGCTGGGCAGTGGCACATCAGGTGCTCGACGCTCTCCTCCTCGCTCGCATCGTCACAGCTGCGGCAGAAGTCATTGAACGGAAGACCGAGCCTCCTGGCGTGTGCGCCGATCGTCCAGTGTCCCGTTAGCACAGAAACTGTGGAATAAATGGAATTCCGATTCAGTCGGAGCAATTCTCGCGTTCTGCCTTGGTTAAGCGACGGCCAGGTTTCTTTGGAGATCCTACATAGGTTCTCCTCCGCCCAGAGTCGGTTAGCCAGGCGGGAATAGGCCTGCTTGACCATCAATTTGACGGTCGCAAGGGGGATGCTACACAACGTAGTAGGAGCTGGAAGCAGAGTGCCTTTTCTAGCTAACTCGTCAGCCGCACAATTGCCAGCGATTCCGCTATGCTCCGGGACCCAACTCAGGTGAACCCTGGCATGCTCCGCTATGTCATTCAGAGCTGCTCTGCACTCTGCAACCAGTTTAGAGGAGGTATATGTACCTATCAAAGATTTTATTGCTGCCTGGCTATCTGAGAAAATACAGATAGCCGAGGGAAGAGAGGGTTGCGATTGCAACCGACCCACTGCTAGCAGTATAGCCATGGTCTCCGCTTGGAAGACGCTACAGTGGTCAGGGAGACGAGCAGTAATACTGGCCCCCAATTGATCACAGAAAACCCCACATCCGACCCTGTTATCAAGTTTAGAGCCGTCCGTGAAGATTTTGATAGCGTTTAGCAGCGGGCGACGGCCTTCCGTCCAGTCGCACCTGCTGGGGATCCCTATAGTGAACTTACGCTCAAAGCTAGGGGGAAGGACTATATAGTCGATATTCGTCGGGGTTGGAAGATCCAACCCTAGTATTCTAGTGTGGCCCAGGTCCGTTCGTGCCCAACTGCGTATGGCATTTAGCCGTACAGCGGCAATCTTGGCGGACTGTCTAACTAGAAGACTCGAGGGGATCCAATTAAGGATAGCGAAAAGCGCCTTGGTAGGCGTAGAACGAATGGCTCCAGTTATGAGGGTGGCAGCAAGTCTCCTGACTCTATCGAGCTGCTTCAGGTTGACTCGGCTGGCTGCCGCGGGCCACCAGACAACAGCCCCATAGAGAAGGATAGGCTCAACCACTGCCTCATATAGCCAGGAAACGACGCGCGGCTGGAGCCCCCATCTGGCACCCACCGCCCGCCTACAGCAGTAGATGGCCCTGGAGGCTCTTGTAGCCCTCTCAGCGATGTTTGCGCTCCAGGTTAGCTTGGAGTCTAATATCAGCCCCAGGTATTTAACCTCCTTACTCAGATTGAGCTGGGTTCCATTCAGGGCGGGGAGTCTGAAAGGCGGAACCTTGTACTTCCTTGTGAAGAGAACAAGATCCGTTTTTTCCGGGTTGGCCGTAAGGCCACAGGAATTGCTCCATGAGGAGAGGATGTCCAAGAAGTGATTCATCCGCTCGGAGAGTACACTTGGAAATTTTCCAGCTATGGCCATTGCAACATCGTCGGCATAGGCGACGACCCTGCAGCCAACAGCCTCTAACTTGACAAGCAGTCTGTTCAGGGTTAGATTCCACAGGAGCGGCGACAAAACGCCCCCCTGAGGAGTACCCCTAGTGACTGACCTGCGAATACATGCCGTCCCTAACGTGGAGTTTATGAAACGGCTGCTAAGAAGGGCGCTGATGAAATCTGTCAGATTACGACCAACGCCAAGTTCAGAGAGAGCCACCCCTATCGCTCGAGGGCAGACATTGTTAAATGCGCCCTCAATGTCTATAAAAGACACTAGGGTGTACTCCTTGAATGCCAGCGACTTGTCTATGTAGTCGACCAGAGAGTGCAGCGCGGATTCGACCGACCTGCCCCTTGTGTAGGCATGTTGCGAATCCGAGAGAAGATCTGGGTCAATGAGGCTCCTAATATGGACGTCGAGAATCCTCTCGAGGGTCTTTAGGAGAAAAGATGTCAGACTTATTGGCCTGAAGTCCTTGGCCCTGGCGTGCGAGGTCTTGCCAGCTTTGGGAATGAAGACAACATCCACCTCCCGCCATGGGAGGGGGATGTGTCCCCATTCCAAACATGCCCTGAAGATCGCGACAAGCCATGGCACCGTCAATTCCGCGCTTTGCTGTAGCTCGGCTGGAATGACGCCGTCCGGTCCCCGAGATTTATAAGGCTCGAAGGAGTTAATGGCCCACGTGACCATGGTGCTATCGATGCGGACGTCCGTTAAGGACCAGGAAAGTGGTTCCTCCGGTACTACCGCTTCTGCAGAGGTGGGGGTACTCCCCGGAAAGTGCACGTCACCCAACACCTCCAGGGTTTCCCCATTGGACTCCGTCCAGACACCGTTTGCCTTCTGGATGGTGGTGGGAATAGATGGAGAGTTACTGAGGATCCTGCGGAGACGGCCGATGTCCGAGACTTTTTCGATACCGCCGCAGAAGGATTCCCACGATTCCCTCTTTGCCTTCCTGACCTCGTGCTTAAAGGCTCTAAGGTCGGATCTGTACGCGTCCCAGGTGTTATACCTCTTGGCCGCGTTGAAAGAGTGCCTGCATGCTCGCCGCAAGCTTGCAATTGTGGTGTTCCACCAGGGTGGCTTTGGTTTTCCCCGGTGGACCCTAGGCTTGCAAGCGGCAGCTGAAGCATGGCTAAGCGAGTTGTTAGATGCGTTAAGATTAGAGGATAGGCTCGAACAGAAAATTTCCCAATTCGTCCTACGTTTATTGCGGAAGGGGGGCCTGGCCGGCACACTCAGGTCCAGACAGAAGCTGATGTACCGGTGGTCGGAGAAGGAGCACTCCTCCAGAACACGCCATCCCCTGACCAGGTGCCCAGAGGGCGTGTTGGTCAGAGTGACGTCCAGGACCTCCCTCCGAGTAGCGGTAAGGAACGTCGGTTCCGTCCCTCTATTCGCTATAGCTAGGTTATTATCTAGAATAAATTGAAAGAGCGACTCACCCCGTTCATTCGTGTCGCTGCTACCCCAGGCGTCATGGTGGGCGTTAGCGTCCGCCCCGACGATCAGCGGGATGCCCTGTGCGTTGGCTGCTGCAGCGATCTCCCGCAGTGGCCCGTAAGGAGGTGTGGGCTTGAGGCGAGATATTCTTCGTGTTTATATTTCGCCTCGCCCACTCTAAGGAGGCTTTGTCCCTCTCCGTGAGTTCACTCGGAGGGATCTTCTCTAGCCTCTGCAGGACCTTGTGGGCTGTTTTTCTGGTCCTGTAGGCCCGTGTAGAGGGGGCGACTTTGGAGCCAGCACCTGAAGTGGAGGCGGCGCTACGAGGGGCTGCAGGGGCAGGCTGAACCGGTTCATTTACCAAGGGACAGCCGCCCTGAGCAACAACGGGCTTTTGAGACAGGACACGGCCGCCCGGCAGTTTTTGCCTGGAAGCGGTCGCGCTGCTCGAAGAAGGAGGGTTCTGTGTGCCCACCTGCTGCTGCCTAGCTATAGGAGCCCTAGCAGCAGTGGCGGGTTTCCGCTCCACACGTGGATTAAGCGGGCGCGTCCCCTGGGGGGCGGTCGTGCGCCTCCCTTTCAGGATAGGCGCGCGCGTCCCCTGTGGGTTGGGCGCAGTTTGAGGGTTTGGGGGTTTTGACGTATTCATTGCGGTTGGGTCCCCACTCGTGGCCGCTATCGCCGCCCGAATGCGTAGTCACTATAGGATCCCATGGTTATCTTTGCAAGCAGTGAGGCCATGCGAAGGGTTGGCAGCTGCCCTTATGGGGTCAGCTGCTCAGAGCCAGATCCAGTGCAAGTCAGGAGTAAACTCAACTGACGCCTACACCGCCAACTTAATGGCGACGGGCATTGAACGTACCACGAGGCCTGCCAGGGTTTTAACGGGACGGAGGCAGTCGTGGCATTAGCCTGAAAGCCATTTCCACTGGGTGTCACTCCAGTGTACTCAGGTAACAGAATACCACGACCACCAGCCCAAGGCGACAATGTCCAAAGAGAAGCAAAGAGTGGTCAGGAGACGAAAACAGGGTCGTGCCAAAACGATACGTATATCGTGGGGGGGGGGGTCAGGCAGGTCATTTAGCGTTACCCAGGATGCACCACGAGGAGGCGACCTGCGTTACATCCCCGCCTACTTATTAGCTCCAGTAGAAACATTTTCTCTCTTCAAAATACTTCCTTCCTTTCAGAATATTTCCTCACCGCTACCTCAGCAGTACTCAGCTGCATTCGACAACAGTTTCGAGGTATTCAACGAACACTAAACACTTGTTTAGCCTTAAACCGCCCCTTACTTACTCAAACGCAATTAAGCCACAAAAGAATTATGAAATCATAATTCACCCCTACATGTCCTTGAAATTACATCAAAACACATGTTTTCTTGGGCATTAAATCAACACATATGCGCTTGTAACACGTTCAATAACAGCCACAAGCTAATGATTACGACGAATTTACTTGTATATTCCGCTCATTATTGACCATTATTACACATACATACAAGTTCAAGTAATACAAGAAAAATTCCAACTAATTGCACACACACACAATTGTATAATCATTATCATTAGTAATTTATTTGAAATTATAATTTGCATTGTCAACATCATCGGCATGTGCGTCAGCGAGGGCGCACACAATTTGCGCGCACCACAATTCGCCGCACTGGAATGCCCACAATATGCGCACGAATTAAGTAGCACAGAAATTAGACAAATTATCAAAATTAGTTGGTAGTGAGGACATTCAAATGTGTACAATTACTTTTAAATTACAAATACAATAAACTCATTTTATGTTTATGCTTGAATCGGTGATAATACTAAGTGTACATAGTTAATTTTACGATATAGCAAATTTTATGTTTAGCTTTTATTTACTGTATCGTTTTGTTCTTTGCTTTTTGCAACTAATGTCAAGTTGCTTAATGACTAAGCATAATTCTAAGCGACAGTACGACGTGTTAGCAAAAGGCGCTGTAAAGTGCGTCAAAAAAAATGTGTTAATTAATAAAATAAAGTTAACGCCTGCAGCGTGACCATTGGCTTCAAGCAGTAAACAGTTTTGCAATGGGTTGTGATTTTTAATACAATTTTGGTATTTTATTACAAAACTCATAAATTATAATTTTTTTGTTAAATACAAATGAGATCCATGCTAAAGAGTAGCAATTTGGAATTTGAAACGATTTTAATACCTCTTACAAATTTAAATAATTCAATTGAAAAATGTAAGCAGTCATTGACGTTGACAGTTGAAGACGCATGGTGGCCAGGCGCAGCTGGAAGAAAAACATACATGTGGACAGTGCATGGGCCCAACTTAGTTGCTATCCAGGCCAGCAGCGCCGCCCATGCTACTGCCCGTGGCCGACCCAAAGCCACTGGAGCTAACACCCGCCCAGCTGCGCTCCGCACCGGGCGAAATCTTCTCCAACTTCAGTATGAGCGCCGTTATTACACAGGCGCCCGCCTCTTTGGTAAACCAAGTCACATCCTTCAGCGAACTGCTGGAAGCGGAGTGGCCGCCGGAAGTGGCGCTGCCACTACTGCTGCATGGCTCCAGCAGTATGCCGCTGCCGGTGTCGTGCGCATGCATCAAATCGTGTGACGAGCGACGTTCCGTCAAAGCGCCAGAACCAACGCAAGAAGTGGCACTCCCCGCTGCGGTCGTCATTAGCGGCGTTGACAAGCTGAGCTTGCTGCTGTTCGTCACACACAGTGATTGCCGTCGCACGTACACTTCGAAGGCGGTGCCGATGCGATACGATTGTGCGTTGACGCTGTATTTGTGCTGCGCGTTCATGGGCACAATGCCGGGCGCATTGGGTGAGAAGTGCAGCTCCAGGCGAGTGCCCGGCTCATCCTTCTGATTGCTGGCGTTGCTGTGCGGCTCGCAGCTAGACTCCAGCGGCAGCGGCTGCCCGTAGTCCAGTATGGCGCGTATCTTGTCTACACGCGTCATATAGTACAGTGGCAGCCAGTCGCCTGTGTCCAACGCATGCTGCGTGCTCGCCGAGTTCACCGTCTGCTGGTTCAACTTGAAGTAGACCCAGCCGTGCAGCTTCTCCGAGGCAAGCGCATTGCAGTGCACGCAAAAGCAGATCGGCTGAGTCATGGGCTGAAAGAAGGACTGCGGCAGTACCAGCGACGACCAAAATTGTTGCACCAACTTCAAGTATTCGCAATCTTTGCACTCAATCGAGGGTATGGACTGCAATGAATCAAATTGCGTGGACGACGAATTCGAGGAAGCGTCCAGATGCAACATGGTGGGCTGATGCAGTTGTTGATAGCGCATGCGCAGTAGATCGTGCTGCTGCTGAAGCAACAATAGATGATCCATGTTATCGTTATCCTCCAGATCATCATCATCATCGTCGTCCTCTTCCGCCTCATCGGCATCCTCCTCCTCGTTGACTTCATTAGCGTCATCGATCACTTCCACATGAGTATCGCCATCTAATTCGGCTGACAAGTTGGTGTCTGCTTCAGCTGCCGCAACAGCAGGTACACTAGCGTTGTCGATACTAGTGCTGGATGTGTGCGGCTCCAGCGCATTGGGATTGTTCTCAAGCAAATTCTCCTTGGACGAGCAGCGACGCAGTTCAGTGTGCAATGACACGCCACCCACAGCGCCAGCCTCATCGAGGGCATCGTAGTCTTTGTTGGTGTCGTGCACGTAAGTGGCCGCTGTCGCGGAGGTAGCAGGGCCACTTGAAGCGCCGCCTGCTGAGGTGGTCGCCGCCGCTGTAGTGATCGAAGCATTCATGGCATTCTGGAAGCGTTGCGTGCTCTGGCTACGCTGTATATTCAAATTAGTGTTGTGCTGCAGCTGTAGTGACTCCCGCAGGCAGCTAACAAGGCGCGAAAATAAGTTTCCGAATTAAAAGGCAATAATTTGGTTTACTGCGCTCTCACTCACCATGATGACGAAGATGTGCTGGGTTCCGCTGCTCGACTCTGCTCCAAGGTGCGATTCTTAATTGAAATATTCAACAGCAAATTCTCCGAGACGCTCTCCATAACAGAACGATTCCTTAAGTATAGTTTAGATTACAGTAAATTACAAAAAATCAGGAGATATACAAGTTATTGCTTACATTGCATTCACGCCACCAGCTGCAGGTGCCGCCGCGCCCCCACTGGTCTGCATCGCTTGCAGCGTTTGCGGCAACTGTTCGGTCTCTTTTTCGTGCACCTCCAAGTCGGCCTTCTCGCACTGTGGCACACCGCCATCCTGCTCGTGCAGTGGGTCATACTCCAAGGCAGCCGCCTCTTCAATAATGGGCGTACTGTTGCGGCCCACATCATTGCCAGTGATGAGCGAAATCTTCTCACACTTGCCATACAAATCGAAAACGGGATAAACGTGGTTGGGCAACCCGGCCGCCAGATCCTCCAAGTTTATTGAACCCACCATTATGACTACGAAATGGAAGCAGCACAAATTACACAAAATAATCTTAAAATGTTTGCAAGCACTTACTTAACATTCCCGCATGCGACAGTGTCATGGTGATCACTGTGCCCGGCTGTATCTGCTCTAAGGCTTCTCCGTATTTGGACGCAATTTTCTGGCCGTTAATATTGATAAAATCATGCGTGGCCACCCAGCAGGGGCGCTTGCAGTGCATTATGGAGAGCGGTAGCTGAGAAGAATTCGTTGGCTGTGGACAGGCGCCCACCACGCCCACGCCTATGGTGCCTTTCCACTTGGCATTGGTCACGTCGACTTTGATCTGAAATAAGTCCAATAAATATGCAAAAATTCAGCGGTAAATAATGACCACACTTACGCTAATACTTTCGCCCTTGCATAGGGGTTTGCCCACAAAGACCAAAGCCTGATTGTAGGATTTTATGCGCACAGCGGAGCGATGCTCATCCAGTAGACAAACGTGCTTGCCATGCATTTCAGAAAATTCGTACGTCTGCATTTCAGAGTCGATGGACTCCAACATGGAATCTTGTTTGTTGAGTGGATCGACGCCGAAATCGAGTGAATCTTGTAGACGTAGACTGCACGGACGCAATGGCGATGTGGGTCCTTGTGAGGAAATTACCTGGACGGCCATGGTGGAGCCTTGCAGTTCAACAACCACATAGACATCCTGCAAATGTGATACAAATACAGCCAAATTTAGCAACGATTGTGATAAAAAGCAATTATTGTTCGACATACGTTGGGCACATTTTGAAATTGTATGTTCATGTCCTCGGAGTTAAGTAGGATGCGCAGCGTGCGCGCTGGCGTCAGTTCCAGCGCAATGCGATCGCCCACTCGCAGCCATTCCAGCGACGCCATGGAACGCTGCAGCAGCGTGGAATTGTGGCGCACTTCATTGCCGGAGACATACCAGACATTGGCGGGAATGCGTTTGATGCTAAGCGGAATGTTTTTGCGCACGTAGTCGTCGGAGAGGTTGAGATCCGTGATGCCAATGTTGAGACAGCCTGTTCAAGGCATGTGGTTTAAAATCGAATACATGCAACGAACTGAACGCAAGACTCACCCGCAAAGAGTGCATTGTGCGATAGCAGTTTGATCTCGAACGGCGAACCTACGCTCAGCGGATGCTCAGAGAAGACCACACAACGCGACAGCGCTGCCGAGGCGCCGGTCATGCGCGACGCCACCGTCCAGTTCTGCGACAACGTCACGTGTCCCGAAATGCAAGTCCAGCGATGTTTCGTTTCCAGCGTGGCCGGCTGTATGACCGAAGTGGCCTGGCAGCTTTGCGAATTTTCACTGGTTGCGTATGGCGCACGTATGTCGGGCGGCAGCTGCGTGAGCGTCACCTGCGCGCACTGCCCATACAAATCAATGACTGCCCACACGTTCGGCATACGGCATTCATATGCTGGACCCTGATCGACGCCGTCGATAACAAAGTGCACATAATCGCCATCACGCATGACGCCGACACGTGTGCCCGCGCCCAGCGTGTCCAAGTCGATGAGCACATTGGAGCGCATGGTCTTGCGATTGTGGAAGATCATCGAGCCGCACAATATGATCGTGTCGTTGGCGTCCAGATCGGTGGCATTTGCCGACAGTTGTATGTCCTCGGGTCGTGTGCCGGTGACGCCAATCTCAATGTTTCCCGACCAATGGCGCACCATCGTCTCCAGCACCACTTCGAACAGTTCGCGATGACGCAGCGGTCGATTGCTGAAAACAATGGCATCGTTGAATTCGGCCAGCGAGTTCGGACGTGAGGCGGTCAAGCCACCGTTGCAAATGCCAGCATTTTTGCCTGAAATTCAGAGGATACAGATAAAGAAGCATGTGCTGCAGACAATGTTGCACTTGTTGCCGTACCATGAATGGAGTGAAAACGCAACGGTGGTTCACTATAAAGCGTAGTATTGGAGATGGTGGAGTTGCCCGTGTCCGGACTGCCGCACTCAGAGGTGTCAATAATGCTCGCCTGTGCTGCTTGGCCATACAGGTCGATTACACCGTAGACACGCTCAGGTACGTTACTGGCGGCCGGTCCTTGGTCGACACCATTCACCCAGAAATGCAAAGTACCATCATCCTTACGCACCACGCCCACACGGTCGCCAACCTGCAGGCGATCAAGATTCTGGCCATATTGTTCAATGACAGTGATGCCGTTGTGCATCACGCCGTTGCCAGTCATCATCCAGGTGCCAGAGCTGCCAAGTGATACAAAATCAAACGTTTATAGGGATCGCGA
Source organism: Melieria picta (assembly GCA_964056695.1). Lineage (NCBI taxonomy): Eukaryota > Metazoa > Arthropoda > Insecta > Diptera > Ulidiidae > Melieria > Melieria picta. The sequence goes on along the minus strand of OZ057399.1, from coordinate 59,352,354 downwards.
TAATTGAAATATGAAGAGAAATAAAAATATAATTTTATTATCTTCACTCTTACCGCACATTAGTCATGGTGAAGGGGAAGTCCAGCTCCTCGGCACTGTGTGTAGTTACGCCCATTTCCACTGAGCCAGCCCACTTAGTAACCACACGTTCAAGTCGCACTTGAAACAATTCATTTGGTCGCAATGGACGGCGTGTAAGCACAACGCCATTGTTGAAATCATCGGAGGCACTGAAAATATTTTTTATATATAAACTTTGTATATATATAAACTGTAATTTAGCAACTCACTTGGGTCGCAGCGCTGTTCGTCCGCTGTGCGTTACCGTGGCATGCGAACCGCACAACGGATGGAAGGTCAGACGGTCATCGGGCCGATGTGTAGTCGGCGCTGAGAGCGTTGAATCGCCCAGCGATGCTGCAACGGCGGCAGCACTCATTGCGTGCACATCATGCTCCGGACTGAGCAGACTCAGCACCGGTGTTGGTGTAGCCGAATTGACCGCATTTAAGGCCATGCCGGCACTATTGGCGCTGCCCGTGCCCGTAGCGGCTGTAAGTATCAAATTATTGCGACGCGTCACCAAATTCTGCTGCTCGCGCTCGTCCCGATCCACAATTGTTACTTTAATGGTCATGCCGTACAGGTCAATGACGCCCCAGAGTGTTTGGGCAACTCTCGTGGCAGCGACGCCCTGATCCTGACCGTTGATGTAGTAGTGCAGGTTTCCATTGGATTTGCGCATCATGCCCACGCGGTCGCCTGCAAGTACACGGGTCAGTTCACCTCAGCTTGAGGTTTAAAGAAGGCACTCTTACCCTCACGCAGTTCGTCCAAATTGAACTCGCCGTACTGGCGCCTAGTGCCCTTTCCATTCGTCAGTATGCCGCAGCCAGACATCATGATTGTACCCGAGCGCATATTTGTCATGGTGGCGGGAAAGTGCAGCACTGTGGGATTGTGCGTAGTGACGCCCACCTCAATGGAACCGGACCATTTGTCAACCAGCTTGTCGATTCGTATCTCGAACAGCTCGTTATCCTTAAGCGGCCGATGCGTCATCACGACACCATTGTTAAACTCATCCAGCGGCCGACGTCGTTCGGCACATCGACAATTCGGCGACAACTTCACCAACGAGCCGCATCGCGTGTGAAAGCGCAAACGATCCATGTCGTAAAAATCGCCGGCGCTCTGCAACGAGGCCATAGTAGCAGTACCCGAGTTGGCCACAGCGGCAGCTGCCGCCGAGGAGAGCGGCAATGCGCTATGCAGGCCGGTTGAAGTCAGTGAAGAGATGGCAGCCACGCCTGTTGAAATTGCACTGGTAGTATCACCTGTCTGGCCGCTGCTGACGCCAGTAACAGTGACATCCACACACATGGGCACATCGATGTTCTGGATGATTTGCTGTGACTGTTGAACGCACACGTCCGCAAAGTCCTATAAAATTGCGAGACATTTTTAAAACAATAACAAGAAGCAGCCAAAGAATGCCAACGATTGCAGCGCATAAATCATTGGCGTCCTGAGGCAAACCATAATCTGTGGAGTGTGCTATACCCACCCCGCAGCCACCTACATCAGTGGGACAGAGCGACACCTGGACGCAGCGTCCGTACAAATCGACCAGGGCCCACACAGCCTTTGGCATATTTCGCGCAGCAACGCCCTGCGACTCGCCGTTCACGTAGAAGACCAATTCGTTGCTGGCCGTGCGCAACACACCCACCCGGTCGCCCTCGCCCAGCGTCTCCAGATCGGTGCCGTAGAACTCAATCAGGCACATGCCGTCCTTGCGCACATCAATGCCGGACATCACCCAGGTGCCGTTGCGCATGGCAGTGGCGCAGGACGGTAGCTCCAGCTTCTCCGGCGACTCGGAAGTCACACCAATCTCAATGCTGCCGCCCCACGAATGATTCTGCAACAACAACAAAACAATGCATATCTGTATAACGAAAAGTGTCGTTTTTGCCAGCCGCTCACCTTCTTCTCGATGACCACCTCGAAGAGCACATCGTCGATCAGCGGCTCCGCACTAAACACCAGCGCATGACTGAAATCGCGCACCGAGCGCGTCGCAGTTCGATTGCCATTGGACAATGTAATGCGGCGGCCGCAGCGCTGATGGAATGTCTGTAGCGCCTGTAAATTTACCACGCCTGAAGCTCCACCCGCACCCCCGCCACTTGCCATCTGTCTGCTTGCTGCAATTTCTTTGTCCTATCAAGTGGGTGCGCCTCTTCTGGAGACTCAAGTGTCTGTTCGTAGCAACAAAATGCCAACGCCAGTGTTTTTAATTGCTTTACTTTTTTTTGCTTTCCTTCTTTGAGTATTCTTGCACCACCACAATTACCACAAAATATTTCAAATAACAAAACTTTGCAGTGAATTTTTTGTAGAATTTTTTCCCGAAGAAAAGTTATGAAGTTAAAACTATATTTTATGAATTTTCACAAAAAGTGAAAATTCTTACAGCTCCCATTCTTACAGGCGACTATAAGGAAAAAGGACTTGTCAAACCAGCACAGCTGATTCCAATTAGAACCCAGCAGGAAGCGTATGGAACTATTTCATTTGTAATACAGTTGAACCTCGATTATCCGGGCCTCCATAAACCGGGAACATCTATTAACCGGGATGCTGAGTGGTTGATTTTATACCTCTATTAACCGTGATTTACCTCTATTATCCGTGAAGCACATGTACTTGTGTTTGTTTTTTTCCTTATAACACACATATAAATATACATATTTATTTTAAATAAATGCATTTTTTGAAAGAGAATAAGATTTATTGATGCAAATGTACCTTTATAGAAGCAGTTTCACATGTTCTTATCAAAAATAAAAATAATACAATTTATAAACGATTATATGTAACCTCTTTTAACCGGGTTTTTCGATTATCCGTGATGAGCCCAGTCCCGAGCAACCCGGATAATCGAGGTTCAACTGTATATAAATTTATTATTTTTGAACTATGATTAGTTGGGTCCCAGCCAATATTAAATTAATTTATAATGGACTGATTAAATATCCGTTTACAACTGAATTAAAACTAGTTTTTATAACCAATTCAAACTTCTTTTGGTAAATTAGATTGGTTGCTGCTCCATACTATTTTTGCAATTAAATCAAATCTAACACATCTTCTTAATATTTCCGTGTACATGCTCACATAAATGTTGGTTAGCTGCCAGTAATATTCCAAAATATGCTATGGTTTTCTAAAAAAAAGTATGACTCCTATTCACTCGGAACAATTCACCATGTCACCCACTTTTACACATCCACCTTGTTACTACAGTCTAAAAATCGCTTGCGGGTGCATTTGGCTTTTTTATCTGAATCGTATTAGATTCTAGTAATTGGAAACATAAACAAAAATGGGCACCGAGGGTTGTCTTGTATTGTTTCGCGTATTAATATGCCTGTTTCGTTTTGGAAAGATAGACTGCCAAATTGGCAACACTGCTCATGTAGTAGAAGTAAACAATGACAGCCAGCAATTGTCAAATACACAAAACACAGCTGATAACTTTTGCTTTTGTACTGATCCGACATTGTTTTTGTGACTCATTTCGTAAATTTTCACTAGTAGAAATTAATTAATTAAATTAAAACAAAGCTGCTGAAATTATCCTTACGAATCCAAAACACCGCCGTCATTAGTTGTTGTACACATTTATTGGTAATAGCCGCAAAGCGTGAAGTGAAAGTTTCTGTTTCATCGATTTTCAGCCAAACGGGCAAAAAAATGCTGTTTGGCTAAAATAACAGTTTAACCATTTGTACGCATTACAACAACTACGAGCGAAAACCATGCCTTATAATAGCAAGAGACAGCTGCTTGGAGCGCCACTGCTAGCGCTTCTTGCACTGAGCTCGCTCTGCGCCTGCAACGACATCACACATCAAGTGTTTGGAGATATTCGCGAAGGCATTGTGGCTGCTTTTGGTGATTTTAATTCGGACGAGCTGACCGATGTCTTCATCATTAGAAACCAAATGTCTACGCTGCAGATCTTATATGGTAAAATAAGCACTTTCATGTCATTTGTTTCTAAGACTGAATGTTTCGCCCATGCTAGGCGCCGACACTGAGCCACTGCTGCACCGCGGTTCCTATTGCAACTATGATGGCTACGAGATTACCAGCGTCGTTCCAGGTGACTTCGATGGCGATGCGCTGATGGATGTGCTGGTCACTTTGCGCCCGAAAAATGACAAGCGCTTTCTCTATAAAGTGTACGTGAACTGGGGCGATACCGATAAACTGAATTGCTCCAGCGTTGACCAACCGCTTGTAAACAGCTTTGGTGAGACGGTGCTCACCAGAGGTGAGCCGCTGGCCATCGATTTCAATCGCGACATGATTATCGATTTGTACGGCATCAACGAGCATGGCGAACGCGTTTTCTGGATCTTCCAGCCGCAGCGTGCACCACCAATAGAACTAAAGCAAGCGCCGCCCGCCGGCGCTATCTCCTTTACGGAGTCAATGCGCACACCCAACGCCAATGCCTATCTAGACTTGAATGATGATTTTACTGCTGATCTGTTTGTGCAAACCGACAAGTACTATGAGGTGTGGTACGGACGCACCGAAGAGCCCAAGGAAGACTTTAACTTTAATTACACCATTGATTTGTCCATCATTGGCTCGTCCGACCACACCATCGGGCAGGCGGTCTTCGCAGACTTTGAGCTGGAGGGCAGAGAGAACATCATATTGCCGGTGTGCTTCCGCAAGGACTGCTCCAACTCAACGATGCTAGTGCACGACGGCAAAATCTTCCGCGATGTACATGTGAACTTCAAAGATCCGCAGGGTGTGCTATGGGGCTACGTACCGCCGGTAGAGTCGGATGTGTATTTGAAAACTATCACTGCACGCAGCGGCGACTACAACATGGACGGCTATCCGGATCTGATTGTCACGCTGCGTACGGTGAGCAATCCGAAATACATGCAAACCTTCCTGCTGGAGAATGTGCCCTGCAAGATATGCAACAAGCTGAAGCGCACTTTCGAAGTCAAGTGGAACGCGCTGAACCCAATGGGCAACGAGACGGTGGCCGGCGCTTTCTATGACTTCTATCAGGACGGTGCGTATGGAAGAAGCTTATTCGCTTATCCGATTTCAACTTTATTTTGATATTTTTCTTTTTTGCAAATTCTCTTTACATCCACAGGCGTTCTCGATGTTATATTGATTGAGAAGACTAAAAACGGTAAATACCGGCCACTGGCATTCCGGAACACGCTGGATTACGATGCCAACTTCGTCAAGGTCATTGTGCTGACCGGCCTGATCAACAGCAAAAACCCCACACAGACCACACCCCTAGGTCGCAAGAAGCGTACATACGGCACAAATTTGCCCGGACCACGCATCACTTACTCCACTACGACGCAGGACGGCGACCAGCAGCGCGGCTCAAGCGTGCAGCTGCCGCAGTCCGCCTACTTTGCCCTGCAGCTGCCGTACACCATCTTTGGCCTAGGGCGCACGCCGAATTTCGTAGACTCGTTGACGGTGGGGTTGGGCGGCAAGTCGCGCACCTGGACTCAGCTAATACCCAACTCGCAGATCATAGTGGTGCCAAAGCCAGTAGAGGAGCCACAGCGCTGGAAAGCACAACTCTTTGTCACGCCCAGCAAACTGATTCTGATGAGCGTGGTGGCCTTGGGCGGCACCTGTCTGGTAATTGTGCTCATCATACTGGTGCTGTACATCAAGGAGAAGCGAGAGGATAAGCAGGAAAAACTGCAGGAGGCACATCGCTTCCACTTCGACGCCATGTAGAGTGGTCATTATGTTAAGCGTATTTGAAAAAGCTTTTTAACTCGTTCTATTGCTAAGTGATATATTGAGCATGCGAGCACCTGATTTCTTATGTTTTCGTTTAGGCTATGGCAGAATATGCCTTAAAATACTTTTTTTTATTTTTTTCCATTTTCAATGATCTTTCAAATATTTGTAGACATAACAAAATACTAATATTAATAAAAAAAACAGATAATCAAATCAATTTCTAGAGAACTTGCTAAAGGTTCATAGAATCATCATTAATTTCTTTAGGTATTTCTTCTCTTCAACTTGATATACTATCTACATACTTAACGTTAGTTTTGTATGAAAATAATTTGTCTCGAATTTGTATTACTTGCACGTTTCCAAAAGTTTTATTGCTGTCCCTATAACATCCCTGTTCTTCTATTTGAACGTTATACGAATGGGAATAGTCGCTTTAAATCCGTCTCCTTAATTTATTTTCGTAAAAGTTAAATATTTTCCATTACATATAATTCCCAGTCGCTTTTTTCGTTCACTTAAATGATCAACAATAGTAATAGAAATTTATCAATATTAAAAAAACGTTTTCTTTTTCAATTCCATTACTTTGCATCTCATTCGAGAGCCAACTTGGCAGCACTGCTTTCCTCCATGTCTAAGTTTTGTACAATTCGTCAAAGTGAGATCGGCAAAAAAGTTAAATTTCGTGCAAAATTTATGGCGAAAAAAGGAAATTTCTAAAAATATTAGCGACCAACACTTTAGAAAGGGTATAATTAGTGAAAAGTGCAGTGCATAGCAATTGAACATACCAACAAAGCGTGCAGAAAAAACGAAAGTAATAACGTCAATTGACGAGGAGCAAAGCAAGAAAAATTTTTTCCAGATTGTGGTGCGTTTTGTTGTTGTTGTCATAATGGGAGCTGTTTTAGTTGCTGCCGCTATGAATGGTCACTGGGGCAAAAATCGTATGCGCGACAAAATATAAATAACGCATAGTCGCAGCAACAGCGACAAAATAGCCACTGGCCTTAAGCTGCTGCCTTGCAAGAGTATTGCAACATGCGTTTTTGTTTAGAAAGGGGAGGCGAGTAAGCTTTGTTTTGTTTGGAGCGACGTGCAGCGTCACGCAATGCCATCGCTGCTGTCAACTCCAAATTTACGACTCCGATTCACCTTGGTTGCGCGTGCAGGGCAGCAGTGTCAGACCCATTTAAGACATACACAAATAAATAATAATTATAAGTTGCTTTGCACCTCTTTCGCAGCACACGCCGAAAACGACTAAAAACAGCAATCGTACACTTTGCATTTTTCTCAGCGCGCACTGTTGGAGCGGTCGCCAATTCATATACACACAGGCACACGTACATTTAACTGGTTGTATATTGGCCAACGTCAGAGCCGTCACGCCAAATGTCCTCATCAAATTCTGCCGCCTCCACATCGCATCACACCGTTGGCGCTGGTCCCTCAGCGGGCAGCAGCAGCACAACGACCTCCACGCCTCGGGGCTCTGCGGTGCGCGCGCTCGCACTCGAGTACAAATCACTGCAAGAGGAGCCTGTCGAAGGCTTTCGCGTAAAGTTGCTCAACGAAGATAACTACTTCGAATGGGAAGTGGCCATATTTGGACCGCCGGACACGCTCTACCAGGGTGGCTACTTTAAGGCGCACATGAAATTCCCGTACGACTACCCATACTCGCCGCCATCAATACGCTTCCTTACCAAAGTCTGGCATCCGAACGTATACGAGAATGGCGACCTATGCATTTCCATACTGCATCCGCCAGTCGATGATCCGCAGAGCGGCGAACTGCCGTGCGAGCGGTGGAATCCCACGCAGAATGTGCGCACGATTCTGCTGTCGGTGATCTCTCTTCTGAATGAACCGAACACCTACTCGCCGGCCAATGTGGATGCATCGGTTATGTACAGAAGATGGCGCGAGTCGCAGGTGCGTAGCGAAGCAATGAAAATTGCGATACACAGGTAGATCGGTCGTTAATCGTTTACTTTTTCAGGGCAAAGATAACGAGTATCCGAACATCATACGCAAGCAGGCGCTCGCTGCCAATGCGGAGGCCAAGAAGGAGGGAATTGTGGTACCCATGACTCTGGAGGATTACTGCGTCAAGCCTGCCTGCAAAGCACCCACAGAGCCCCCGCTTGACTCAAACTTCTATTATGAATGTGACTTTTACGATGAGGACGACCAGCCAACGGATGACGACGACGATGAGGACGAGTCCGAAGACGACGACGAGGCGGCCGAGCAAGGGAATGCCAAGCGCAAGGACAACGGTGCCGGCGATTCGGCCGACGACAGCGGCAAAGGCGAGACATCATAATTGTGACAAGTAGCGAAAACGGCACACAAGACGACGACGATATCAGTAAAAATTACAATGACTATGACGACGACGACTGCGACCAAGCGTTAGAGTGAACAAAGGCGTCGTGATTGGGGCGTCTGTCATTTGCTAGCTACAGTAACAACAACAACAGCAAATGTTGAAAATGTGTAGCGAAACTACTAAAGAAAATTAAGCGAATGCGGAATACAACATGTGGGAAGAGTGTGAAAGACGGCGAGAAGCTAACGAGTGAAAGTTTTGAAAAAGTGCAAATTCAGGAAACAGAATTTTAACGTAACGTAAATTTAGTAAAACACAGAAATTAAGTAACACAAAATCCATAAACTCGATTCGAAACATTAATGCGTAGCGTCCGCGTGAATCCCGCTCACTAGCACTCGCACCCAGCAAAACGACGAAACATAAGAAAATTATTTGAATAAGCAATATCGCAAAGGGGTGTGGTGAGCGGGGGCGAAAATACACACATTCACATACACACACACACATTTATGCTACCTACAGAGCAACAATTAGCGTTTAAGCATTTTTCTAAGCAACAACCACCACAACCATAAGCAAACAGGTATAACATGCGACAGCAGCAAGACAAAAGCACCACAAAGATTGAAGCCAAATAATAAAATTAACTGAAAAGCCGAAAATTTTAAAGAAAACCAACAAAAATGCCATAAATAAATAGCAACTAAAGCAGCAACAAATGACCCATTCAAATGAAGGAGAAACAAGGATGGAGGTACGAGTAGCAGCGGCAGCGCTACGTTCACACTTTTACCCAAAACACCGGCTGCTGCCGCCCTCACCCCACTCATACCGGCAGAACTTTTCCACTAATTTAAGTAAAATAATTGAGCGCTGCTGACGGTAGATTTGCGCACGTTCTGATGAATTGTTTCAGCTGTTAAAAGGAAATTTCCACACACCGCACGCTTCGCCAAGTAGTCATTGCTACACTGCAGTATAACCGCCTAGCCAGCCCCCATACGTCTAAAATATTTATGCAATTCAGTTTGTAAAACTTTAAACTTTAATGTTGCCTTTTTTGATTTATTTTTATCCTTTTTAGTTGCGCAATCTTTTGCATTTAATATTTCTTTTAATTGCAGATTTTTATATTGTAGTTGAATTTGTTTTCCAATTATTGAATTGGGTTTTTATGCCATCACCTACATTTCGTCATATTTACTGTTTATTTTAGTTCATATTTTATGGCATAATTCAAATCAAATTTTTTTCTCAACTATTATAAAATGTACTGTTCTTCCCAGCAATCGATTTTCAATGTTATTTGTGCTTAGGTTTCGCTTGTGTGTTTAATTTATAAGACTTTCGATTTTCTGCGGCTGCACGGAAAATCCACTTAACGTACCAACGAATTATTTATTAAATTGTTTGATTTCTGTAATATGTATGTAAAAATGTACTTTTAGACAAGTTTACTTGTGGAATGTTCAATGGAAATGTGGCAAGTTTTTAACAATACGTTTAAAATTGACCACAACTGTGCATAAAACGCTCGACAACCCATCCATGTGCGAGGGCATGCAAATAGACAGATATGCAAAATAATAACATAACGAAAGCTAATAAAAGTAAAGATAAAATTAATTGAGTAAAAGTAAAGCAAATAAAAGTGCAAAGTAAATCATGTTTGCCACCAGCGTGAATCGGCAAAACGCATATTTTTTTAAGCCAGTTGGAGTTGTACCTCCCAAAAACCATTAAACTAAGCATACTACCAAGCAACCAGCAAGTCAATCTCAACTTTAGGTACTACTAAGCATTGCAAACTGTAAAATGATGAAAATAAATGCAACAAAAAAGCCAAGAAAAAATCAAATCCCAGAAACTAAAAAAATATAGAAAGTACATATGATTAAAAGAAACAATGACGAGAAGAAATGCAAGAAATAATTATGCAAAATTTAAAAAACAAAATATAAAATAAAAACTCAGTAAAAAAACAATAACGCAACTTTAGAAGCTCTGTCACTCGTACGGAAAAGCGCATTGAGTTACTGAGTGAAGGTTATTTCAAGCAACAAATACTTAAATAATTAGTATGCAACGCGTAACCAATAAATTACAGACTATGCATATGTGAAATGTATGCTGTTTTATGGTTTTGTAAAACTAAAAAAAAAATTTCCGATGCTCCCTTTTCCTCTCATACACAAACAATATTAAGTAAAACTTAAACAATTTAAAGAAGCGAGCGGACGTAAGCCAATCGAGTTAAAATGAAAATGTAAAATTTGATTATTACAGAGTATGAGTAATATAAGTATGTACGCTATAAAAAATTAACAAAATTAAAAACTACGAAAATATTATAACCGCATTTGCTACTTTCGATTTTGGGGGGCGACAAACATTTCCACAGTTTTAGTTTTAGTAATTTTTGTAGCGAAGTTGAGTCATTGAGAATAAAAACTACGAGTATTCTGTAAGGTACGTTTCCTGACAAAGGGGTTCAAAAAACCTAGACATGTACTTGATGTAGGATTTTAAGGCGAAAGAGTTCACTTGTTCGGATTCTTTTTCCTTCCCTCAAATATTACGGAATGATCGGAAATGTCCACAAATTTGAAACAATGAGTAATATTGCAGAATTGTTCT